>JBBWSL010000193.1:0-76349 GCA_038088545.1 Diaporthe humulicola
AAATTATTTTTCTATTATTAATTTATATAGGTTTATTATTAACCTTAAGCTTTTTTAATTAAAATAAACCTATATTTTCTTTTTTAAAAAGTAGTTTATAATTTTTATTAAAGTAATTAGGTATATTAGTATTATCTAAGTTCTCTTTATTTTTAAAATCCTTTTAAGTAATTATAGAATTATTTATATATAGGTACCTTATTAGCTATTTTTATATTTAAATCTATATACTTATAGTTTACTTAGGGTTAACTTAAAAGTATTTAGCTAAGACCTATTTATAATTATAATAAAAATTATTATACTTAATTTTTTAACTATAGTACTAAAAAGTAAATTTTATAAGATTTATAAATATATAATTAAGGTTATATAATAGGGATTTATTTATTAGTTTAGGGAAGATTAATAAAAGGATTTTTAGGTTAGGAGTTAGAGTTATTATTATTAACTTAGTAAATTTTAGGTATATTATAATTAGTAATTAAGGATTTAATAACTACTATTATAGCTAATATAGTAGCTTAAATCTTAATAGTAAAGGTATTTATTACTAAGGTAATAGTAAAGGCTTTAGCTAGGTAGCTTAAAATATTTAGCTTATAAGTAATTAAGTTTAAATTATTTAATATTAACCTATTTACTTAATAGTTAATATAATTTTATATATTTATTAAAGTAGTATTATAAAAATATTAAAAATTAGGTAAGGTATAATAATAGTTTTTTATAATTATAATTATCCTATTATTAATAAGTTTATTATTAATATAAAGGATAGTTTTAAAAATAATAGTAGATATGGAGTTTAGGATGGAAGTTAGAAAGTAGTTTTTAAAGTTTTTCTATTATTATCTCTTTAGCCGCTTATAAAAGGGTTACTAAATAGTACTATTATAGCTATTTAATATGCCCCTTTAATAGTATTTAATAACTATTAGGGAGTAAAAGAAGGTAGTTAGTATATATAGTAATTAGGGTATATATAACTATATTAAAAATAAATAGATTTTCCTTTTATTTTTTTATTTTTTTAAGTTAAAGTAGAATATACTAATATAAAGATAATTCTTAATATAAAAATATTATTAATAAAGGTAATTAGGTTAAATAATAGAGGTAGCTAGTATAGTAGTAGATATATAATTACTATATATAGTTATTAGCTTTTATATAAGTAATACTTAGGTATAATAAATAAGTATTTAATATAGAAATACTTAAGTATATTTTAATAAGTATTAAAGATATAGGGATAAGAGTAATATAGTTAGAATACTTATAATAAACAGATTTAAACTATATAAGTTTTAATAATAGTAGCTTTATAGTATAAAAGTTATAGTTATTAATTACTATAGTTAGGTACAATATATATGCGTTTATGTAAAGTGTAATAATATATATTGCTATTACTATATCTATAGAGAGACTATTTGTATAGTAAATACACCTAACTAGTCTCCTTACGTGACCAGCCGTGTTAACGCTCCATATAGAGGTCCTCCAACTTACTAGCGTGCCGTAGCACTAGTTAATATAAAATAGTATTTTAATATTATATTTTTTTAAAAATAAATATAAAAAATATTTTTAATAACCTTAACCCTTTAGTATATACTTAAATAAGTATTAATTAATAATATGAAACTATTATATATTTTATTCTTATACTCTTTACTAATAAATTTAAAAAAATATAAAATTTAGTTGTCCGCCCTCCTTTTTAGGTTGTACGAATCTCCGTTTTCTTTTTTTTTGGGGGGGGTTGGGGGTTCAACCAGTTCTCACTAAGCTCCTGCATTCAATCTTCAGTACGACATTATTTTAAGTTGCTTTGTAGATTAATCTTTCAGAACGTAAGAACTCCAGGTAATTTCCTATGTGGTATGTGTCGGACTGCCAAAAATGACCGGAGGGACCATACTTGCTTCTGAGACATGTTGTGTGATGTGGCAGGAAGGCTGTGCACTGCCTGCTGCACCCGGCCTTTTCACACAACGTTGCCTGCCTGGAAACC
This sequence comes from Diaporthe humulicola, assembly GCA_038088545.1. Lineage (NCBI taxonomy): Eukaryota > Fungi > Ascomycota > Sordariomycetes > Diaporthales > Diaporthaceae > Diaporthe > Diaporthe humulicola. Next base: position 2,021 of record JBBWSL010000193.1, read on the forward strand.
TTTCTGGAGTCGACTTATAATCATGGGCTTGGGCATATCTTCCCGTCCCAACCCGCAGAATGATCTTAAATGTATTGTCAAGTCCACTATTCAAAACAAAAAGAACGCGGCTCCTAGATTTAATTGTTGCTCACCAACTCTGGGCCCCGCTACCTGCTCCTATCCACTGATATGGCGACTATTGGTGGGCTTGGCTTATCGGCACTAACTGCTCGGAACGAAAACTCACTGGCGAACCTGAATTTTGACTTTTCCCTCGTGAAGTTGGAAGCTCCGACCGAGTTCCGAGGATTAGGCAACTCGTTGTCGTCTTGGCGCCGCACAACTGCTGAGACAGGGGCAGCCCATCGAACAGCCCGCAAGCTCGGTCAATTATTCGAACAGGCTTCAACCATTCCAGAGAGCCTCTACGCGGCATACGGTCTTCGAGTCTCTGAGATTTCTGCCTCTGAACTCATCAATCCACAGAACAGACATCGTTATGGCCTCTTTGAAGGTCACGTTGGAGCCGATGCCACGACGATCTGGGCGGCTGCTACGGCTGGGAAGTCAGCCATGGCTGTCAACCTGCTAGCTTGTATGCTGGCGCGTTTGTGGAGCGCGCCCAAGGCAACATCGATTTGGTTCGAGCTGGTGGAACATCGTAAGAAACAAATCAATGCCGAATGTGACGGCACCGAGTCCGCCCACATACCTCAGCTCCTCGCAGCACAGCAAGAAATAACGCCGAAAGAGCTGGCCGAATGGGATTCAAGTTCTCGGGCGTGGATTTCTATCGCGGACAGAGTGAAGGAAAGTGAGCACCATGATGTCGAAACCGTTCTTCAAACCCTTAGCATTCCTGTCGACACCAGCATCGATGTCTACACCAGCGTGCTGCGAGCCTGGAACCTGGCCATGTCGACCATGGACAGTCTAATTCGCGGAATGCCCCATTCGGTGAACGGGGCCGTCCTGATCGCGATATCTGCGTGGCACATCTACCCAGACATTGATGTCTTCGGTAACCACAACAAATCTTTTACCTTTAATGATCCTCTGGTCCATCGAGGTGGTTGTTTGACTGTTGGGCTCGAGGATCGGTGGCCTGAGATTGCTAGCGGCGTTTACTGGTCCCTTTCTCTAGCTCGTTTGCGATATTACGGGGCTCCCCTAGCTGTGACTGCCGCATCCGCAGATGAGTCCAAGGTACCGTTTGAGGAATTTGCCTTGGTCATTCTCGGCAGTCTTCTCGGGTCCTGGGCTGGCCAATGTTTCAACCCCAATTTCGAGATCTGCGAGGTAGCCTGCTGTGGGCTCAGGAGAAGCCAAAGATTGCCCGATGGGAGCCGAATATAGAGCTAAGTTTCCTCTAATACGGGGAATATGCTAGCATACTTAGAAAGCTTAGAGGTAAACCTTCCTATTCTAGATAGACTAAACACCCTATAATACTTTTATTAGATATAAGCCTAGTATCTACTACTAATCTTTTAATATACTTGTAGAAACTTAAGTAAGGGCTTCCTAGTTAGTAGCTTATTTTGTATAAGGGTTTATATTAACTGTATTAGAACTTAATAATAGTTATTTCTCTTACGGTATATATAGCGGTAAGCTAGCTGAGATTTATATAATTAGTTAGATAAAGTAGTATAGTAGATTAAGATATATAATTATTATTATAGAATATTGGTTTGTATTTTATTAAGCAGATATTAGTGTATAAAAGCTAGGTTATTAATAATATATTTACTATATATATTACTAGGATAACTATTAGATATCTTATTTAAGATACCTTTAATTTGGTAGCTTAATTATTATAATCAAAGTACCTAAGTACATTATGTTCCTATTGCGATTAGGAGGGATGTTAGACCTACTGAAATTCAGATAATGCTAAGTAAGGGAAATACTGGAAAAAGAGGTTGCAGTCAGTGAGACTTGTCATGATTTCATGCTTCTCAAGGATAATTGGATGCAAATATTGGTGTCCGGCGCACGTACCTTGGCTGAACCTGACGATAGAGGGTGGCGTAGGGCAAAGAGGTTGGCATTGATGGGTACTCGCAAGCGCGTCCGCTTCCTACCTACAGGCCACGCAAACCCACCCTTCTTCGGCCTACTAGATCCCTCGACATTGACATCAATGCTTCGAGACTCGGAGCATATGATCCTTACATTCTTGAGAAATTTGACCGACACCAGAAAGTTGGATGGGGAGCGAACAGTCATCAGTTCCCGAAACCAAGACACCGGACTATTAGAATATGCGACAGCTGTGCCTTGTAAGAGAACAAGCTCAAAGCGGAATAAAGATGGCCAGAAATTCAGCTCGAGTGGCCATATACGATGGATCCAAACTTTGCAGGAAAGAGATGCGGTCTGCGACTGTGAATCTGAGTTCGAGTGGGAGGTCGAATACGAGGTCTTATCCGACAAACCTTCTGACGAGAGTCCAACTCACAATTGGGGCATCAAGAAACCAAGAGTTGAAAAGATGAAGGAAATTCAACGAGAGAAAAGGAAGGCGACCCGGCACCACGAAGATGAAATGACCTGTCCGATCTCATTGAAGTCCAAAAGGAAAGCACAGCATTTCGATCGGAGAAGAAACATTGAATCCAGTGGTGAGATTTGTCTGGAATACAACCCCATGGACATTCGTTTGCAAGAACACATGTTATCTTGGTTTAATCCTCCGTCGTGTATCGACGGTGGTGGACCTGTATCGCATAGCAGCAACACATTGGATGGGGATGTTTTTCAAGCCCCGGGGCCTGTCATGACAGGACAGTCGCAAATTTCTTCGGACTCCGGCCTTCCTGAGATTGACCTCGCCTGGGAAAATCAAGTACTGGACCTTGACCGATGGACAGACGATCGGACCCGGGACTTTCACTGTGTAGTTGGCAAAGTCGAAGAAGCTGCATTACTGGTTCGGCGGGAAATGTCTAACCCGGACGACCACACGCCAGAGGTTGCACATCTATCCTTGCCCGAAGTCCAGAGCGTCGCAAATACCGGTGCGCTGGACGCAAACAAAATCCTTGATCACTTGCATCGCCTCCTTTCGAAACGCAAGCCTGAGAAAGAGGGATCCGAAGCAGATTCATCGGATTTCCTCAAGGCGTTCAAAATTTTGGGGTCCGCCTCACAGATTTACAAGCTGCTTCCAGGAGCTCAGGTTGCCTTGCGCCTGCTGGAACGGGACCTTTCGAAACTCAGCTGGGCGCGGAATCTATCATCGCTTGAGGAGGCCACTCTTTCGGGGGTCTTCTCTTCCTTCAAGTTCAACAGATCCCAAGCCCTTGCCTGTTTGGCGTCATTCGAGACCGGCTACATGAACATAGATGAGATGGAGTTACACAATGTCTTTGCGATTTCAGTGGGGAACTCTATCTATGCACCAGCTTCACTCTTTACTGATCCCTACGAACTCTGCGAAGACTTTGAGATTACGCGGGTCGTGGGAAATGTTGGCAAACCCGGTTTGACAATGATGATACCCCCTCCCAGCCACAAATAGTAGAGCCTGAGTACGACAGGTGGCATGTGGTCAATCATGAGCCATTTGACGCCACATGCCATGATTATTTTGGCAAGACTAGCATGCACCTTTATTTTACGGGGTATGAGCACGCAGTTGAAAGCACTGTGGAGCACGGGGCTGTGGACGTTGAAGCACAGTACCTTGAGACCTTAGTGTCGGTCTACGATGGCGCGCGGTGGATCGCTGACCTTGACATTTTGGCTGCATTGGGCAACGCGCGTGTCAAGCGGCTGAAATTGCCCGACTCTTGCAACCATGATGGGAGCACGGCAAGGAGACCACGCTGGATCTCCATTGACACCTGGGACGAGCTTGTTGACATGACCGATGAAGTCAATATCGTTAGGGCACATGAGAACTCTTTAGCACGTCTTGCCGCTGTCACTATCGCCACGCAAGTTACCGAAAGGAGATGCCTTGTTCTTCCTAATCGCACGGAATGCTACGAGTGCGTCGAGATTGCTGCTGATGGGGATGAGGAAGGATCGAAGGGAGAGGACTCCCGAATTAGTCGAAAAACAAGGACGACTACAATCTTCGTTTGCTAACTGAACACTGTTGGAGCTGATGGGTCAATGAGCCTGATCGAACGGTAAAGGAACAGTGGTGCAGACGTCTACACATGTGCAGGTATGCATGCAGGTTCCAAGATAACACCAGGGTGGCGCGCAAGTAGTCACGGGTAGGGAATGAGAGAAATCGATTCATTTGTTGATTTCCCTGTATAGCTGAACATTACGGCTCACTCCGGACTCGTGTCTAACATCGGGTAGTTATATCATTATCTCGCTCTGTATAGAGCAGACGGTTGACCTACCCAGAAGTACTATTGGTTGGCTTCTAACTATATTGTAATCATATTCAATACTATAAGAAAACTTCTTGCGTTAACGAATATACAACAATCTCTGTATACATGTCCTAATGTAGACAAACGTAGAAGCCTCAACTTATCGATCGTTGCAGATCGAAACGGCACTTTTTCCTGATTTTGGAAATAAAGGTCAACTAAATCCTGCTGAGGAATTGAACCCAAAGTAGTACCACTGCGTACCTAACTCTTTTTCAGACAAAGACACTGGACTCACGCCTGGTTCGCACACAAAAGAAATCACATTGGCTTGACGTTTAGTGAAGCAGCATCTAGGCTGCCCAGACTTTGCGCACATACTCCTCCGCGGATTTGAACTTGTAATTTGGGAAGATCCGGTTCCACTCGTCCGAGACACACCATCCTCCTTCAGCAAGAGATATCATGTACCCCCGAGAAACAATTTCAGAGACCGCGGGGCGCATATCCACGGGAACCTGGTGATGCTCCAGCAAAGGAACCCACGGAAATGAAGCCGTTCCCGCTTTGCACTCGTCATAACGCACTTTCGATATAGTGAATGGACCTTGGGTTGTCATGTTAGCTCACAAAGCTGAGGTAATGAGGCACAAAATATTTACCTCGCAAATCCTCCCCGAGCTTGATCACCTCTGACACTTTCATTTTCTGGCCGCACATGCCTCCAATTTCGGGCCATTCTCCATCATACTCCAGAGCTCTAGCAGTAATTTCTGCCGTATCTTCGACCGTTGTCAAGACAAATTCGGCATCTACATCTTCTGTTGTTAGAGCTCTCCGGCCGGCGAAGTCGATGAACATTTCCTGCATGAGAAAGTGTTTGGTCGTTGGGCGAGTCAACGCGAGGTAGTTCGTGAAAAAACCCGGTTGAAAAAGGCAGTATTCAATTTTCTAACAATACTTTGTTTTAGAGAAAGCACTACAATAACGGGGGGAGAGGTTCTGCTAAAAAATGATTGTTCACTATACCTTTGCGGGGGTATTAATCTGCCTCAAATGCTCCCTCACGATGACCTTGGCCCGGTAATGGTCAGGCTCGCCTTTCTCGCGACTAGAGTTCATGGTCAACTATAAAGTGTCCCACGCTTTGGGTTCTATTTCTCTGTCGACTTACGTAGCCCACTCGGATGGTGCGAACCGCTTGACCCCGTTGGCCACACAAGCATCGGCTAGTTTGATCTGTGTCGAAGCGAAGAGCTGAACATCCGCCATTGCAATGAAGGACATAACAGTATGCACGTCTTGCAGAGCACTTGCGAGTGACACCGGATCATTATAGTCGACCGTGATCGCTGTGACGCCTTCAGGGAGCTCAAGGTTGGAAGTCTAATGAGTCCACAGTTAAGCAGGGAACTCTCGCTGAAGGGATGGACTTATTTACCTTTCTCGTCGTCAACACTATCAATTCGACTCTGCCCCGGGCGACAATCCGGTCAATGACCTCTCGGCCGACATCTGTCCCCTAGGTGTTAGCTCTTGGCTGCGTGGGGTGATTCCTCCAGCAAGGCAGGCGAATGAAAACATACTTGACGTTCCACCCGCGATAGCTACCTTGCGCATTGTCATGATTGTTATTTGAGCGTTCCCTAGCAAGAAAGATTGTTAATGGTATAGATGCAGATACGGATGCTTGTTATTGTGCATTCTGTACTCTAACATACTTGTTGATTCGTCTTTTGGCTATTGATCGGGCTATAAGCAGACCGCAACCCCGACTGTTGACTAATCACGAAGCGAATCGATCTTGAACGCGTAAATATCTGAAGGCAAGGGGTCCAAGGCGTCATATTTGTCCCTGATAATGGAGTTGAAGTGGTCAGAGTTGGCTCATATAACATTGCGGTGTGGACATCCACAGGGGACCCATGGTCCACTGGACAGCAACTAACTCGACATTAGTTTTGGAGGAAACCGCCTGGAAACATCATGCATGGGTGAAAGAACGATAATTGTTAGTGTATGCCGTGTCGATTTCCTAGTGCTCCCCCAGTCGGCACGGAGCAACCCATCACCAAGCACAAAATTTTAGTCTCCGTCCCGCGGGTAAACTCTCCAATTGGTCTGCTACGTAGCTGGGCGGGGAAGACCCATGGTCCTTTCTCATCTTCCGCGACGGCTGGAATAACATTGATTGTGGTGATTTTGAGAACGCGATGCCAGCGCGTCGCCAAGACCAATTGAACTAGAGTTCCACTCGTGGCTCACTTCACGCTCCCCGGCATACTTCCTGCTGCCAAACTTCCCAATACGGGGAGTACAAGGTCGGCCTCTCCGTAGAGCGCGATCTGCCTTTCCACTGCATTGCAACCCCCGCGGGGGGGGGGCTCCGAGACAGCCTGACCCCGTACTCGATGCGCCACTCGTTACGGAAGACGGCATGAGGAATGCTGGAGGCGGCCGTACTTGAGCGCCCGTGTTTGCACGCTCAATCGAATTCAATGGATAACATACTGTTTTGCGTGTGTGGTACCAGATCAAATGGTGGTCTTCTCCATCCCGTGTTGGACCCATCTGCCGCCTTGTCATCTGGACCATCGGGCAAACGGTATGTCTTACTGTTTATCTGAAAGCTCGCGATACCGGCACACTGCCTACGTATGTAGGACTGTTTTTGCAATCAGTTTCTTCACACACGCTTCCGCTTATTCTCCGTATACGGCACTGACAAGGAGGCAGGTATAATCAACGAGTCTTTCTGCTTTATCAAAGCCGCGCATAATGTCCGATCCGTCACTTTGTGTCACTGGTCACGAATTTTGGTGCTCCGCCATATTGGGTTATGAAGACCATTCGAATTCTCTCCGCCTCGATCAGAGTTTCACCTTCTCCGTCCAGTTGCTTGGCTGTGGAGTTGTATAGGCTATGAATGGACTCCCTCCATCTCGCTAGAAATCTGGAGTCAACCTAGAATACAGGGGCCAATGCAGCTCAAGCGAGCACACTCCACATGTGGCATGGCACAGAGAGCTGAGTGTACAGGAAGATGAGAACACGTCCCTTTTCACCGTTCTTGTCCATAAAATTGCCGACCTGATAGCAGGGCCTGTTCAGTGACTGTCAATCACCGTGATTGATCGATAGAACCTTGCAACAATCTTTGATGGGTAATCCTCGACATTTCACTTACGCAGATAGGGCCCTGAACTGCAAATAATGAGCTCTGCGCGATTTCAATCGGTGAATTTGACGAATTCCCTGAGTGGCATTGAAGGATTGCGCCAAGAGGCGTCCCACGAGAACTATCGAGGTGTCGTGGCAGGTGCATGGGCTCGTAGGATTCGTCAGCACTACGCAGATGCATGGCCACCACTTGGCATGCTTTATTTCGAGCTGCATGGTTAGGCCTGAATTAGTGACGGATGGATAATACGTGGTCGTGAAGGCCTGCAGCGAGTCCGCCTTGCTGCCTTGTCGCATCTGCCTGCCAGTGGTGACAGGGCGCTGACCACCATGTAACGAGACCGATATGCGACCGGCCACTGATTTGACCACCTCCCGGACAACTGCCCATGCATGCAGACCACTACCTATTTAACCAACTGTGCCCAGCAAGCCATGTAAACTGGACACCAGAGAAAAGGTCTGCTGCATGTAATTGCAAAATCGGTACTGAGTCTTGCCAGCGCTGACGCAGGGATAGACCGTCCGTACTTTGCCGAGAGCATTCACGCGCTATCTTCCTTCAAATTCAAATCGTCCTCACTCAACCTGGCATTCTACGGACGCGAGTAGAATATCGAGATATCTCGAGCGCCTCGATCTTGGATGACGCCCTAATTACTATCGAATGGCAGCTGCGAAGGAAAATGTTGCAGCTGGAAGATTCAGGTCAAGACAGGCCCACGCTCCCAGATTGGTTTCTGTCTAGTTCTGTGACAACGCGGCAGACCCTGAAAACCCTCGAGCCCTGGATCTCATTCCGCGATCAAGATGGCGACGGTGCATCGAAAGACAAAAGCAGCCCTCCTGACACGACAGCTCCAGAGATTGACATTTACCAGATAGACTCTCACGTGTACAAAAGTCTTCTCGCATTGGCTAGACCTATTCAACATTCCTCTTTACGCCCGACTGCTCGATTTGACTACGATGTTCTTGCCCTCAGGCTCCCAGGCGAAATCAAACAACCTCCTGGGCTTGATTTTCTGGCGGCTGTAGCTAAACGGATTGCTAGAGACATCGATGCCGACTTTATACACTTGGACTACGACATACTACAAGCAATCAACCCTCATTATCGAAATGCATCAGAAAGTGATCAGAACCAGCCTCTGCGGGCACTCGTGCGTCAAGGGAATCTAGAGAAGCCTCTCTCAACTACAAAACAGTTCGAATGGACCGACTACTTCCATGAAATTCTATCAGCACCAAGATTAAGTACGCGAAGAACGGTCGAAAAACAACGTCTAGAAGCCAATGCCTTGGTGGTCACTTTTATGGACCTCTGGCGCGAGACTGGGGATGAATCTCAAATGGAACAGCAAGAGGAGATTCGACAGGCCTTGGGAAAGTCACTGAGAAGTTTCACCACTCGAGAATATCCGGTACTAGTCCTGGCAGTCGATGTGCCGGCATCCTCGGCCAACAAGTCCCCGCCTATGCATGTTCACCATCCCTTACACTTCAAGAACCAGATGAGGTACAAGGACCGTTATGAAACAATGAACCAAATAGGTCAGAGACCTCTTCGACGACCTATTGAGATTTGCCCCGTGCCCTCGCAGGCCCAACGGCACTTGATGAGGAGAGACCAAGAGCGCAACGTAGCCAGACACAATGTTCGACGCATACAATCGTATGCAAAAAGATTCTCAATTTGCACCACTTCAAGATTTCTGGACCCGCCAAACCAATGGGAATTCCTGGAATCTTCTCCTGCCTACAAAGCACTGAGTGATCCTGACCTGTCAAACAATCAAGTCGCCTCGATAGCTTCCCAGCTAAGGACAGATTGCTCAGAAGCCAATATACGCCTGGTTGTCTCTAGCGCGCTTGCTTGGAGCGAATGTCTGAGCTCATGGGCCGACGAGAGAGAATCGAAGAGAGCCGAGACACTGGATGTTGACGGAGATACCAAAGCAGCCAGCAATGAATCTCAAGATCCCGCATCACGACGTTCGAAGAAGATCAGGGATGTCATCGAACGTATCAAGAAAGACAGGGATGAGTTCGAATGGGAGTATCAGCTAATTGACTCTATAATTGAGCCCGGTCAGTCCATGCCCTACCCGTTACTTTGCTGGCCGAGTCTGCATCACGTCTTTTCTTGAGTCTTTTGCTTCTTTTGAAATGATTTGAAGCTCTCACCAACATGCATACATATTGTCATTTCCAGGGCTAACTTCTGCATACCCACAGCTGAAATGGGCTGCACATGGGACGATATCGAAATAGATGAAGCCCCGAAATCGTACATAAAGAGATTGTTGTCCCATAACTTCTCGCAGGCAGAGCCCTATGGTGTCTTAAAGTCTGGGGGGGTTAGAGGGGCCCTGTTCTACGGACCACCTGGCACGGGCAAGACGCACCTGGCCCGAATCCTCGCCAAAGAGTCGAGCGCAGCTATGATTTCCGTCTCTGCAGCAGAGCTAGAGAGCTGCTGGGCTGGAGAAACCGAAAAGATCATCAAGTCCTTATTCCGACTTGGCAGAATGCTCTTTCCGAGCATCGTATTCATCGATGAGGCTGAAGCATTCCTCAACGCTCGCAGCCAACGTGACCAGCGCTGGGAAGTTAGTCGGGTGAATCAGTTCTTGCGTGAGGCTGATGGTCTAGTTTTGCGGAAGGACTCTCCCTTCTTGCTACTTGCAACCAATAACCCCATGCTGCTTGATAAGGCGGCTTTACGTCGTGTGCCGGGGACGCTCTACATCGGGCCACCATCCCTCCACTCACGCCGAGAAATATTCCGCATCATCCTCAGGGAGGAAGATTTGGATCCATCGCTCGACCTCTCTTATCTCGCATCCCGCACTCATCGCTTTTCTGGCTCGGATATCAAGGCGCTATGTTTCAACGCTGCCTCGACTTGTCAGATGGATGTGGACGCTTCAGCCGAGGCATCGGGGAAAAAAGACAAATCGTCTCGAAGGGTACTAACCATGGCACACTTCGAGGAAGCCTTCAAGACGACAAGGCCAACTGTGATGGAGTCGGTTATGCAACCTCTGTCAGAGTTTGCTTCCGAATTTGACCAGTCAGCTTTTGCTAAAATGGAAGCCTTCAGAAACGAGAAGTCCGAAACCTTTCATACTCAGTGGAGGCCGTCGCGATCGATACAGTCAACCGGGCATGACATCCAGTCATCGCACAAAGATCTTGCGGAGCAGGTCGGCGCAAAAATCTCATCCAATACAACGGATATTGCGGCCCATAAAGAAGGATGTGTCAACGGCATTCGTCCGGCAGGCTCCCCTAGCTTTCAAGTACACGACAGCGATCCATCACCTTCGACATCTTCTCGTTATGTGCAGGTGCCTCTGGATAGCTCCACGGGCGAGATTCGCCTCCTGCAAATTGACAATGCCGACGATTTGGAACGAGGAGGGCCAATTCGCTGTTCCCTCCATATCGCATCCCTCTCTGAGAGGCCTTCCTTCACCGCTCTGTCTTATGTCTGGGGTGAACCAGGCTTGACTGAAGAGGTTTTGGTGGATGGGGTCCCAGTGCAAGTCAGGTCCAACCTCACAGCAGCGCTTCGCCGGACTCCGTATCACTGGCTGACGTCTTTCCCTGGACGCCCGGTCAATGAGTTGCGCATATGGGCCGACGCCCTCTGCATTGACCAACAGAATCTCGCGGAGCGCAATCATCAAGTGGCCATGATGGGCGAAATTTACACACAAGCTGAGTTGGTAATGTCATCCATTGCTAAAGAAAGTCCAATCATTCGTCGGGCACTTCAGATATACCGGGACATCCACGCAACACTGTTCTCTAAAACAAATCCCCCAGACCACAGTGAGATCTCCTTTCGCCGGTGGGCATTAAGAGTGCCTTCCCTAAGGGACTTGACCGGTCCACACAGCGAGCGTAGCTCGCAACCAGCGTGGGACGCCCTTCACCAGTTTGCTGATCTTCCTTATTGGCGTCGTGTGTGGATCATCCAAGAGATTTTCCTAGCACGGCGTGTATTGCTCATATGCGACTTTGAAGCCTTGGACTTCACTTGCATCTCGGAGATCTCATCTCGATTGAGTCTCGAAGGGATAGACGCGCATTACGAAGACCAAGCGAGAATGCAGGGGGAACTCGGAGGTTCACCTATTGGTCAAAGACTCTGCTGCACGACATGCTACAACACTATCAGCAACCCAGCGCCGATTCTGAAGATATACGGTTTGAAGGACGGCGAAAAACGTCAAGTTGGGACCCCGGGGTTTCAAATCAAGCTTTTGAGGATGACCACGCAACTGCAAGCCAGCGAACCCCGAGATGTCGTCTATGGACTACTTGGCCTAAGCAAGCTGCCAGTTGATGTGGATTACAGCCAGACGATCGGTGCTGTGTTCTCGCAATATGTCCAGCACTGGATTGGCAGGCTGACCACAAAAGATGAAAATGGTCAGGATGAGGAAGAGCAAACGCGAGCATCCTTGGGATTCACATACTGTTTGGTATTTGCAGGCTCAGCACGCGGAGCACATACATCGTTGGAAGAGCAAGCGGCAATGTTGCCTTCATGGGTCCCGAAATTCTGTACGAGTCTTCCCGAGTCCCAATTCGACCCGGAACGGCAAATTTCAATGGGTAATAAGGCATGGAACTTCTCAGACCTTTTTGGCCCAGAATACGCAATTCATCTTCAATACCCTGTTCTTGGTATTAATGGGTTCCAACTCGACCTGGTTCAAAGGTCTACTGAACTGGCGGAGAAATCTGATGGGTCGCTGCGCTGGTTGGCCTGGGATCGAATACGAACACTGCTCTCAGAAGGGTCCCCATACGTTACTGGAATTCCCCCGTTGCAAGCTTTAATGAGAGTCATGCAGTCGTGTTCGGCTAATGCGACCTCGCCCCTTTCGAAGACAGATGCCCAGGACGTTGTTATGGGATTCACTTTGCGTATGATGTCTTGGAAGCTACCTATGGATGGTGCTGGTGTCCAACACTTGCCTATACGACTCTTGGACCCCGACTTTAAGTCACCTTTCACCCCAGTGAATGATGCGTCGAGTCTATATCGTTGGATCGCTCGGGCAGCATTCCCGAATTATCCCGAACTCGAAGAGAAGCTTCCAGACTACTTTGATAATTGGGAGCAAATACGCAAGGAGGTAGGATCGGCAACCCCTTACAATAATGTTTCTTGGATTGAGCTGAAGGGGGGCTTTTTTGGACTTGGACCAAGCGCTGCAACTGAACAGGACGTCGTTTGCACCCTTCAAGGCTGTCGTCGGCCAGTGATTTTGCGAAAAGAGGGTGATCATTACACCCTGATTGGGACGTGTTATGTGTTAGGCTTTACGGGGTGGGATGAGGTAAAGGGTGTAATCCAAAAGGATAAACTCAACCAACAAACATTCAAAATCCGGTAATGATTGCGAGGGGTTTTCAGGCAGATTGTTTTAGATAGCTCTTGACGATTCCAAATTGCTAAGTTACATATCTTAAATGCTCTTCTTCGCATGACTGATTCGCAAAGAGCATTAGTGGGTAATTTTGATCTTGATCCGCTGTGATGGTGTTTTGTCTGTGTATGATTCCACGCCTGGCCCACCACTAATAGTTTTCAACGAGACTCGCGTTGCCGCTTAGTGTTTTTGCAAGATGGCGAGTAGTTATACAGCTTGGGCAGTTACCGAGCTGTCCGAAACCTCCCAGGATGGTACAATCATATTGATAGAAATATCAAAGTCATTTCACTTTCTAAATGTGCTCCGTTGACCTCGTCCTTATTAGACTTCCGTCTCTGGTGATGTAGTACCTCGGCGTGTGGATACGTTCAACATTTCTCGGTTGTTGATCAACTCTGGTCCGATCACTGCCACATGAACATTCAGAATTCATCTGGTGGGATACGATGCCAACATCATGTGGATCCCTAGAGTTGCCGATCTCTCTCATGTTTTCGATGACATAGCTTTTCACCAACTCTTGAAGCTGATAATTGTCGCTGCTTCCTCTGCTTTTGTCTTCAGTGAATTGTGCCAGAGTTCTTGCTGGAGACCAGCGCGTTTCCTGCTCCTTGTGACGGAGGAGCTCATCGAGCTTGAGCTTGCCAAGTTCTTCGAGCAGTTCGTCCTTGCGACTTTCCCTCCTTAATAGGGGCCTCAACAGGTCGTCTTGTGGCTGCACAAAAGGTGTCATTGACTAAGGTCTAATCGAAAGGATCTGACGTTTCGCATTCTCACCTGGCTGACACGTTGTTCCCTGTTACGGATTGTGTCGTTTTGCCTCAATCGCTCAAGCTCCTCTTCCAGGTAGTCTATTTGATTCTTATAGGCTTGTTGTCGGTCTTGAAGACGCTTTGCTTCCTCAGAGGCCCTCCTTCGGCGTTCTCTAGCTAGTTCGGCTTTCATCTTTCGGAGTCGCTGTTCATTGCTATCGTCCCGGAAATATGTTCCCTGGTTTGCAGCTTGGCTGATGGCGGCAGGATCATCGTTCTCATCAATGCGATTATGCCTCTCAGGCTGTCTACCTGAATCCACCCCGCTAGTGTACCCTGGTCGGTCCTTGGTAACGGAATCTGGCGTGGAGGCACGAGCGCTACGATGGGGTGAATTATCCTCGTAGTTCTGAGCGGTATACTGTCGCTGTGGGGGCGAAGGCGGAGGCGACAGATTACGGTCAACGCCATTATAACGAGGCAAAATTGGTGAGGACGGGCGTCTGGTGGATCGAGCTTCCCGGATAATTAATTGTGGTGGAGGATGGCCATAACCACCGTATTGTGATCTGGATATCTGAGAAGGCTCTTGAACCACGCGGGGTGGACTTCGGTGTCGTGGTGGCTGGAATGAAGACGGAGAGAAGTGCACCCTGCGGGTTGAGCGCACATGTGGGCCATCCACTGTCGTGGCAGGATTGGCATCGGCCAGAGGAGCCCTTTCTGGAAAATGATATGGGGTAGGATACACTGGAGAAGCATGATTAAATTGAGGTTGAAAACTGCCCCGTCTGTCAGGAGGTGGAGGAGGCGGGGGCGGGGGCTGGCGATACCGATCGGCGTGCTCGAGCTGATTCAAGCGACCATACCGGACACATAACCTGGGGCGTTGCGGATCCCTGGGGCTCGCGGCAGAGTTCGAAGTACCCGTTGCTACTCGTCTGTTTCTGCTTTGAGGCCAAGTCGGTTGTCCTGGTTCGAGGCCTGAATCGCTCCAATCCGAGTCTTCTGACATACCTGAACTCAACGGGATACAACAAGGCTGTCTTTTGTTCGTAGTTCAAGAGAAATATCAGAACTTGAAGCACGATGTGTTTCCTTCTTACATGGCTCCCATACTTTTGCACCGACTTAGAAGCATCATCCGGTGGAGGGAAAACAAGAGCTTTCGAGATACATTTCAATATCGAATGGAGTTATCAGTTCAAATCACCCAGAATATCGGTGAGCCATTCCACAGCCTGCTGTGCAAGAAAATACATTTTCATGTAAATTTAGCACCAAGATTTTGCTGAAGGTGTTGAGCCATCTAGTAGTGGTTGCAACCTTCAAAGATGTTGGGGGCCGCATTCTGCACTATCCTGGAGAACCAGGGCAACGTGCAGACTAAGCCCCATGCTGGCGGTCCAATGCTGTTCGCCCGACTGAGTTTGATGCAGCGTTTATGCATGCAGATCTTGTTTGCCTGGACGGCGCACAGCCTGGGACTTTATGCGCTGGCTCGAATGAGAGAGGAAGTCGGGCGAGAAAAAAAAAACCGAGAGCCTCGTTCGGGTCGCACAGATATCACGTAGTGTACGCACCCAGACGACTGATGAGCCACGCCATTCTGCATCGGATCAATCGGCTGGATCTTACTCGCGTTCAATACAGCTGAAAAAAGGGTGGAGGGGAAGGAGACGTTGCAGCGGGTATTTTTCGGGCAGCACTAGTAACATTTCTCTGTCTATATGTTCTTCGGCACTCCCGCTCGTTGGAAGCAGGCTGAGAAGTCTCTAACTTTTTGAGAGCAAAGAAAATCGGAAGCCGTCCGCTGTCACGTAGCCTGATCTCGAAAATCACTACTTCACAGTAGGTAGTCGCAGTTAATTTGTGCTTTATTTTCCATTCAAATATGTATCTAAGAATTATCCTAGCCCCCACAACACTACCAGCTCTTACAAGACGTTGCATAAGCTAACATTTTGAAAGGAAGTACAATTCGGGATGGATCCTGCCAGCATCATCACTTATATTGATACCGCCCTCGGAGCGTGCGGTAATGTGGTGAGCCTAGTCCAGGCCATCATGGATATTCGGGAGCTACCGGAAGCGTTCCAGCAACTGGAGAACAAATTGGATCTAGTGCAATCCATTCTGGGGGGTACACGGCACTTGATCGAGATCCGTGCCCCAGAGGCAGACTGTGAAGTGGCAATGAGTGCTGTCAAATCATGTCAAGAACAAGTCGATCACCTCAAGAACATTCTGCAGGAAGTGAAACAGAATTCGTTTGACTCAAAGGGGGGAAATCTCAAGCTCTGGGGCCCGATCAAGAAGTTCTACCGCAATGCCGTTGTGAGGCTTGGCAAGGGGTCAAAGGGTCGTGTTGAGGATTTGATGAGGGACGTTCTTGAGAGCCTGCGTCTTTTGTCCACCTGGTGTGGGATGGAAGACCAGCTCAATCAGGCCGTTGATGACATCAGCAGCATAGAGGCTTCGCTGGAGGACCAGGAATGCGAGACTACGGGGAACAACACCCTGAATATTGGGGGAAATGTTCATGGGAATACTTCTGCTCAGTCTTTCGGCGACAACTACGTGGATTCTCATGCGCCAGGCTCGCTGCATGTTGCCGGCAGCCATGGCACTGTCCACTTTGGTACGGACATTTTCAAGGCACTCCAGCAAACCCGAGGCATCACAAACCCATGAACAGATAGACTGAGATGATCTAGGGAATAAAACTGAGAATCATAATCACCACCACGAGAGTGCAACTGGTAAGCAAGCGTCTTGCGCTGTAGAAATCACGAGGTAGTCAACACTAACTCATAAATGCCTCTATAGACAAGGCCGAACGCATTAAGCAATGGCTACGGGGCCTTGCAACATATTTGACGTTCGATGATGTTCAAGATAAAATGATTCAATCCGCCAGTAAGACACGTGGAGCAGGAAAGTGGTTTACGAGATCATCCGATTTCAAGTCCTGGAGAGAGGGCCGGGTTAGAAAGCTCTTCGTCCACGGAAAACGTAATAAACGTTCATCTACAAGGTTCCATCTTATCCATTCTAACAGAGTCGCAGTTGGTACCGGAAAGACAGTACTCATGTCAGCACTAAGATCTTGGATTATTTCTATTGTCTTCACTCCATCAAACCCCATTCTTCCCCTTGCAGCGAATATTTATTATAGACGCGATTGTCGTTGCGGCTGGTGAACCGGATTTCCGATGGCAACATAGCTGACGAAGGCTCAGGTCCCTTGTCATTGACAAAATGATATCGAAACCTAGATTCTTTTGCATGTTTGCCTTTCTTGGCAGCGACATTGGAGAAGCGCAGAGTCTCACGAACTTGCTCTCAACTCTGCTCATTCAACTTCTTGAAAGGAGTAAATGTCGAGATATTTGTGACGCCATCCATGACAAGTTTGACGAATTGCACAGATCATGTCGCAAACCCACACCTCAAGCTTACCTCGCCATGCTGAAATCTCAAATGGAGTTCCTGGCCTGCGGCAATGGTCAAATATTCCTTATCGTTGACGCATTGGATCAATGCGACGACAAGACTCTCCCAGATTTTCTGAAGGCCTGCGAGGAGTTTCCGTCGAATGTTCGCATGTTGTTTACATCGACATATAACAACAGTGACTTCATCAAAGCAGATAAGAGCATGGAGATTGCTGCTCACGATGATGATATCAAAGCTTATTTCGAAGAGGCTTTCGACACCAATCCGTATCTGCAGAGGGCAGTCAAGAATAGTGAGCCATCGTTACGGGACCAAGTGCTAAGGACGGTGGTCCAAAAGTCCCAGAGAAAGTAAGTTTGACTTGACCCTGCTCGCACAATACCCGATTGGGTTCTTGACACTCCTATGCTAGCTTCCTCCTGGCGACGATGCATTTGGAAAGACTGATCTCCCATACCAAGCCGTACCGCTATCACTCGCTTGAGAACTGCCTGATAGGCCTCTCCGAAACGCCAGACGAGTTTTACAAGAAAGCACTTGAGAGAATTAAGCAAATGGAACGTCGCGTTGGCATCATCATGTCTTGGCTGGCTTTCGCACAAAGGCCAATAACCATTGAAGAGCTGGCCCATGCAATGAAGATTCAAAGCGAGATTGAAGATATCAAGGGGAGACTGCGCCCTCTGCCGATGGGCAGTGTGTTACCCAGCCTCGAGCACATCCTCAAAGAGGTCTGTGCTGGTATCGTCGAGGTGGATGGTAAAGAAAGAGTACAGTTCCAACACGTCTCGGCCAAACTGTACTTGATGAATAGCGAGCCTGAAATTTTGAGAGGCGCCCAGACGATGATCACCGACGTCTGCTTAGTCTGTCTGCATCACATTCCACCCGAGGAATCCTCGCAGTCCGAGCTCTCTAGCGATTCATCTAGCGAGCAATCTGGCGGACCATCTCTCGAAGTACTAGACAAGCGATGCCAGCAGTATCCGCTCCTCAGGTATGCAGCAGATCACTGGGGCCACCACCTGCTGTTCAAGGAAAAGGGAAAGTATGACATCAACAAATCAGCTTGGGGGTTATTAACAGATGCCCGGGCTCTCAAGAACGCAACCCAGATTATGTCAAACTTCGAGTTTCGCAATGAGCGAGCCGTGTCGGGAATGCATGTTGCAGCTTATTTCGGTCTGGTTAATCTTACTCGAAAAGCCCAGAAGAACGACAGACATGTCGACATAAACGCCTGCACTAACAACCGTAAGGAAAGTGTGTTACATTGGGCTGTCGCATATCGACAACATGAATTCTTGAGATTCATCATTGATAATGAGGCATCTTTGATATCTCAAGATTCCAAGGGAAGAACAGCGCTCCATGTCGCTTTAGAAATGGAGGACTTGCCTTCTGTTGAGATGCTTCTATCACCCAATCGCCTGCGTCGAGAGCAATACATCAACGTCTCACAAGAGAAGCAGGGCTGGGCCCCGCTTCATTGCGCTGTATACGAAGGGAAATCTCGAATTGTCGAGCAACTTCTTGCTGCTGGAGCGGAAGTCAACAAGCCTGATGTTGATGGGTTCACACCGCTATGTCTGGCATTTCAGCAGGGTTATCTCAAGACTGTCGAACTACTTGTCGACAAGAAAGCGTCACTTGAGGTCACATGCGCAGACGGGACGCGGTGGAGCCTCCTTGAACGAGCAGCCGCTGAAGGACGGACTACCGTGATGCAACTCCTCATAGAGAAGGGCGTGGATCTAAGCGCTCCGGTCACGGATGACGGAAAAACACCCCTGCGACTGGCGGTCGAATACCAGCGTGGAATGATAGCATGGCTATTGATTGAGGCCGGTGTAGACGTTAACATACCTGATCGTGAAGGCATAACGCCTTTGTACTGGGCAGCAGAAAACTGTCAGTTGTCTGCCATGTGGCTCCTTCTTGAAAACAAGGCCATTATGACAGCCACGCCTAACAAGGCTGGAGGCATGACCCCACTACACATTGCAGCATTCAAAGGACATGAGTCTGCTGTACTACTTCTCCTCACCATGGGCACGGATCCTTTCCAGCGAGACATCAGCCTGCATACAGCACTTTACTGGGCCATCGTTGGAAGACACAAGGAGGTGGTGCAGCTCCTCCTTTTGAAAGCAGATGCAGGACGGCTAATACACGATCAAGACGGCGAAGATCGGACTGCGTTGCACCATGCCGCAAGCCAGGGATATCTCGAAATCTCTG
Source organism: Diaporthe humulicola (assembly GCA_038088545.1). Taxonomy (NCBI): domain Eukaryota; kingdom Fungi; phylum Ascomycota; class Sordariomycetes; order Diaporthales; family Diaporthaceae; genus Diaporthe; species Diaporthe humulicola. The sequence continues at coordinate 21,434 of JBBWSL010000193.1, forward strand.
AGATGCTCATCTCCTATGGGGCGGATAGAAACGCAAAGGATGTCGATAGCAACACTGCGCTCCAACTTGCCCACAAAGGGCCCCACAAGGAAGTCTACGAGTATCTGTCGAGGCCATGCTCTGATGTCAACACGGACCCATGCGTCACAATGACACGGCCTGCAGTTGAAAATCAAGATGCCGCGACCCCGAAATTGACTGACAGCTCTGATACGGAGTGTTCAGTCACGGTTGAAGAAGGAGTCGATGATGGATCGGACAGTCAGTGGTCGGGGGAAATTGGTAGTGATATTGGCAATGTGGAAATCCCTGGACGATTTCGGGCCCGAGTGGAGGATTATTTGGAGGACGAGTGATGTAATGGACAAGATATCAACCACCGTAAGACTAAACCCAAAGAGCTGGGCTTGGCGTGGAATTCTACCGTCTCCGCCTTAAAAACACCAGAAAAGGAGATAGCCTTATATCAAGAAGAAATAAGATCGTTCTGGGCATGTGTCGAGGGGGAGTCTCTACATACTGACCAGTAGTCTTGATCATCCGACACCGAGGTGCAATAGGCAGTCACGGCAATATTGTCTGAAATCAGGTGCGAAGTGGCGTCCTGGTTCCCCGCGTTATACACTAAGTACTAGAGGGGCGCAGCACTGGTGCCTTAGTCGCTCTTGGTGACATTCCCTGTCAGCATGCTGTGTCTTCAACTCCTCCAACAAGGATGAAATCAAGTCTACCGCTCACCAGCACACTATGCTTGTATTGATCTGCGTGTTATAGCTGGTGGAGGATACACAGGCGGCCTGGGTCCGCGCCTTTGCCAAATGAAATCTGAGCCCCAGCTTGGGCCGGTTCGCCTAGGTACACTAGAGACGCCTCTCCGGATAGAAATTCCACCACTCAATGACCGTCCCTATCCCTTGGCATGCTCATCACGTGGCGCTTCTCATGTAGAGACTCCTTTTTGGCCAGTTTTTGCCAAGGAGCAACACATCGACGTGTTGGCAGTGAGCAAATGAGTCCACGGCTAAATGTCCAGGATGTGTTCGCCAAGCAGCAAAGACTACAAATTCTTGCAATGTGTGAGGGGAAATCATCAATCGTGGCGTCGGTCCAGATCTGACAGAATGAACTCATTACTGATCGACCTGCTGGCCGCGATGCATATAACTTGAACGAGATTGCCCTCATCTGTTGGGGATGACACCCACCAGCATTCTTCTTTCTCCAAGTGAAGCACTGCTACAGTCAACACTCGGGCCTCTTTGGACAAGATGAAGATATCTCTCTTCCTTACCGCGCTCCTTCCCCTTCTCGTCTCTGCCTCTCCTGTTGCTGAATATGAGGACCAGCAGAGGGGCGGCGGTCACGGCGGCAAAGGAGGTAAGCTCGACTTTGATCTCGTCGGCTTCGCAAAGGACAACCCCATCGGTCCAACCACCGGTGGCAAGGGCGGCAAGACCACAGTCGTGGAGACATTTGAGGCTCTCCAGAGTGCCGTCGCTGGTAACGCAAAGAAAGTCGTCTATCTCAAGGGCACGCTCACCAACCCTCCCACACGTCTGAAGGTTGGCTCGAACACCTCTCTCCTCGGTTGGGGTGGTGGTGGTGAACTCATTGGCAAAGGTATTGATGTCAATGGCTCTGACAATGTCATCATCCGAAACCTCGGTATTCGCAATGTCTTGAACGCGGATGGTCTTCAGATCATCAACTCCACCCGCGTTTGGGTTGATCACAATGAGTTCGAGTCGAGTGGTCTCGATAATGGTCCGGACTATAATGACGGGCAGTGCGATATTGTTCGTGGCTCCAATTGGATCACCGTGTCGTGGAACTACTTTCACGATCACTGGAAGGTAAGCAAATCTCGTCTCTCTAGCTGGGATGTCATTGACGCTTTTCTAGTCATCTCTCGTTGGTAACAGCGACGTGCTTCGCGAAGTAGACACCTTCAAGCTGCGCATCACCTACCACCACAACCGCTGGGAGCGTGAGGGCACTCGTGGCCCCGCCGGTCGTTTCGGTCGACAGCACGTTTACAACAACTACTACAACGACTTTTACTTCCAGGCCATCCACTCCCGCTCCGACAACCACGTCCTCGTCGAGGGCAACGTGTTCCGCGGGAACACCAGCGAGGCTCTCAGCACGTACGGTCTGGTCATCCCCGAGGACAGCCCCAACACCTGCGTCTGCGGTGACGAGGAGCTGGATGGGTTCGCCAATTTGGGTGCCAAGAATGACTTTGGAGACGCTGGTGTTAACATCACCAGGGTTGGAAATTTCACAAAGGCGCCTTACAAGTTTAAGCTGACTCCTCTGAAAAACGTCATCGATGATGTTACACGAGGTTCCGGCCTGGGCAAGATTTAGGCTGAGAAAGTCTCAGTAGTCGCGATGTTAGACCACAGTACTCTCAGAGCAACCTGCGTAACGCTCCTATTCACGTAGGACGCCTTAGTCGTTATTATTGTGTATAAGGTTACGGGAATAGTCTGTGCATAATTCATTGATGATTATACAGTGATGCGAATGGTAATTATAAATATAGTATAGTGGTTGTACAAAATTGGACACACATAATCCGTACGTGAAACGTGTGTCCCAAGGTCTCCAGCTGAAAATCACGATTCAACTTAGCGTTCCCTTCTCATCCTTCGTACTTGCACCCCTGCATCTGTGATACAATAGCAACACCATCAGCTGAATCCATAATGGCATCCGAAATGTAGCGTATTACCGAAACGTCGGACATCTGCAATTGTGCGGTCTCGATTTTGTCTGCACCATCTATACTAATCCTCCCATAGAATCTGTGGCTCGGCCATCTCCTTCAAAGACAGCTCTCGTTGATCCATTTTAACTTCAAACACTCGGTCGGAGTCCACAAGAGTCTGCGGCAAGCTATCCTTCCAGCTGTTTTCCTGGAAGCGAGCCTCAGCCACCACAACAACTTTCACACAAATTGAAGCAGTCTCTGCCAGTAAGAGTACAAGCTCTCGTAACACCTTCTTCAGTTTCACGTTCTCATCCACGCAGTCGAGTCGATCAATAATAATGTATGTCGACATCCCCCTTTGGGTCTTGTCGTCCATCGACCGCGCTTCCATTCTGTCGAGCTCCTCTAGAACCTCTTTCAGGAAACGCCTAGACTGCTCGAGAACTGGTTTCCCCGTCGGCGATGTGGCGCGAATGCCATCAACATCGTGGTGATCTTCTTCAGCCTGGATTACTGGGGCTGACAGTGACCGTGATCCTAGCCTCGGGAAAAATGACGCCTGCGACCAAGGTGGAGAAGACGCGTTGGAAGATACTGGGGATATTGACGGAACGATTCTTTGGAACTCTTTGAGCCCTTCCCTCAAAATGTCCTTGTGCGTCCTGAGCAGCTGGAGTGCTATCAGAATGAAGACATCGACGGCCTGCTCAATGGAAGTCTCTCGGTCTGGCCGACAGGAAAAGTAGATGATTTCATTTCTCTTGGTCTTCGGTTCCTCTAAGTTGGCCAGATATTCAGCTATGTGTACAGCTGCGGGGGAGAGCCAGGAGGGCATTGTGACGGTGCTCGCACGGCCCTCTCTTCTGGTCGAACCATGAATGAACAATAAAGCAGAGCCCTGTGAATCGATCCACGCTTGAAAGGTCCGATGCAAGAGGATGCGATCTGGTGTCATAAGCGTGTGCATTGACCAAGAAATTTCGTTGGAGCATTCCTTAACGTTTGGAAACGACTTTTTGAGAGTACCTCTGGCGACAACAAGACTGAAGCACGTTTGGGAGTGCTTGGGTGTATTAGGCTGTAAGGTCCCGTCAGCATGTTGAAATAAGACTTGACATCTCATGTGGCCAGGCAGGAGACTCACACTCAAGCTTTCCTCAAGCACTCGAAATCTTTCATCATCAGCCCGTTTATCTTGCTCGTCCAGTTTGGCTTGCAAGGCCGCATTTGTCCTCTGAACGTCCAACAGCGTCCGCTCAATGTTTTGGGAACGAACATGTAAGCCCTGATTGGCTTCCGCGTTTACCTCTGCCAAGGTCTCATAAATGGATTGTGCATTGTCGTCGAACTTGCTGCCCATTGCGAGGGGGTTCACTGCTAGCCAGACTCTCATCCAGCGGCGGCAAAAGTATTCAGCCGCCGACCTTGAAAACTCTATCACTTGGTGGTAGATCTCAGACACCCATTTGTCTATCTGTTCGCTGTGGTATATTCCTTTCCATGTTTCGAGCCTCGGGAGGATTCTTTGTATCTTGTCAAGATGCTCTTTGACCTTGTCGTCATTTGTCTTCTTATTAACGAAAACCTATAGCGTCTCTGTAAGCCTGAGGGATGAATAATTCATCTGGACCATTAAACTCACAATCAACAATACTGTCATAGTCTGGTAGCCAATCTCAGCATGGGGACCAGACGTTTTGCTGACAGCCTCCAAGATGTTGGAGTAAGCCGCGGCAAAACGAGAAACGGCGAAGAGACTGTCTTCGAACCTCGCATTCACACCCCTGATTCCCCTCGTCCTTTGCTCTTTGAAAGTCTCTAGGTGCTCCGCGGCACCCTTAAACTCAGCCGCTGCGAGTTCGCCAAGCTTGACCGAGCCTCCTGGCTGTTCGCCAGCATCTCGAATGCGTTGTTCAAGCTCCGTTTTGTTCTTGGCCAGCCCAAAGGAGCCTTTGAGCGCACTTGAAACTCGCTTTTGAAATCTTTCATGCTCTGTCTTCACAACTTCTGGGAACTTTTGTCTATGTTGACTGTGGACAGCCATTCTGGGAAACCGCAATAGTACCCTCTTGACAGGTCGCAAAAGGCTTGTCTTCCTCGTGAGAAATCAAACTGCTCGGGTCTAGGAGGTAGCTCCATGGGTGATTGATACCGTTGTCATCTAGGGCACGAACGACTTTTGTGAACTTGAGGTTGATAGATCCTATGCTTTGAAATGCTTGTCTTGAGTAACTAAAAGTTCCGTGTAAGCACCTGACAGCACCGTCTCCGGCAATTGAAATCCCGTGTTGAATTGGAGTTCCGACGACTCCCTTAATGCTAAGCCACGCTGGATGGGCTAGGTGATCACATGCAACCCGAGAAACCGTTGCTGACTGCAGGACAGGGCCCCCTGCAGCGATTCCTGGGTGCCACCCAATTCAATTTTCGTATCCATGCTCTTCTACTACATCAAGCCTTCTGCCGACGCCACAGGAAGAACTATTGACATGACTTGCTCCTCATTGGTTACAAGGTTCTTGATTGCGTCTGCGACATTTTCTTCCCCGACGTTCCACTCAATCCTTTACGGCTGTTCGTGCTCACATGTTGACGGTGAGCAATGGATTCGATAAGCAGGCATTCTTGCGCGTTCGAGTTGAAGCAAGCAGTCCAGAGCGTGTAAAGAGAGAGTGGACTTCGATAGACAGTGAACAATGAAAACTGCAAAGGCTCCCATTCTACCTGGACGACCTGGAACTAATTTCATCGTGGGATGATCACAATAGAGATACTAATCTCAGACAAGGCTCGGGGCACCAGTTGTACTCAAATTACCTCCAGGTCAAGACATGGTTTATATTTAGTATCCCTTGTAACCCATCGGGAACCCCTCATAGGTTTCCGCTCGTTGAACTCCTGCAGGCTCTGGTAATGCCTTATTGGCTTGGATGCAGTCAGCACAAGCAGGCTGTGAAGACCTAATTCCTTTAGAGGTGGGGAAGGTGGGACAGTGGCGCCACAGGGGAAAATATCAGCTATCATCCTACCAAAATACACTATACGCTAGTCCCTAGAGCACTGAAGTCTCAAGAAAGTGTTCATAAACCGCCAGGCGTTCGTACCTAGAGTTCAACGACCGCTGCTGACAACTTGGTCCGACTTAGTGGATAGCCGGCACCAATTTACGTGGACTCGAGTAAATGCACGGAACTAGGCGACCTTTGCGTTACGATGGCCGATTCAACTGCAGTCAGCTTGCCGATTCTTTTTATGTGGCCGCTTTTGGTTGAGCTAACCGGTCTCTTGCAGAATGAGGAACGTTCGGTCGAAATAATGCATCTTAAATACATTGAGTTGCTCGAGAAGCGCATCAACCAGCTCGAGGTCCTTGTTAACAAGCCAGCCGATGCCACGACAAAGCCCTCAAGTGGGAGCACAACACCTGAAAGCGAAGAGGATGACAAGACGAAAGCAGATGATAGCACGAAGGTACATCCGTCTTCATCAATGATAGTTATGAGTGCTGACTAACTTCCTATTCAGAAGACTGAGACAGAAGATTCAAAGTCGGGCCGGTACCGCAACATACTGCGCAAATGGGATCGAACGACCGGAGAGTTCAAAGAGGAGGTTGTTGAAGCGGGTCGATTGAACAAGCCGGCAAGAAAGGAGTTTGCCTATTCGTTTCGCCGAACCTACGATCCGGAGAAAGGCGACAGAGACGCATATAGCGATATTGAGATCAAAGACGAGAAGCTGATTGGACTGCTGAGGGACGTGATTGGGAAGTATCCAGGCTTGAACTATGATACCGACATGCTCGCGATGACTTCGCCGTTCCCAGCAATCGTGCACAACTGTCAGTAAGCCTGCAGCTGATTTCCCGAATCGTTCATACTCCGCAGTGCTCCCTGGGTGGTACACCTCACATGCCTCCTACATCACTCAGTAATCTCCGAATTGCTCAGAACCCCCACTGGTATGGCTCTGGCTAACGAAGGGTCTCATCAGGGGATAAGCTGAGCGACCATGTCAAGCAATTTCCTGAGGAGCAAGCCTGCAAGGACTTGGATAATCTAATGGAGCGGGTCAAGAACACACCCGAGTTGGAGGCTTACTTCACAATGCGGTGAGTGAAGCCTTCTGGAACCTACACGGATTCTCTGTGCGACATTTTCACGTTTAATAGTGAGGGTCACGACTCTAACTACCTGTCACAATTCCCAGTGACTCATCGAACGACTCCAAGGCGGTGACATTTGACACACTATGGACAGCATTCGTGCCAGGAAAGCTAATCGTAGCTCGGCCTTTCATGCCCAAGGTCCCACAGATTATGGTGGTTGGGGATACACCCCTCTATTTGCGCATCCAATTGCAGGGCACCTGGCCACTTTCTCTGTGGGCATGGACATGGTAAGCGGGACCAGTTCAAAGCAATTTACAGTCTCCTTGTACTGATAATGACTCCATATTAGGGACTGGGATGGCCGAAATCTTATCAAAGTGCACCATGAGTTCAAGGTTGAATGGTTTCGAGGGACTAAAAAGATTACTGAACTGCCAGTGGTCCCACTCGACTCATACGACAAGCGCGAAGAGCTCATACAGCAAGTGCGAGAAAGGTCTCGAAAATTGTCAGTCCGAGTCCACTTGTGTTGTCGTCTTGACATTTTTTTTTACGTTAGCAGCGAAAGCCGACTTCTATCTCCTCTTGACTCTTCTTGCATTGCGAAATGGTGTCAGTTACAGCGGGAACATTTATTTGTCAGGCACCTCGCTTATAACACACTAATTCGGTTTGTGACAGCTTCAAGTACACGGTAGGGGCGCATTCCAGCGCCGGTTTGGACCAAGTGCTCTACTACGACAATCTGGGCTGGGCAGACGAACGCAAAACCTTGGCCGAAGACGAAGCCCCTAACACAAAGCCGGACAAGTACACCTACCTAGGCAATGATGCGGGCGTGAGTGGGCACATGGACGACGAAGAGTCGGCAGGAAACCTCATCACAATCAAAGGCGACTTTGTTTCTGATGCTGCCGAAGTAAGTCATAGTTTCGGCTACAATGGTCATCCTCAAAAAAAACGTCATTTTAGGATATGTCGGCTGACACGATTATAGTATGTGCAAACCTCCAGCTACAAGACATTCCCTATAGGGAGATTAGGTCGTCGAAGATACGTCCAGGACACTCAACTGGCACCCGACGATGAATATGAGTTCAGAAAGCAGGTCAAAAAGCACGTCAAAGATGATCCCAAATGGGAGAAGCCACTGGACCCGGAGATTAGCATGTTCCTTGTCACACCACCACGGCTCCTGGGATACGCTACTCGTCAGCGCATCTGGGGCCAGATCTGTTTAGACTGGGCCGATCCCAAGAAGCCGGCTGACAAGGAGGCCTTCCTCAAGAAGCTGGAGCTCAACCCTCGTGACAAGAACATGATTCTCAGCCTGGTAGAGGCGCACATGCAGCCCCAAGAGGGCAAGATCAAGGATATTGTGGAGAATAAAGGCAAAGGACTGGTGTTGTTGCTACATGGGCCGCCCGGCGTAGGTAAGACACTTACGGCCGAGACTGTCGCCAAAGCGACGGGGAGGCCGCTCTTCGTCGTGTCGGTGGCAGAAATCGGGCTGGACGCATCCCGAGCCGAGCGCAAGCTGGAAAAGGTATTCGCCCTGGCGACCAAGTGGCAGGCCATCCTGCTCGTCGACGAGGCAGACGTATTCCTCGAGACGCGCAGCAAGAACTCGCCGGCATCACGCAACGCGCTCGTCTCGGTCCTGCTGCGCGTGCTCGAGTACTACGAGGGTATAATCTTCATGACGACGAACCGCATCCGGGCCATCGACGTGGCCGTCATCTCGCGGATCCACCTGGCGGTGCGGTACGACGACCTCAACTCGGAGCAGCGGGCCAACATCTTCGAGTACTACCTCGACCAGCTGCAGGCCGAGGTGCCGACGCTCATCACCGAGGAGGACCGCGACAAGATCGACCAGTTCATCGACGACCACGGGGACACGTACCTGTTCAACGGGAGGCAGATCCGCAATGTGGTGCAGGCGGCGCATGCGTACGCGGCGCATGGCTTCTCGGAGGACGAGATCCGGAAGAAGATGGGCGTCGAGGATACTACCCCCGGTGAGAGACGTGCCGAGCGGCGTGGGAAGAGGTCGCTGGTCCACGCGGCGCGGCGACCTGATGGCAAGATGACGCAGTCTCATCTCAAAGCCGTATGTGACATGACCAGATCCTTCCAGGAGCAGTTGAAGGAGGAATCGAATTCACAGAGGAGCGAGAACGAGGCGATGAGAGGCCCAAAATAAAGAAAGACTGATTAGCTGAGCGCGTGTGTGATGTGCTCGTTACAATCTGAAATATCTGTATATCACGATTCCGAGCAGAGCATTCGAATAGAGCAAATTGACTGGTTTCTAAATAACGTAAATGAGCGAGGGAGGCTCCTATTTAAGCAGAATATAGCTGCACAATAGTGGAGCCCCGTCATCGTGACACTATGGTTGGATATTATACATGAACCTGGTTGCTCGTACATCTACTTAGCTGCACTCCCGGGGCCGCAGAGCACTACCCAAAGTGTGAAACAAGAAGTCTTACGCAAGCAAGGCCCCCACCCTCCTCCCCTTCCGAAAGAATTGACTTCTCCGTAAAGACAAACACTTCTGTGCATTGTGGAAAAGGGAGTCTTTTGCAACCTGACTGGATTAAGTGGTCCGCGCCGTTCTCTGCGGGCAACTTCAGCTCCGCTGCCTCCTTTTATCGACTAGACTACCCACCGCGCTTCTTGACTGTGCAGCACCAGGTCAAACGATAAGATCCCACTAGACTTCGTATTTGGGGCAAATGACGACCGATAATGATAAGTCTGATTGGAGGTGTGGCTTTCTCCTGTTGACGACTGGGTGTTATATAGGGCTGCTTTGACACTGTGAGAAAGGCACTCTAAGAAGTCCTCCAATGGAACACAGTCCTTCCGTACCTACACGGGGATACACACTGGACCCTGCCGCAGATCTTGAGATACATATTTGTTTCACATCATGACACAATTGTCTTTGCACCACTCAATCGGATCTCCGCCACCGCCACCTCCACCGCCAGATTCGCGGAAAGAATCGTGATTGTCAGATTCAGAGTAGTCTCTGCGGCGTTGGGGTCGCTGTCGCGGGCGGTGCGGGTGCGGGTGCGGGTGATGCGAGTGATGGCGCGGTTGGGGTCCGTTCGCCGCTCGAGAAATGATCACCTGGCTAAAGCAAGTCTGTCAATGATTTTGCACAGCTCCTGAAAAAAAGGGTAATAGCAGCATCAGTGGATAGCAATACATACTCCCCGTCGGGAAACTCTCCCACCCAGTAATTTGGCCCATACTCGCGGTCTGCGAGCGGGTTCTGCCGTCGACTCCTCGAATTTTCGTGTGCCGCAATCGTCTCGCCGGGGACCCTTTCCGGGAAGAATTTGGCAAAGTTGATAACCTTCTTCATCTCATCTTGCTTCTGCTCGTATGACCAGCCCCTGCACGACCTGGGACAGTAAAGGTCGGACCTATGGTGTTCTTTGTTGCTAAGAGGACACTTTCCCCAGCTGGGCATCTCCGTCGTTTGACTTTTGGCTTTGTAACTCTTGTTTGGGCGCTTCCGCTGAATATAATTGCATCGAGCAATTAATTAGACAATGTTTTGTTCCTCTCTCCCTCTCTTTATACCTAGCTCTTCACAGGGTGCACACGCAAATAAATACTCGTGACGAATGCTAGAGCCTTGTTGTGCTTGAGTAGCTGCAAGGGTCTTTCAGATTCCTGGCGAGCTGAACGGATATAAATAACCACAATGCTTGATTTCCAAGTAGATTGGGACAGATTTTCGCCAATTAGCAGCGCCGTGCACTAATTAGTAGGTTTTCCGTACGGACTGCTCATGGGCTGGCAGCCACACGTGATAGCCGCCACATGTGCAACACGTGCAACATTTGCAACACGTTGGTATTTAGCTTGTAACAAGCCTCTGTGTTGGGTTTCATTGTTGGGTTGCTACCCATAATTCTACCTCAGCAGAAAGAGCATTTCTCCAAATTCCCGCCACCTCGTCTTAGCTACATTTAATGATTTAAGCGCTGCAATGCAGCCAAGCGCTAAAGAGCCTACGGCCTCACCTATCACTTCCTTGGGTCGGCGTTTTGGTCTCCGAGTGAGGGCTGCAACGACAGCTTTCGATGACGTCGACCACGCCGCAGCCTTGCAGAGGACGGCGGCGTACAGCTACAAGTATTACCCAACGCTAATTCTCGACGTTTCGTCTCGGGCTACCCGGTTGCCTCAGAAGAACATGGCTCAAGCGCGAGCGCTTATTGAGCAGGTGCGCGACCTGATGTGAGTGCTGGGCTTCACAGTGTCCAGCGACTGGCACGTCCTGACCTGTGCCAGTCACATCTTTGATGAAGGTAGAATAAGATTGCAGTTCCAACTTGTAACCTTCGAGGTCGTTGTTAAAGTTAAAGAGACTACACAGCGCCAATTGTAGCGTTTTTGGCGTTGTGGAATGCAAACGAGTGTACCATATAGGAGATCATCTCAATAGAAGGTTGTCCCATAGGAAGTTATTCTGAAGGTGATCATTCTACTTATCATGGAATGGTATCTATCTCACAGGATGTCAACCTAGAAGTTAAAAAGTAGTCTGTAGCCGCCGAGATATCTGACTTCACAGGCACAGAGTGCTGCTGGACTGAATATCCCCGCCGATCGTGATATTACCTGGTCTGGATGGCGGGGTGGCTGGGGGCTGGTGGCTGGTTCGATCGGGAGTGCCCGAGGCGGTACCCCTGTCATTTCAGGTACACAGTCCAGGTACCGTCGTTCTTCGGTTGATCGTGGCTGCTCGACAGGTACGCGAAGCAATTCCCACTTAAAGTTGAATTTGGGAAGGCGCAGAAGAGGGAGGTACAGGCTAGCAGACTGCTGACTGTGCAGCACTGCAACTGCAACTGCAGATTGTGCGTAGCAGTGAATAGATGAGTACATACAGTACAGTATGGCACAGTATGAACAAGGTACCTACGATATCAAGGCACGATGACGTGCTGTATCGGGATGCGACACCACTACTGTGGTACGACGACCGGCTCGTATTCTACAGGAAAGCTAGGGGAGGACGGAATACTTCGTAAACAGACTACAGCATGCAGTAGCGGCGCCTGCGTGGGGCATGCGAGTGGCTGGGCGAATTGAGTTTTTTTTTTTGTTTTCCTGTCGGCTGCGCGAACAGACGACCGGCAGTGCTGGCGGGGAGCCAACGGGAGGGCGGGACTCGTCCCAAGTCGACGGACAACTCGACGGACGCCAGACTCAATGTCAAGTGCTTGCATCTGCATCTGCGTGGGGACTGTGCCATGCATCATGCGAATCTGCAATGTCACGAATCTCTGTCTCTACACGGTAAACGGTAGTATCGAGGATCTAGGTAGCGGCCCTGCCAATCGGCACAAGCTCTGCACTGCAGCTTGATGACCTGCCCGACCTGTCGTCAAGCTGAAGCTGCTCGTCTCCCCAGCCACCCCCGACCTGCGACTTTGACCTCCCAAGCTTTCTCTCCCCACCACCTTCTTTTCTCCCCGCCGTTTATCCGTCTACGCTGCTCCGTACCTGTTTCTCGTCCAGACTGTCTGTCAGCTTGCCTCATCAACGTCGGACGGCCCCGTGCTGCTCCTAGCTCCCCGCCCGAGCTACCTTTTCCATCTCTCGCTCGCTCGCTCGCTCGTCCGTCTCCACTGACTACGCGACTCGTTACACCAACTTCGCTCGCTTCTCGCCTGCTTGTACTTCTGTTCTGTCTGTCTGTCTGTAGATACACACATACATAACACATAAACCCGTGCATGCGACTCGCGTCCAGCCCATGAGGTGAGATGAGCTCCCCACCCAAGCCACGAGTCCAACGTGATCGCCAGAGGGACCAGTTCGAGCGCTCATCCCCTCCCAAGATCGACTTCGGCATCGACTCCACCGCAAGCGATCTGATGCCACCCGTCCGCGCCCCCTACGTCCTGCACAAGTCCAGCTCCGTCTCCTCGGGCAGCACCGTCAGCTCGCCAGACCGCGAGAGGGGCCCAATCGCCTATCCAAACTACTACGACTACACCGACCCCGAGCCTCCTCAACAGCAGCACGCCGCCGCCTCGCCCCGCCGCCGACAGAACAACACCCACTCCCCCCACTCCCCCCAGCGCGACAACAACATGGCCAACATGGCGATGCAGGTGCCCATCCAGCAGCAGCAGGGCCAGGGCAGGCTGGTCGACAACGCCAGGAACAGCAGCAGCAGTGGCAACAACGGTCCCGTCACGACCCAGCAGATGGCCCAGGCCGCCCGTAACAACGGCGGCGCGCCCCGCGGGTCCAGACCACCCAGCTACAGCGGCTCGCAGCACGGCCCCCGCTCGCCCGACGACGTGAACCCCCCCTTGAACAAGGTCGACATCGATGCCGCCCGCTACAGGCAGACCCAGCAGCGGCGGCCGCAGCAACCAGTGGTCACCAAGGACGGGCGGCCACCTACAAACGGCAGCAACCGGGCCCCCTCCTCTGGCGGTGGCGGCGGCGGCATGATGGGCGGCGGCCGTCCCATCAGCCCCGAGTCCCCGCTGCTCTCCCCGGCGGCGCACATCCAGCGGCTCCCGACGCCAAGCATCACTACGAGCGTGCTGCAGCCGCTGGACGCCAAGGTGACCGAGTACGGGGCGCTGATGGCCGAGGCACAGGGCGACATGGCGGCGCTGGACGAGGAGCTGCGGCAGCTGCAGGACCGGCAGCGCGAGGCCGAGGCGCGGTTCCTCGACGCGAAAGCCAAGCACGACGACTACCGCCGGCAGTACCACGACGTCGAGCGGGCGCTGCGTGGGGATTTCTCCAACGGAAACGGTGGCATTAATGTCCCGCCTATGCCGTCTATGCCGAACTTGACGGGCGGTAGCCACGACATGATGGATGGTCCCAGGGGTGGTGGAGGCATGCACCAGGGGGGAGGCCCCATGGGGGGACAGCAGCCGGCGATGAGGAGCCAGCGCACCGTGAGTGCCCATAGCGAACAGCCCAGCATGATGAGCCAGGAGTCGGTGCGCACGCAGAAGAGGGGCCGGTTCAGCAGGATATTCGGGGTATAAGCCCTTGCCGGGGATGAGGAGGCTGACGTTGCTGCTGTTGCTCCTGTGGTGGTCGTCACGGATGAGGAATAATGAACTTGATGATGAAGCTACGAGGATGTGGGGGAACGACGGCATGTTGAGGTGTGGTGTGGTGTGGTCCTGGTCCTTTGGTCGAATTGGTGCTTTTCATTCTCACGACGAAACGCAAAAGAACGAAACTCAAAAACTCTCGGGGCGCTGGGGCTAATGATGATGACTACTGAACAGGTCTCCTGGGCATAATGGAATCTTGAAATCTCATGTATGGTGGGTTAGTCCATGGGTAATGAAGCTGGACATGCAAAGAGCGGACACCACCTACACCAAACACACAATCTCATCCATAAGAGGCGTTTTCAGGGTCGGCTGGAAATATAGGATCGGGGCACTTCTTTGTCTAAGTATTCTCCCTGGACATTACACACACAATAATTGATCACCGGATACTTTTCCATCGAAATGTCAATACACCGCTTTTCATTATCCTTGGTCAAAATAAAATCTTAAAAAAGAGACCCGAGGTGAGGGAGTGAGAGAGATAGAGGAAGAAGAGACAGGTATCAACCCGCTTCTAGGTAATTAATTACATGGATATATGTGAGAGAATTAACTCGTCGCCAAACAGGTCTAGTGTGATTTGGGTGGGATTTTTTAAGAAGGCACCGAATTTTCCACTCTAAACGCCTCGCTCCCTTATTTTGATTTTGGACACAAAAAGGAAGAAATGATAAGGAGGTCTCGATGACCCTGGTCTGTCTGCCTCTCTCTCTGGCATGGCTCGGCTCGCCCCGGAGTCCCCTCTCCCATCGACGAGGTATGGATGGATGATCATAACATCCCCCCGTATCCACCAGTCGCGGTGACAGGAACCATGTACATCGGCGCGTCCGTCACGGGGGGCTTCCGCCTGTGTGACGACTGCTGGCGCGCGTGGTTCTCGTTCCGGCTCTGCGGGTACTGCCCGTAGTGTGGGTATTGGGGGTACTGAGGGTACTGAGATTGTTGTTGCTGGGCCTGCTGGCGTTGCTGCTGCTGCTGCTGCTGCTGGCCCAGTGGCACGATCAGCTCCAGGCCCTCGACGACGTTCTTGGCCTGCGCCCCGTATGTGTCGATGAAGGCGCCCGTGCTGTACTTCGAGCTGGACCGGTAGTTGTCCCTGTTGCTGCCGACGGTGTTGTTGTAGTAGGCGTCAAAGTTGCTGTTGTAGTTGTTGATGTTGTTGGACACGCTGGACCCCCGCAGGCTGGACTCCTCCTCGAGCGGCGTAAGCCGCTTGCCGTTGGTGCTGGGCTTGAGCGTGTCGCGGTCGGGGACGCCGAGGGTGTTGCTCATGCTGTTGGGCTCGCCGGGGGAGTACGGGGAGTGGGTGTTATCCCTGCTCCCGGGGCTGTACACGGGCGACTGCTGGATCAGGTCCTCGGTGGACGTCTCGTGCGCCAGGCCCCGGTTGTTGTTGCCGTCGCCGCCCTTGAGGATCGACGAGCTGTCGGTCCAGAAGGACTGGTTCGACGTCGGCCGCGGGGGCCTCTTCGGCGCCGTCGAGTTGGCCGTGGTGGTGCTTGCCGCCGCCGCGGCGTGCTGCTTGAAGATGGGAGCCCCGACCGTCATGGGGCTGGCTCTGCTGTCGTCGGTCCGCACGATGCGGATCTTGTCGCGGGAGAAGAGCTTTTGGTGCCGGCTGTTGGCCCGCGAGGCCCTGAGCAGGCGGAGCGTCGGGATCGACGCTATGATGATTGTGATGTTGGGCTCCATCGATGACCAGAGGAGCACGTTGATGTTTGCTGTCTGGAAGTTGGCGTCGGTGAGTCTGGAGATCTGGACTGCTGCCACGGCGGATGTTGCGCTTGCCCTGTTTTTATGAAGTCAGTTGCCTGGTTTCCTTACTCTCTCTTTCCCCAATTCCTTGTATTGCAAGTAAACAACAAGGCTTGTTGGAGGAATTAAACTCACAGCACGCCCAAAGTCATCAAAGCACCGACACCAGCCTTCTCCGCAACACTGAGCCCCTTTGTCCAAAGGACTTGCCACACAACAACCACCAGAGCAAGGTCCATGGCCGCAGAGAAGGTCTGCGCGCTAAGACCCACAATGTTCTGCACATTGATGCTCCAGCAGGAGCCCTCGCCGCTTCCCCATCCCGCCGCGATCGGCCTGCACCGCAGCCAGTGAGTGATGGCCGCGCCTGCGATGACCATATTGACAAACACAATCACCGAGTACAGCGTGGCGCGGACCAGGCGTGGCGACTGAAGACGGAGCAGCGTGCAGGCCAGGGAGGTCTTGCTCCACGCCGCTGCAGTGAGTACCAGGCTCCGGGCGACGTTGTCCAGCAGGAGGAGCGCCGACGGGCCTGCGGGAGGCGCTGAGGTCTGGCGACGGCCTGTCCCTAGGGCCAGCTCGAGGGAGGTTATTGCTGAGTAGAAAATTATGACGACCTTTGGGGTTTTGTTTGTTGTTAGTTTCTTGTACTTCTGTCTGGTTTGCTGGCATGCGAGTTATCGGAAGGAACATTTGTGACTAACCCATGATGCTATCAGGAAGCCGTCATCTGACCACAGCTGCTGCGCTCTCAACCACTTCGTGAATAACCGCAGGGCCAGGAGGATGCCTGACACGAGTCCCAGGAGCCACACGACCAGGTGGGTCATCAGGACGTTCTGGTCTGCCGAGAGGGCTCGCCTCTCCGCTGAGAGGTGAGTGGCGGACGGAGCCATCTTTCGAAGAAATGAAGTTGCGATGCCAGCCCTGCTTGGGAAATTTCCGGTGACGGGATGGTGGGTGGTAATGCTATACCACCCCTCGCCGACAGGTAATGAGCGTGATCAACCTCCGCTTCTTCCAGAAAGAGACGAACGCTGTGGGTGTTTTTGGCGTGGTGAGATGGTGTACGGTAGCAGTTTCCCTTTCCCAGAAGAGACAAACGGTTTGCTTCCCTCCTTCTTCCCATGTACGCACTAGCAAGTGAAGGGCGGATGGCATATATCAACCATCACGTCTCGGGGCAAGATGAGCACGATGATCGGCCGGCGAGAGTACCAGAAGAGGATTGCAGGGACGAAATAAGATGGTGGATGTGATTCGCATGCGTCCCGGACGGCACGGACGTTGTCAAGTTGTCAGTCAGGCAGGCAGGCAGGCAGACAGGACAGCCATAAAAGACTGGACGAACTATGTTTTGTGGACCAAGGGACGGAGGTGAATGCCTAGCGAGGCCCAGAACGCTACCCTTACTATGCACGGGTGCCAGTCACCAAAAGCTTCGGGAAGGGAGTGAAGGAAGGGTGTGGAACGCCGGTGGGGAATATCGGTCAGATCCTATTGCCATGCCGTCCGCCCGTGGAGCCAGTCGCAAAGGGCCCGGAGTGGGTAAGTGATGCTACGCGGCGTGTAATTAAGTGGGAACGGCCGTGGTCAGTGGGCCTGCGAGACCGAGGAAATGGCATGCGAGCATGTGCAGTTGCACACTAGTAAGGGAATGATGGTGGGAGGATGGAGGAGGAACAGGGGTGGGCAGATCTAGATCCGTGGTGTGATGCGATGCGATGCCGATGTAATGTCAAGCAGGAGGGCGATCATAGGAGGGGCCGGATGCCGGTCGTGGGAAAAAGCCAAGGGAATTTTCTCTTACACGCGCGACGAGACTGCATCACACAGACGTCGCCAGTGGGGAGCGCCCGTTATGTATGCCCAGACTGCGTGAACGGTGGACAAACATGAACATGTTCGGGCATCATACGCATCAACTCGCGACAGGGTGAAATTGCACGAATGGAAAGTACTGCTGGGAGCGTACCAAGAGCCGGTTAACCACGTACCCGCAACTCTAAACCAGGTGCTGTGCATGAATTACCACTTGTCTGGCCGGGGACGGGGTCCACCACATCACATCCTCCAAGGGCTGACGACCCGGTAGACCAGGCACAGAGGCAGGGATAATGTGGTATGTTGTGTTAGGGTAAAGGTGGATTGGCCGCCGCGGACAGTTGGTAACCAGAGCCGTCCTGCTGTCAGTCATCAGTCAGTCACTCAATGCCGGCTCTCCGTCCTGGGCGCCGCGGAACCTCATCAATTAAACCGCATCCATTTCCACTTGGGAGCCGGGGTTAGCCTTTCCCCGACATGAACTTGTTGGGTCATAACTTAGTGCCGCGGGGCTAAGGTCTGAGATTGATAGAGCATAGTTCGTTCGGGCAGGGGTCTGCTGGGTGACGTGCCCCTGGTCGGGTCAATATACGTGAGACGACATGGTATCATCCAATAACTTCCTCGCAGCCTTCTCACCACTTCCAATTCTCAGCTGCTGACCACCACCAACACAGGCAATAACCCCTCTGCCCCCTCAGGCCCCTCCACTCTCGTCGGCAAGCTCACCTCCCTAACGCTTCATCCGATCTCGACCGCGGCAGCTCAGCTTTCCCAAATCGGACGTGGCGCACCGCGGGCACTACACTAGTTACCACACCACGGCGCACAGGTCGAAGATCTCCCTTGGGGAACAGACGCGGAAACGCCACCTATTTAGCATTGGGAGGGGGGCCAGACATCAGACGACAGCCAATATGATCTGGGTTAACTCTTCATCGTCCTGTGTTTTTCCTGCGCCTCCTTGGGGCCGGCAATTGGTGCAACTGCAATGCGTCCGCGTTTCATGGCCTGCAAAACAATTGTGGAAATGAGGACAAGAAGGGCTAGTGGTGTCATGACATGCCGTTTACCCTTTTATTTATATCCATCTGATAAGACCGGTCGAGAATAAATGTGACAGCGAGCATTTCATCTGCATCGGGGAATTTTCTCTATGGCCTGACGGCGCCACAAACCCGGCCGCCCATCAAAAATCTCATCTCCCAACTCTCCGAGCCCGGCGCCCGTAGCCTCTCTGCTCGAGTGCGAAGTACGTACAGTAGCTTGACGCCGGCTTGTGTCGAAAGCTTCGCCGAAGTATTGGGGTGTCATCGCTTCTGGAAATCCTCCGTGCTCTCATTTCGTCTGCGCATCATTCTGACTTGTGCAATGTCTGTAGCCGCTGGGACTCGTCATGATGCTGCCGCAAACCCCTACCTCGACCGGGTTCTCGTGGAGTATTTTACTTTCCCGCCTGTGTGACATCCCAAGGTTTTGGACCCATCCCGGCTCTACCAAACTCTCCCCCGTCCCGGCTGAGAAGAAACCTTTTTTCCCCAGCTTCTCAATGGTCCACGCTGACACACGTCGCGAGGCCGAGCCAAAAAGCCTCGCGCTTCGTCTCCTGGTCACATCAGGACACAGCTTCTCCTTGCCGACTCCCGGCCGCATCCTTGCTCCCGGGGCGCACCTCGAAATGTTTCAGCCGCACTGCCGTCCTGAACTAGAAGTCGTTGCTCATGCACAGCCCTCTTGTTCCCCCCGGGGGTTTTGAGAACAACAACACAGGGCAGACCTGCTGAGGCGGACCAGGTCGAGCCCGGGAGGGCGGTGCGACACACCAAGGCCGGGGACCGTAGGCTCCGTGCTGTATACTAGATAGAGAGAGGTGCGTAAATTCTCATATAACAAGATGCATGTAGAGGTCCGAGCAGAGATGGGAAAAAATGATTGTGATTGTGTTTTGGAGCCGTTGGAGGTTGGTAATACGAGCATCAGGTACGGGCATTGTACTGGTCGGATGGCGTGTAGATCATTTTGTCAATCTGATGGTGTTTTCCCCGATTTGGCAAAGTCACTGGTTTCATTCCGGTAGGGCTCACTGACATCCGGATAACAGATTGCCTGTCAGGAACCACATAGTGACAGGAACATATGGCAGATGCTTAGCACCTAGCCTTCACCAACCAGGCGCGACAAGGTGAAACCGACATGGTAAGTGAGACGTCAGCAATGATCTATCAGACCGCAGAGTAAGACAACCACACAGACTCGGAAGACTCACTCACTCGCGGATACGTGGATACATGGTCATTTTACCAGCCTCGCGTCTAAGGTTCGAACTACGATAGCCTCTTACAGCCGCGACCTCACTTGCCAACTCAAACAGTGGGCGCTCCAAAGTGGTCGGCGATCACTTTAGCCAAGCCCTCCTGTAATGTTGACACATCACATCTCAGAAACAATCGCAATCCCAGCGAGATGAGATGCGATGGTGAGGGAAGTCACCTCTGTTTCAGCTTTGGAAAACGGGGCGACACATATTTGTCTGCACATTATAGGCTAAAGGATGTACAGGCTGGCAATTTTGCGAGATAGACGAACACCGCGAATGTCAAAATAACGAAACGCAATGAGTTTTATTGGACAAAGTGTCCAGTCACGGGGCTCTGATCTCATACCGGCTAATCACATGGCATCGCAGGTTCTAAAAAGACGCACAGGGTAGTGAACAACACGAATGATGCTTGAATTAGCACCGAATATTCTCGCAATTCAGCCTGCATTCGGTCATTCCTGAGCCTTGATATTGATAGAATACATACTTGACAAAGGTTGGAAGTCATCGCTAACCGAACCCGGATGAAGATTCTCCGATTTTAACACCATGTAATTCGCCTGACAGAATATCGGTTGCAAGTCTCAATACGCGAGCCCTTTTGGGGGATCAGCAGGACCGACGATCTCGAACACAACGGCAAAGTTCCGATGCGGAATGCGGCAATGGGGAAAAGTTGGTGTGTGAATATCACGCTCTGATATAACATTGCAACCACACAAATTTCTTTGTGGTGTACTTTTTTAACCGGGTCGGCCCTTCCCTAGCATCTTGAGACCAAGAAATCATGATCAACATAGGCACTACTTTTACCCGGACCAGCAAATATCTTGCGTCTCAATTGTGGAACATCACTCGAAAGAATCACAATCGCAGCGTGGTCCTGAAATCCTGTCAGGGGCGTTTCTTCACGATCGTCGTTGTCTGATAAGTTGTCAATATTTTTCTTGAGTCAGTCGTCTCAGCTGGTCAAACGGGGAGTTTGCATGCCCAATGCGTCTGTCACCCAGACGCACGCATGATTGTTATTCTGAATGCCTTCTGTTTACGTGTCATACCATCAGTGAATAATGTAGGAGCTCACAGAAATTTCTCGATCCTATTATCTACATTACCCTAAATTCATATATCTTGAGCTCACGAATTGTTTCCTGTGGCAACTCCCCAGAAGTAACCACACCAACTACCCAAAATGAGCAACATGCAAGCTCCAAATGCTGCCATAGAGATCCTCTTGTTTCTTCTACCGTCATCTTCGAAGAAGATCCTTCTTCGCTCTTGAAGTATCTCAAATCTAGCCATACGCTGCTTGCGAGTCCATTGTAGGTGTCTTAGGTCCACCGTTTTCCAAGCTATGGTGGCAAGCACAAGTGACACAAACACTGACACACCAGCGAGGACAGCGTATACGATGACCACGTTGTCATATGAGTTATTATCGCGGTCCTGTATAACACCGGTAATAACCCGTACGATAATATTCATTCTGTTCATCCTATTAGCACGGTTCTTCGCCTTCAAGGGTGATGGGACCAGCTCACGCATTATTCATGGTAATCTTGAGTGCATAGGCAGAGCCGAACGCCGAGGGGTCCCAAAGAGATGTGCGAATGCTGTCGATAATAGTCGTGGGACCAAAGCAATACGCGAAAGCAAACACGCCCAAGGATGCAGCGGCACCGGTCACGTTTCCGCCGAAGCACAGGAGAAGCATAGATGTAAACATGCCAGCTCCGCAGAATACCACTGCGACAACACATTAATAAGAGCCCTATCGTCACGTCACAAGCCTTGTTTTCCTACTTACGGATAGAAATGCGGTTGCCGTACATGTCGAGAAAGACACCAAGTAGTGGTACGATGAAGAATCCTGCTTTTGATCAGCATCTCAGGTTCGTAGATGGCTCGATTTGGTATAGCTTACCTGCATACTGAGAGGTTGCCGTGTACCACCCAGCAGTGATGGAACTAACGCCAAACCTCTGCTCAGCCAGCTCAGTGACGTTTTGTAGGAACACAATAGCTGTGCTAGTTTCGAATAGCGAATATGACTGTATAGCCCAGAAAGACCATGGTAACTCGAGGACCTTCCTGAACTCGAATTTCTTGGATTTCTCCTTGAGAATTTGGCCAGTGGCCGGATCACGTACACCATGGAACTTTGAGTTGGCGACTTTCGTGAACCAGTAAAACGCAATAGTCATGACATTTGTGAAGAGGTTCATAAACACGGCGATCCAGAAGACCCAGGCAAAGTTTCCGGTTCGATCAGCAATGATGTTGGCAGACGACTTGCCGGCAAACGCGCCAATCTTGCCAATCCCTAGCTCGAAGCCCAGTGTCGAAGCGAAGCCATTTCCTGGAGCGAACCACGAGGAGAAAACCTTGTACTGGGCGACTTGAGTCGCGATATCTCCGAGGGCCTGGACAACACGTCCGGCGACCATGAACTTGTATGAGCGAGTCTGGGCAGCTCCAGCGACGAGTATAGCTCCGACAGAGAAGATGGCGTTCCCATAGAGCATGGCACCTAAGGAATGTTTCAACATGGAAGGAATACGCGGATAAAATAACACGCGGATAAAACGTGAAAGGTGGAAGGTGGTCACTAACCTGCACCACCGATACGATCGGTCACGATGCCGCTGACCAGCATGAGAGCGGTGACCATGAAATCCTCGCTGGCTTCCAGCAGGGCAAATTGTGTGTTGTCAATCTTCATCTCCTTCTTCATCGTCGTCTTCATCGCACCCGTGATACCTCCACTCCATTGTGATCCAAAGCCAATGAACGTGACAAGGAGGATGGCTGCCAACTTCCAGGTCAATGGCGGCGGCCGGAGGCTGCTATGGTCTGAAGCGGCATCACCCTCGTCCTGCGCAGAATCGGGGTTGGCAGTGATCGTCACACCGCCGTCCTTTTTTGCTTCGAGGCTCTCGGACATACGAGGGGTCTCGTCCGAGCCGACTGCGACGACTTTGCCGAGCTCCATCGTCATCGCAGACTCGTGTTCCTAGGGGAAACGAATAGATAACAGTGAGCAGAATGTAAATTTGAGAGGCTTGTGAAGGAGACAAATCGTTCCTCGTTCTCGAAAAGGTTTTTGAAGAGTGTTATCTTTTGGTTTATACCGACCGCATGGGCGAAAAGCCTGGCCTCGAAAATTGTGAGCCCACCCGCCTCAGCACCGGCGGCATATGAAGCTGACTAGTGATGGAAATTTTATCAGATCCATCAGATAACATGACATTTGTGGGACGGACGGAGGATTCTAGCCTGTTTCATTGCGCGGCAGTCCCGCTCGACTTGAGCATACTGCCCGTAAATACGAACTGTAACATTACATCCGGATGGTTATCCAAGCTTGGCGGTTGTTTCCCTTGCCCAAATGCTAGACTAGCAGAGATCTCGCTGGTCTTTCTGGCCCCAATGGACATGGGGCTCGCCGACAGCGGAACTGATCGACTGACCGACGCCGGGCAGCTGCTCAGGCCTTGGGCACGTTTTTGTTGTCCGAATTCTGATTCGAGGATCGTATAGAGAGCCACGATGGTGACCGACTGTCGGCAGTGATCAGGGATCCAAGGGTGTTGTGTACCAAGGTATCCCCATAGTAACTTAGCGGAGAACACTAACCAGCGCGGATGATAAGGATCTGGCATTTATGCCACCAACATCGTAACCATAAGTCACTTTTTCTCGTTTTGTGATATTTCTTACCTCCTTTCACGTCTCATTTACGGCCTTAGAGATGGATTTCCAGTACCGTTCGACTACAGGGACGACAACTCGAACCAGTGAGGACGAGCAGTCGGGGAATGGCCGAGCCGAAGCCGTTGCAAGTAGTGGCGTTTACGACGAATCCATCTCAGAATCTGGCCTTCCACGTGTTTCTATATCTTCAAATCCGGAGACTCCGAGACAAAAGGACGTGACATGGTCTTCATTGCCTAAAAAGGGGCAGCTGGCTGTTATTGTACTGGCCCGTCTTGCCGAACCGTTAACTGAACGATCACTCACGTCGTACCTATTCTATCAGCTTCGCTGGTTCGACCAGTCTCTTGATGAATCCATAATAGCGTACAGAGCCGGCCTCCTGACAGCAGTATTCGCGGCAGCGCAATGCGTTACGGCTATGCTGTGGGGTCACGCGGCGGACAACCCGCGCTTTGGTCGCAAAGGCGTCATTATGCTTGGCCTATTCGGAAGCTCAATGTCGTCGGTAGGCATGGGCTTGACGAAGTCTTTTGCAGGAGCTGTCGGCTTTCGGATGATGGCCGGTCTTTTGAATGGAAACATCGGTGTCCTCAGGACGATGGTTTCGGAAACTGTTGAAGACAAACGGTAACTTACCACGGCCTGCCGCGCTCCAGGCTTCTTTCCCCTCCAGCTGATGAAGACTAGATACCAGTCCCGAGCATTCCTACTATTACCATTGTGCTTTAATGTAGGTGTTATAGTCGGGCCACTACTAGGTGGGATACTGGCAGACCCGGCATCATCGTATCCAGCCACGTTCGGTGAGGATTCGTCCTGGGGAAAAACGACTATCGGAAGATGGTTGGTTAACTACCCTTACGCATTGCCCAACATCTTTTGCGCGCTGATACTAGTCTGCGCTGCACTGGCTGTATTCCTGGGTTTGCAAGAAACCCACCCGCTAAAACGCCACAAGCCAGATGTCGGACGAACTATTGGCAAATCCATCGCTAGACTGAGTTTCTGGCGAGCCCGTGGCTCTGGGTATCTACCACTCCGTAACGGCCATGAGCTACGCGTACTCCAGTCACCTGCTGATGATCCGGCGGAGGTTTGGCTGGAGCCGGAGCCGGAGGTAGAGCCGGAGGTTGAGAAGAAGCTCGGCCTTGGCATTTTGCGAACGGCAAAGGTCTACCTCACAATGGCTCAGCATTTCTCTCAGGCGTTGCACGTGTCGGCTTTCAACTCATTGCTTTTTATTCTGTTGCCGATGACTCGTTCTTCGAACGCTGGTGCGCGATTGCCACTATTCTTTGCTGGGGGTGCCGGCCTCTCCATTCGAGACATTGGCTACGCAAACACCATCATTGGACTGGTCGGAATACCTTGCCAACTATTACTATACCCACGGCTAAGTGCGAGGTTCGGAGTGCTGCCGTCATATCGTGCTGCCCTCCCGCTGAGCATCATAGCATACGCCGCCTTGCCTTATGTGGTGTTTCTATCAGACAACCCGGCCAGGCTGTGGCCATATCTCATATTCACCTTGATAAGCCAGGTGCTCGCTCGATTGTTCGCGACTCCAGGCACAGTCATTTTGATCAACGAATCAGCGCCACATCCGACGCTTCTTGGCACAGTTCATGGCTTAGGTCAAAGCATGGCCAGTGCCGCACGCATGATTGGACCGACTGCCGGTGGTTTTCTCCTAAGCTGGGGCACTCGGAAAGATTGCATTGGCTTGCCATTTTGGATATTGGCTGGTCTCGCTGTGCTGAACTGGATCCTGCTGGGGCAGTTGAAATATGTCATATAATTTCTTCTCTAGATCTTTACAAGCAAATTAAGGATATCCCGCCAACAATAAGCACCCTCCCCATGGGTACTCTTCCTGCAATATTTCTCTTTGGTTTTAGTGGTAAAAATGATCTACTGGACCTTAATTCGATGTTTTCCATTGCTTAGAAGGCTCTTATTGGACGCACTAAGAACCAGTCCAAAAGCAGGGCTGCTTGACGAGAGCGAGTACCAAGTCATGGTGCCAAAGCATATATAGAGTTTCCCTCGTATCACAAGCTCTTGTATTCAGTCGGACATTTCCCAGCACTGCACGAATGGTTTGGGTAAAGCCGCCGGGCTCAGGTCCCCGTACATGTCTACAAGCCAGGGTTAATTTCTTTTTCCCATTACCAATCACTTTGGCCCGACGCGTGGTTAGGTAACGATTTTCTTAAATTCGTTATTCCTTGTCTGATCATCGCTTTTGTCTCTCATAATGTGATAAGGACTAGTCACTTGCAAAAGATGAGACTGGATTGGGAGCTGATAATTGTTTGCGGATGTGAAGAGAGGGAATACAAGGTTGACTTGAGAACCCAACAACAGGATATAGTTGCACTGATTCAGCCACCTATTTCTGTACCATGAATCAAGACCGCCGTGTTAATAGCCTTTCATAGCGTGTGCGTAACACGTGGCTCCCGCCAAGACAGTCCACTGCCACGCCAGGATAAGGGACAAGCACACCGCGCGCGCACCGAACTGATCAAACGTTCCCGACTTGCAGGCGCCGGCCGCGTCGGTAGGCCACAAGCAAATATGCGGAGACCCCCGCAGCAGAGGCCGGTCGATGATCGAGATGAGGTCCTCAGGGAGCGCGCAGTCGGCCTGGCTGGGCGGCATCATGCAACCGCGGCTGGTGACGCGGACGCCGGGATGAGGTCTTGGCTCACAGCCTTGGTCCTCCCCGTCCGCGCCCCGGCCAAGCGGGCCCAAGGAGGGCGAAGCTGGCTCGCGGGAACCTAAATGCGCTTTGGTAGCCGAGCAATCTGGGTGCAAAACTGCACCATGGAGTGAAAATCTGCGGCAAAAGCCAGTTTGCTTTTTAAGAACGCCAATCCAGCCCATTGGGGGCGTGGAAGTCTTAGCTGTGAGATGACAGCATGAGGGGCCAATGGAATACGGATGATTGGCAAACTGGCCTAAGCCACAGAGAGTGAAACGAGACACTTGGCGTGGAGAAAACAAAGGCAATTTAGATCTCCTGCAGGAGGAATTATAGATAAATTCATGTGCAATTCCCTCGTTTCTTCTCAGTCTGATGCTCGTTACTAGTACAGACTAAGCGACTTGATCCTCTACAATATCTCACTCTACGCCGGCGGTGACCATCAATATGAACTTCCAAAGCAGAGTTATATTTCTGGGCCTGGGTAAGCCATTTCGCCCTTCGCCAACCACGCGGTACTGCTACATATTCTAACTGCTACTCTAGCCTCGCTAGTATCACTGGCTCGAGCCAAGCGCTCCGACGATGCCGAGGACGCCCTGGAGGACCACTGGGAAGCGCAAGAGGACTTCCTCGCGGCCGAGCGCCTCGAGTCCAACGTCCAGTTGGCACACGGCGTCCTGGGCTGCCTCGCCTTCGCCCTCTTCTTCCCCATGGGCGCGGTGCTGATCCGCGTCTTTCCGCGCCGCATCACCGTCTGGCTGCACGCCGCCTGGCAGATCTTCACCTGGTGCATCGCGCTAGCCGTGATGGCCATGGGCATCTGGATGGCCAACGGGAACGAATACATGGAGAGTTATCACGCGCGGATTGGGCTCGTCGTCTGCTGCGGCATTGCCCTGCAGCCGTTCACGGGCCTGCTGCACCACATCCGGTTCAAGAAGACTGGGGGCAGGACCCTGGCGTCGTACTTGCACATCTGGTGGGGTATCCCGATGATTACTCTCGGGACCATCAATGGGGGGTTTGGGTTGCAGCTTGCTGGGTCGAGGCGCACGTACATGATTGTGTATGGCGTATTCGCGGCCATCATCTGGCTTGGGTGGATGGGTATCTCGTTCTTGTCGCAGTGCCTGAAAAGGTCTAAGAAGTCCCCGACCCACAGTGCGAGGAAGATTTCGAACGAGGAGGTTCCGGTCATGCGGGATGCAACTTCTGAGGAGCCACATAGTGGGCAGAAACAATATGCATAGGTCAGCAGCCGGAGGCGACAAGGGTTCAATGTAAGATCAGCGACGGTCGGTTGTTTTGGGCAGTATGGAGTATGGGAGTATTGCGATGAGGATGTGCAAGGGTTGCCATTGGACTTTCAGGCTCATACATTGAATCAATAATAATAATGGACGACGAGGTCCCTGCATTTTACGCCTGTTCGGCATGCTGGTGTGACTGTACGCTCAGCGGGTACATGAAGCTGGAGCCAATTGATGACCACACTCACTCTTGAAGACCTGTCCAGGTTTTCCTATACTCGTCAGGTATTGAAGTGGATGTAGCTGCCACCAAATTCACATTGACTCTCAAAATCTTCTCAACGACCCGGAACATTTGAACACAATCACAGTGACCACCCTGCGGGGTATCTTAACTGCTGTAGTAATTAGGAACCTAAACCTGTGTACGCAGTCTGTAACTCGCTGTGTCGGTGTCAGTCTGGGCAGATTTGTGCAACTGAATTTTGCTGATTGGGCTGTGAGGGTCATGTCTATCCATAATCGTGTGGTTATAGCTACTGCGGCTAGTATAGCCCACCCTGGGGTCGGAGCCTACAATGGTCAGGGATAACAAATTTTGGCTCGGCGCTAATAGTCTTGAATATGTGCATTCACACTCTTCCCTAACTTTGCTACTAACGTCTTCTTCACGTTTTTAGCGCCGTGCTAACATTTGTTACCCCTGACCACTGTATGCATAGAGCCGCTCAGGGTGGCAAGCAGGGGAGATTTGGGAATTTAGTCAGTGGTACGTGTCTTAAACTATCACTACAAATTGAGCCTGGTAAGCCTGAAAAACACGACCAATAATCAATCAAGAGTGTATCATCCCTGTGGTATTGAGTATGTACCGCTGTAAGACCCTTTAATAGGAGATCGGAGATTTGCACTGGCTAAATCGGAGGGTATACCGGTACAAATACAGCCCTAGTACACAAAATAACACCCACTACTAAAATTTATATATACTACGTTATTTTAATTATATTAACCACTATAGCCCTATTTTCTTATTAATACTATTTTAATATACTTAAGAGTACTAAACTACCTAATTTATAATACCTAGAAGCTATAACGGTACGGGCTTATATACTACTATGCAATTAAGTATATGTACTTAATTATTAATGTCTTTTAGTAGAGTAGTATAATTTATAGTAGTAGTTAAGTCTACCATCTTAATAATTAAGCATAAGGGTAGGGGTTTAAGCCCCCCTATTTAAAAATCTTTTAAGGTAAGAACTAACTATAACGGTACAGCACTTATATACTACTAGAGATAACTAATTGCAGATTAGTTATTATAGTCTTTTGGCTAAGCGGTGGAATTTGCTAGTAATAATTCTCAAAAACCGTCTTAATAATTAATCTAACTATGGGCAGGGGTTTAAGCCCCCCTGTTTAAAAATCTTATAGGTATAATTAGGCTTTTTTATTAATTTAAAAGGGTTTATAGGGGATTTAAGGCTATGGAAGCCTCTGTTTAACTAATAGCTTTAAAATAAATCTAACCTAAGTATACTTATTGGCTTAATTATAAATACTACCTTACTATCCTATTTAATTTTTAGGCCCTTATAAGTGCAATTAATCCCTTAAAAGTGTCTAAAGCTCTATAAAAGGCCTTAGGGGGGGTTATAATAGTATGGTACTTATATATTACTAGAGATAACTAATTATAGATTGGTTATTATAGTTTTTTGGCTAAGCGGTGGAATTTGCTAGTAGTAATTCTCAAAAACTGTCTCACTAACCTAAGGAAAGCCACGGTTTTATATAAGGCCCCTTACTAAGTTAACTAACCTAGGGAAAGTTGTATTTATATAGGGCCCCCTATAAAGATTAAGACCTAATATATCCTATCTAATTTTCAGGTATTATATAAGCTAGTAAACTAATTTAATGATAAGTAGTTTACTATAACTAAAATACCGTTATTTTAAAACTATATTATCTCTTTCAGTATAAAGTTTTAATACTTTATAAGGCCTTAGGGGGGGTTATAATAGTATGGGCTTATATACTACTATGTAATTAAGTATATATACTTAATTATTAATATCTTTTAGTGGAGTAGTATAATTTGTAGTAGTAGTTAAGTCTGCCGTCTTAGAAGCCCCTAAAGGTATATTATAAGCTATAGTAATAATTTAAGTACTAGAGAGGTACATTAGAGGCTTATAATAATAGTATAGTATAATAACTACTTTTATAGTATATTTAGGGGCTTTAAAGTATATTTTTAGGCCTATAAGTACTATTACTTTAAGCGATTTAGTGCTTTTAAGTAAATATAATAAGGATATTAATTAGTTTGGTTAAAATAATAATTTATATATAAATTTTGGTAGCGGGCGTTATTTCGTGCACTAGGGCTGTATTTTGTACCGGTGTACCCTCCGTTTTTGCTGGTGCGAATCTCCGATCTCTTTAATAGACCCACGTCTCTAATAGCTCTGCGACTGGCTGCCTCACAACACAGGGTCACGAATTTAAAGTTTGATATCCTAACACCGGGTCAAATGCTCCCAAGCAATGTACCTAATCTGTTGTTGGTTCTCTTGATCTCAAAATACTTCAATTTTCCCTAACCCAGCAACTATTACAATCACTAGGGTCGACACATGCGCTAATAGCTTTCATTTCTTAGCTAGGCAAAGCTCGCACAGGACAACACAAATGGACGTATTTAATATTCCACATATTGCTCAAGAAAAGAGACTTGTTCCGTTTGTTTTCCTTTGAAGAAGAGATCACCCACCGCTTATTTACTGTGGCCGATCGAAATGTTCAATCAATCTGTTACTACGACTCTAATTAACTACTCCAGACCTTCGTTTTCAAAGCAGCCCTGGGCTCTTGAACTTGGACAGTTTGTTTTTCGCAGGCTTAGGCCCTCTGTTGGGATTAAACTTATAGTGCGGAAAGGCTCGACTGTGGAGTATTTTATCCGTGTTTGCCAGTGCAACAAACGTCTTCCTCATAGCCTCGCCCTCCATTTTCCAGCTTTTTGCAACTGTAACGGAAGTGTTCACTTGGGATACTTCACTTTCTCGAACAGTACCCTGATAGGCCATGCGGTAGAGGACGAATGAGTTAAGTGGTCTTTTGACTTTGCCATCGGTTTCAGCCTCCCACCGACGGTGTTTTATCGGTCTGTTGGCAAACTTAGTGACAGCCGCTATTGGGTCTGAGGCAGATCTGTTTGATAGCTCACTCAAAGGCCTCTCGAGGAAAATGTCCTCTTCCAACACTCTAGATGTATACTTCTTTTGGGGAGCTTTGGACGACTCCGTTGTACGGTTCGCCCCCAAGACAGGATCAGAGATAGTGGACCCTTGCGGTGTGGACACCTGGGGAAAAGGCTGCGTGACCAGACTCTGGTTCGCAGTGGCAGTAAAGGAGAACTCCTGGGGAAGTTGAGAAGGGTTGTAACTTTGGGGACAAGGCTGGGTTGCCCAAGTCTGGTTCGCAGTGGGGAAAGTGCAAGGATCTTCCTGTTCTAGAGGCCATGACGGATAGTCAGTCTCGTCACTCCCTTCATGATAGTCGATGATGAGTGTTTCAGACTCTGGCACCAAGACCGTAAAGTTGCCACAGGAATCCAAGTTAAGGCAGACAAAAGCGTATACCCTCTCAGAAGAGACTTGGTAAACTGGGCTGAAGCAGCCGGGGCAAAAGTGAGAGGACATGACAATACTTAGATCAGGTTGTCACTGAAGATACTGCCTCAGAATTGTTCAAGATTCTGTATGTCCTCACCTTGTATGAAGTGATGTTAGGTAGTGTCCATGAATGATGGTCAGGCAGCAATTCTGGGAGGTTATATAGACTACTTGTCGTTACTAACACCTAGAGTGACCCAGGATGTGTGCCGCTTCGAAACAATAGGCACTGGATTGTCAACGTCTTTGTTATTGTTGAGTTTATTTTCTCCGTCCAAACCGCCCAACAATAGGACACAGTATAAAGAGGCCGAAAGTTATCCATTCCACTTTGTCCGACATCTCTCTTTGTTATACCGCACCAGCACACAGATGTTGAAGAATAAAGGCATTGTCCCACGGTGTTCCTTGTACAGATACCACAATGTGCAACACAATCTTCATGCCTGCTAGGTCAAGCCGGTTGGAAGATTCAGATTCAATGCTGGGTGAGCGCTTGCACAAGCTAGTTACGGGCCACGAATTTTTCATCTCCTATGAGCCATCGCCTGAATGGTGCGAATGTCATCGTCTGGAGACAACGTCGTAGGATTCATTGAGGGCCAAGCCACCCACAACCCAGCGGCGGGGTCTGTGAAGACGGGATCAGATGGAGTTGACTTCGTACGGAGACGCATGTCAATGGAGCAGACGGCTAGACACAATGCAGCCTAGGCCCAATCTAATTGCATCCTCAAATTCTGATCTTGTGGGAGGTTGTTGAACTCTCGTCCGATTTTTGGTCGTGTGTTGCTCAAAATTCCGATGATTAGAGCTGGCAATTCACTCCAGAGGATCACACATTGGGAACACGCTCGCAGCACACACTTGTTGCCGGGGGGGGGGGGGCGCGCGTAGAAAGGTTTCCATGGAAAATAACCCCAAAAGGGCTCATTTCAGGTGTACTCGAACAGGTTTGTCTGTTTCAGTCCTTTGCCACTTGCCGATGTGATGAAGACATACTTCTCGTCGGTCGGTATCGCCTCGGTCAAACTTGTAACTAATCATGAATGCGGAGTATCTCCTGACGTGTCCATTTCTGTATTATGCAGTGGTAGTGGGCCTCTTCATAGACGTAAAACGCGCAAGTTCACTCAAGGTTGCCGCAAAAGGCGGATAGCCTTTGGAACCAGTGCGCATACAGCGCTGGCCAAGCCCGCCCTTGTCTGATCCGTCCCACCTTTGACGAGCTCTTTGTAAACGCCGCGGTACAAGCGGGTGGAATTTCCTCGTTTCCCCCTGACACAGTTGCCAATTCGCCTCGGGGCTTCTTAGCTCAGATGGTGGGTGATGATGTAGATACTAGAGTCCACAAAACTCTTGTTTCACATATCGACGTGCCCTTTCCGCTGTGTTTGTTTGCCTCAATACGTGGTATTCAGTACCCGTGATCTCACGTGCCTGCGCATCTTGACTATAGCGATGCAAGCACGTTCAACCAGCCGCCGACAGGCCAGAGGGACAGACGCCGAATTCCGAGCTTCTTCCACTCAACCAAGAAAGATGCCTTTTGGCTTGAAAAGTCTTGTTCGTTTAGAGATGTATGAGTTGCGTTGATTTCAAAGCATCCCACATTGAGCGGATCGTGCGGCGTCCCATATCAGTACATCGATCAGAACCTGACGAGACTCTTATCCCTTGCCGTTGCAGGTTCTTGAGAGCCACTCGTTTGGATGATCGGCACCCGGATGCACGGTACGTGATAGCCTCGAGATCTGCTTGTGCTTGTTCGAGAGAGCTTCGCCGCGTCTCCCCGCCTTTCCCCAGCTAGGAATTCCTCGCCTACTGCCGATCCTGAATCGACGTTGCAGACAAAGCCAAATTCTTGACAAATATCGTCATTCCATTGGGTATTGACCCCATGAGTCCCGTATTGTATCTCAAGATCCGACATTTAAGCAGCGCGCGAGTCCCGGTATCCGATATGCATGTAAATGATAGGTCTTTCTCCCCATGGTGGAGTTTCTTGGATATGACCAGAAAGGTAATTCGGCATCATGCATATTGGCACCACAGAATCGCTGAATATTTCCTCCGGTGCGAAAAGAGGAAACATTCACGCGCGTGGGTTCGCTTCCGCCTCACCCAAGTTTGTCGAGTCGAGAACTTTCAAGACGTCATCCCACGGCTCCACCCTCTGCCAGACCCACCCCCGTCCTAATGCGATATAGAAACCTGGAGAACAAAAGGTGGGTCTGGGAGCCACGCTGCTTTTTCGATGGGTCTCTTGCCCAATTATTTCCACCAGTCTTCACCACCGGCTCCTGTTCGTAGCATAATCCGCCGGGCACATTTTGTATGTTGATCTCGGATGCGGGAGAGAGACTACTTATGTATATTCTATCACAGACAGAATGCCTATTTTTGTCGCAACACTGCCATGGCCCCAGATAGTGGCCGGTCAGGAACAACAGTCCAGGCCCGTTTCAAGCCGGGCCTTGGTCGGTGGAGTGGATACCGTCCAACCGCAGCCGGCCGGTCGATTTCGGTCGAAGATCAGAGAATAGCAACGTAGGCACTGCCCAACGCCGGGAGAGCCTGACGAGTTTTCCACTTGGTCTATTTCGGACCAATCATGTCCATCACAATGCTGCGCTGTCTGTGCCGTTAGCTGGCGCGTGATGCGTAGGTCTGCCCCGGATCGCTCCACTCTGCGGTCACGATCCTTGGCTCTCTGGAGTTACCGCGCCTCACTTGCTGGCGAGTTGACATGTTGGTCGCGAACATCATTACAAGACGTCATTGCGTAGCCTGAATCGAATGATTGCAGGCCAAGAAACAGAAAGATAAAATCAAGCCGGTGGCCGCGATGTCTGAGTGTTGTTTCGTGGGCAGAAGCACTCACCCTCAGCCTCTTGCCATCCTCCCTTCGCCTACACATTGGAACACAGTCCGTCTGGACCTCGAGACATCCACAGCCAATACAAATCACACCGGTCCTCTTCACCTGACACACCGCAACACCAACCATAGCATGGCGAAAGGAACGAGTGCGGCCACGGCCGAGAACCCTCGAAAGGATGCCGTTTTACTCCTCGCCCGGGATGACCACGCCATGATGAGCGCGTACGGCAAGGCTAGCTTTTCAGCAATACGGGCAAACACCTATGTGACAGCGGTGTCAGCGTTTACTGTCATTGGTGCCCTGTGTTTTGGCATAGATCAAGGTATGTCACCCGAAAAAGGACATGTCTACTGCACAGACAGGCCCCACCTCGAACCATATCTGGTATAACTCGGCGGCATTAACCACCGTAGAACAGGCTTAATGTCGGTCATCCTCGTCATGAAACAATTCCAAAAGCAATTCCCCGAGCTCGCAGACGGGGCGGCGTCGCAGGGGTTCTACAAGGGCCTCGTCACGGCCCTCCTCGAGCTGGGCGCCTTCGTTGGCGCCTTTGCCGCGCCGCACATCTCGGATCACCTCTCGCGGAGGATGGCCATGCGTGTGGGGTGCTTCTTCTTCCTTATCGGTGCGGCGATCCAAACAGCTTCCATGAACTACGACACCGTCGTCGCGGGGCGCTTCGTCGGCGGTCTGGGCATCGGCCTGCTTTCGAGCACCATGTCCGTATACATCAGCGAGATCGCCCCCCCTAACATGCGCGGCATGCTGCTAGATCTGAACGAGTTCTTCGTCGTCCTCGGCATTGTAATCGCGTACTGGACCTGCTTCGGAACGAGATACCTCGCCGGCGCCGCCTCGTTCCGCGTCCCGTTCGGCCTGCAGATGGTCCCCGGCATCATCCTCCTCGTCGGCTCCTTCGCCATGCCCCCCAGCCCGCGGTGGCTCGCGATGAAGGGCCGCGACGACGAGGCCCTGGCGACGCTCGCGAAGCTCCGCCAGCGCAGCACTGATGACATCCTTGTCCAGGCCGAATGGCTTGGCATGCGGGCCGAGAACAGGGTCACGGGTGAGGTCCGGATCGAGCGCCACCCCACGCTGCAGACGGGGTCCTTCAAGGACAAGGTCAAGCTCGACCTCTGGGCTTGGGTAGACACCTGGCGGCCCGGCTGCTGGCGCCGCACCTTGGTCTCCGTTCTCATGTGCTTTTTCCAGCAGATGATCGGCATCAACGCACTCATCTACTACGCGCCATCCATGGTCGCGGCCCTCGGCTTTTCCTATGAGGAGCAGCTCGTCCAGTCCGGCATCATCAACGTCACGCAGCTGGCCGGCACCATTATCAGCTTCTTCCTGATCGATCGTCTCGGCAGGAAGCCACTGCTCATCCTCGGCTCCATCGGAACTACTATCTGTATGGTTATTGTTGGCGTCCTGATTAAGCTTTTTGGCGACTCTTGGTCCGCGCACGGCGCCGAGGCCAAGTGTGCCCTTGCATTCCTCAACTTGTACATGGTCATTTTCGGCATCAGCTGGGGCCCAGTTCCTTGGGCCATGCCGTCCGAACTCTTCAGCTCGTCCCTGCGTGCACGGGGTGTCGCTTGGTCGGCCATGTCCATCTGGTATGTCGAATCACCCAAAAGACTTCTACCGGGTACCCATTACATGCCAGAAAGCTAACCCTTTTCAAGGCTGTTCAACTTCATTGTCGGCCTCATCGTCCCTCCTATGCTCGAGAGCATCGGCTGGGGGACCTTCATCTTCTTCGCCGCCTTCGCTACTATAGCAGGGCTGTGGACCTTTCTCTTTGTCCCTGAGACGAAGGACAAGTCCCTCGAGCAGCTGGACAGGCTCTTCAACGACGCGACGGGCAAGCAGGACGAGGAGCGCCGTCAGCGCATTCTCGCTGGTCTTGCGGGGGAGACATACGGGCCCGGGGGACGGAATGTGACAGGAGACTCGAGCTCGGACACGAGCTCGGACAAGATTCGTGTGGAAAGGCATGAGGAGGT
The DNA here is from genome assembly GCA_038088545.1 of Diaporthe humulicola. Classification (NCBI taxonomy): domain Eukaryota; kingdom Fungi; phylum Ascomycota; class Sordariomycetes; order Diaporthales; family Diaporthaceae; genus Diaporthe; species Diaporthe humulicola. The sequence continues at coordinate 57,564 of JBBWSL010000193.1, forward strand.
GTGATCGTGCGCAAATGTATTATATGTCTTTTCTGGGGATTACTCTTCAGGCGTTGAGTATAGCGCATTAGCGAATCTGCCCGCGGGAGCCGTAACCAGGAAATTACTGTACCCCAGGCTATGCTCTAACATACCTCTCGCAGCCTTAAGCACTGTGCAGCTAAGCTCAAAACTTATGTGCTCAATGATTACACTATTAAGCACTATAATCTTGTTACAATCCTTGCTACTAATTATAAAGTTATAGATGTTGCTTACCACCAGTCCCGCCCTCCTTTCAGAGTAGCCCAACCTCGCAACATTTCGCCAGGGGTTTCAAATCGCAGAGGGTTCAGTTACACTTCCAATTGAACGGGGAATATCAGGGAGGTTTCGTGTGCAAGAACGGTGGCAAAATGCGATCCCTGTGAGGCGGTCTGCGCTGCCTTTGTACATATATTCTCTGCCCCGTTCATATCCCAATATTGATATTTAGTCGACCAAAGATGTGTGACAACTTGTTGCAAGTAGCGAGGTGAAGCTGGCTAATCAAAGCCTTGAGAACTGTTGATCTGCATGTTGTTCTGGTATGAGTTATCCTTTGCCTTCCTTGTTAAGGCTTAAGTCGGAACACAAATTCTCTTGTAGAACTCTTCTCACTGTTCTGCAAGATGGTTCTGCCTGTGTGATGCAGACTTTACTTTGAACAAAATGGTTGAATTCAGTGCCCTGGGGTTGATGAACGCTACAGTGCTAACAAACAATCCAGAGAACAAATCAAGTAGAAGCAAGAAGAGAAAACACCGCAGAAACGGAAAAAAAAGAACAAGACGAAGAAAAGAAAAGCAAAACAAGGACAAAACTCGCAAGGCTTGCTCGCTCGCTCGCTCGCTCGCTCAACCCACAATCAAGAGCGCCATAATCATCAAAAGAATGAAAACAGACAAGTTTCGAAGCCATTTCGCCACCACTCCAATGGGCCTCCCTACGAGCTCGTCACACCATCCACCATCACTGTCCCTTTCGCAGCACAAGCCTTCCCATGAATACTCATCCGTCGCCCTCTTCAAATCAAGATCCAGACATCCCTACTCTGAATCAGCCTCTTCAGTCAAATTGAGAAGAGGCATTCTATTGACTACCTTGGGCACAGCGTTGGTCGCATCGTCATCATCATGATGACCTGGGAAGGGCATTGGAACGGGGACGGCGACGGGCGCTGGGGCGGAAGCCGGAACGGGAACAGCCACGGGCGCTGGGGCGGGAGCCGGAACAGGAACGACGGCGGGCGCTGGGGCGGGAGCTGGAGCTGGGACGGGGACGGGGACGGGCATTGGTCTCGGCTCGACGGGCGCTGGGACCACGACCGGTGGCATCGGAGGGACTGCTGGCGGTGCGCCCACGACAGTAGTCAACGTTGGCGCTGGCGCTGGCATGATGATTGTTGTAGTGACGGGCCTAGGTGCTACCGGGGCCGGCATGCCCACGATAGTTGTAGCTTGTCTCGGGGCTACCGGTGCTGTCAAGCCGACGATAGTTGTGGTTGGTCTCGGGGCGACTACCGGTGCTGGCGAGCCGACGACAGTTGTGCCTGGTACCGGTGCCACTACCGGTGGTGCCGGCACGCAAACGCGGGCCCTGTGGTGAGGAGACCGAGCGTGAAGCGGAGCCGGCCCCACGCAAGTATCGCACATATGTGGGAGCTCAGCACGATCATCGAACTGCGAGGGCTCGACCTGAACACCCTCGAGCTCAGCGTTTTCGACGGGAGACTCAGCACTCTCTGCAAGTGCACCGTATCCCCAATTCTCCGTCTCGTTGGCCTCGGTATCGTCCCTGATGCTGAGGTCGTCGTCACGGATGAGGAGGGGGACTACTTCCAGTGATTCACTTTCCAATGAGGGGAGGTATTCCCTAGGAGATTGTGTGTTAGCTTCTAGTTCTGGCTCATGCTCTCAAGATCAAGGGCGATAGAAGAAGACTCACCGCATCGGCGCAGCGGAGACGCCTGTGAATGCGATGACAAGAAGAGCGAGAGTGCTGGATTCGTGCTTCATCATGACGATTTGACTATGTGGAGAGACAAAGAGGAGGGTAAGAGCTGCTGAGTGATTCCGCAACTATTGTGTGTTAAGAATTGTGTTTACTGTATTGATTGTGAAGACAGTGAGCCTGATTGATACAGAAAAGAATATAGACATGATGATGGCAACATGGACATCTTATATTTTTTTCTACTTCTTGGATAACACAGTAGCACCTCACACTTGGAATATAAATCCCGTCATCTTTCAAATTCGTGTTTGTGTCCGCGATCACGATGCCTCGTCTAATGCCTATGGACTCCACTCGGCATGCACTTTATTCCTCACAGCGTGCGCAGGCGATTCGGTGTCTGAATGTTGTGGTTTTTCACAAAATGGAGCTGCATTGGTTTACCGGGTTGCATTTCGGCACTCCGCTTTGGTCGGATGTTGTACCCATGACTTGCACAGCTCGAAGCTGAATTGTCTCTATCGAGTTCGTGGGTGGGTGCACGGGTGAATTGTCATGACGTTTCGTCCTATACGCGGACACGTCGTCCCATCTTGGGCAGCGAATGAGGCCTCTCCGCCTCTTCCCGTTTAGTGAAAAGCCGGAGCCGAAGAGTAACTTGGGACCAAATGTGATAGTTCAGTATGCCGCTCAAGTCCATAGTGTTTTCTCATCACTTACGTCTGATGTAAACAGAAACCGGGAAAGTTACTTAAGCTCCTGCGCCAAGCGCTGCCGTATCTGATTGGTTGGACTCAACAACTCAGCCACAGCCCCCGCCAGACCGTGATACGTCTGATAGTCAGTGGAATTTATTGTGATCGTGATCCCACACAAATCTCAATTCCTACAATTCGGTCACTAGAAAGAGGAATGCGAATAAGGAGCTTGGGCCAGCCAATCATGTCCCAGTCTCGGTACTTGACGAAGGGCAACCTGAGTTGAAACTATACACATTCCACCTATCAACAGTTGAGGACCTCATAAAACAATCCCAAGATTTATAGATCCATGACATCAGCGTGCAGTATGCCGGCCAAGTGTTATCCAACTTGGCAAAAGTGTGAGTGAAAGTTGGCATGATCTCGATCAGAGCCAGACAAAGCAGATACCGAGATTCTTCGGGAAGAAGATGATGTTTTGAATGCAAATTTGCCGATGATAGAGGAAGACGAGGATCCTATAAGTGACTGGAAATAGGAACTATGAGGGAATTAACGTCGACGGCAGAGGCGAAAGACAGATTGTGCGATACAAGCTCGAGATTCCATTGGATATGATTGGCTTCAACCATGAAGTGCATAACACTTCACAGCCTCGACTCTCAATCTCGATATCTCAACCAGCCTTTCACATATATATTTGAAAGTGAAAATACGGCGTCATGACGTAGCGTGACAAAAAATAGATTTTCCTAATCTATACTTCTCAACAAGCATCGTGATCGTTACTCTTGATCTCAATCAGTCATCTTGCTCACCGACAACATAAGTTCCCAAAGCCACTAGCTGTCCATTAAATACCCTCTATGCTCTTTCGAGTAGCGACCTTAATCTATAGATATTTATCTATGCCTATAATGGCCACAGCGGCATTTATCTCAGCCGTCGGTATTTGCTATTCCCCATGAATAATGGGGTGAGGGCGTTCTTCTCGAGACCAGGTTTCCGGCGGTCTTTTTAACAAAGACCTAGGTGCCAACGTTAGTTAACCGCGTCTTTTATCATTCCGATGAAAGCATTGCGAACAATAAACGGATTACCCATTACACATCAACATCGAAAAAGCCTGGCAATTATCATTATTGTTTCGTCAAATCCGTGGTCCTGGTCGACGCTGAAGCTGCGATTCACGCCTTAGATTGCAAGCTTTTTCGGGAGACAGGCTTCGTGTTTCGCCAGCCCATGGGCTTTCTTCAAGCACGACGAACTAGCTCAGCTCCAGATGCAAGGTTCCAATGCTTGGCTCGACTCCCAAGCAATGCGCCACTCATTACCACTGACTTGAGTATCTATGTTGTCATCTGTGTCATAACTGCAAATAAAATAAATACGATTAATTACAGAACAGAGGCTAGACCTTGCTACCAACGCAGGACTGGGTTTATTGGCATTGATGTATATTATTACTATCTCGTCTGTCAACTCCTGCCTTCATTTTCACCGAGATCAGAAGAGCTTGACGCGCCTTCCCCTATCGGAAACATGGTCTGCCTCTGCTCTGGTGGCCAACCACGCGGCAATGGGACATTGTCAGGCTCGTTTAGCGGCCAGTCGGGATATGACAAAGGCATGCTATGCTCCGTTGGGCTCGACATGGTGGCATACGTATCCACGATCCTGCCTATTGTGCTGTTCCCGGTCCTCCCAGATCTCACCGTGACACTGTCGTCCACCATCAACAAATCATTGCGCCTACCGCCCATTCCCCGACTCGTGGCTGGCGTGTCGTGATAGTTCTCCAAGAACTCGCGCCTCGCCATGCTTGCACTCCGGATCGGCACGCTCGTGGAGTATTTGTGCATTTTGTGCCTGCTCGTAAACGTGGAGATTGAGTGCACCTCCGAGTTGCTTCGCGCCAGACCATAATGTATCGGCTCAGGAGCGGGGGGTCGCGGCCCGACGTCCGATACCCTGACTGGCGGTATTGGGAAGGCGTCGACTTTCACGTCGGAAAGCTTCAGGCTGTTCATTCTCACGGGACCATCTCGGCTGCTGCTGAGGTCGGTGCCTTTCTTCGCGTATCGGCTTCGCCCGTATCGGCTTCCGCTGTAGCCGAATCTGCTGCGGATTGTCGACCCATTCAAGACAGGCCATACTCGGACTGCTAGTAGCCTAAGGGTCGGGAGACTCGTGCAGATCATGCCGACGTTCAGCTCGATAGTTGACCAAATTGCAACTGATGTGTTGTCCCAGGTCACATTCGTGGAAGTAGCGTACTTCATAAGCGACTGTAGACGCAAGATGCTGACAACCGTCACGAATGTTCCCACGAAGAACATCAACCCAACGCTGACTTTCTTCTTCCAATGTAACTTAAGTCCGGGCAGCTGGGAAAGTGGAATCGCCAGCATCCATACGTCGAGGGCGATGCTGACTGCAGCCCTAGTAAGTACAGAGTTAGCGAACTTTACGGTGGACACAGTAATGTTTGTACTAGCTTTGGAAAGTTACAAGTTGGCAGGGGAAATGACATTGGGGATCAAAATACATACTGTATCCATGAAATGGCGTGCAGGTTGAGACACCGACCTTCGTGCTCACCGTCCCAGGACTCCCAGAAGAATGATATAGGCGCACATTCAAATATGGAGATGAACAAGAAGGTGAAAGAGTAGACCATAATGAGTACGATCGTTCCCCATAGTACTCTGCGGACAGGCCGTGCCGGAAATACGCGGAGATAGAAGAACAACAGTGACAGCTTGACCATCGGCAAACCGATGACATATAAGATTTGCAGGACGTAAAAGCACTTCGCAAATAATGTGATGTCGTCGAATGATAGAGTCCATATGTCTCGACCGAGCCCGTAGCCTCCCGCACCTAGGGTGGCCAGCAGCGTAGAAGGTATTCCGAGGAGAAGCGTTGCTAGAATGATCCAGTCATCCGTACCAATACTGCCGGTGTCACCCATGAAGGTCCTGACGTAGAAGCGTATGCCGACAACGATACAAGATAATGCAAGCAGGGCGTATGAGATCCCATCCAGCACAAGGCCATTATCTCGTACGGGCGCATTGCACGTCGTTGAGCTGATGTTGAGGGTCGTCAGGGCCTCCTTCACAGTGCAGCTTTCCAACACACATGACGAGACGTTCGCCTGGAGTGTGCTGCTCTGACAGATGCACGTCTGGTTCGTGATGGGACATGGCGATGCCGGGCTTGTGAGTGTCTCCAAAAGGCAGGACAGCTATACAACGTCAGAGGACATCTCTTGTAAACATCGGACATTCGACGCACCGCGCAGCTCGGCACGCCGGCTAGGGCCGACGCCTGGCTGAAAGCTAATTGTACCAGGCTCAGCAGAACCAGCAACTTGGCCAAGGGCGCCACCATTGTTGCGAACAGGTTGCGTGTTGTGCTCGGGAGTTGTTCCTGTCAGAGAACAACTTGCAGCACACACGGACAGGGAAAGAGACAAGGGAGACCAGGCTGTTAAGGCTGTCCGGGCCCGTCGGCATACATCCCCAAGTTGCCCCCCAAGCCGGGGCAAAGAGAGACCCAGACATGGGTCACATAAGGTTGCAGATAAGAAGAAGAGGCACGTGGAGCACGACATAATATCGGTGCCCTGTTTCAACAACCCGCTCTGAGGTTCAACGCCCGCCATGTTTCGCAGGCAGGCCGGGGGGTTGCGGGGCCAGCCTTCTGCCCCCGTCGCCCTCGTGCCGGGCGCCAAACATCCCGATTGGTGAGACCCGCGCGTTCGCGAATCGTGAGTGCGAACCTTTTGGTCCGGGGCTCATCTCGCTAGGGCGAGGATTGGCCGAGTGGAGTGACGAGGTTGCTGCGCGGGCGGACCGAGCTCACGCCCAGGGAACTTCCCTCTCACGTCATGGGCGGTCGATACGACTCTAGGAGCCAAGCGCCTGGAGCGCAGGAACGGCTCGCTGGGGGGATCCAGAATCTTGGGAGCGCCATGACTCGGCCCTTCCTTTTTGCTCCACGAGCAATGGCCAGGGCCCCGGGGACCTGCAGGACTATCTTGATGGATTGGCATGAGCTGAAAGTTGGTTGAAAACTGCCTGTTTACAACTGGGTAATGTGCAGTCATGCGGCTGCTCTCTGAGTCGGACATGGGTCTATCAGTGGGTATGCGTACCTGAACTGGTCTCTCCCGCTGCAGATCCGGCAGCATGGCTGGCGAGGCCCTCTTTTTTGACGAACTGTGCGGTACCCGTGGGTGGCCCGGATCCGCTTACGCCGGAAGGTGTTGGGGCAATCGAAGGGAGGGTCCACGGGTAAATGAGTAAACCTTATTTGTCTGATGCATCATATCACTTCTCTGCAAACGGGTCTCGCTCGTCAAGAGTGTGGATTCTTGCGAACAGACTCCGGTATGCACGCAACCTCGAAAGCATTGCAGAACGTTGGATGATCTTTCTTCGTCTGGTCAGCTGGTGCAGCACTTGAGTTTGGACTGAATCACTTATTTGGCAGCTAAAATATTCGTGCATGCTTGGGTTAACCAACTCCTACTTGTTGAAGCTTTAAAGTGGCAGCGTGTCAGGAGATGAACAAGGTCAGGTACATGTCCCTTGGTAATCTTATGGTGTGTATAAATAGGGCTGCCAAACATTGTGATACAAATGAGGATCAAGCTTGCAATCTATCCCGCGCAACCTACACGCGTATCGCCACATGCAGCAACAATTGGAGTAACCGTGTTCTTTCGAAATTCTAAGTCACGGAATAAAAACCATGGACCAAACATCACATATCGTCGACGTCACTTCAGCCAAAAGCTTTGACTCTTTGTCGGAACCATAGTCGACAAGATCTGCGCCAATTTACAATGCAAATCCGCCGTTGTCAAAGTGTTTTCATTAGGCTATAATTAGGCCTCGGTGCTGGTCAGAACGCTAAACAAGCTCAAGCTCAAGGCTTTGACGGCTTGAGGCCCAGCAGTCCCGCCTCCACATCAACGATGTTGGGGACTTCCTCCTTCAGGCTCGGAGCACTCGGGTTCCAACCCAGATACTTGCGAGCTCTCTTAGCGTAACCACGCGAGTTCAAACCATAGGATGCCGCCTCAAATCCCGCGATCTCCTTGGCCTCGTCCACGTTCAACGGCTTCACAGGGTCAGTAAGCTTCTGCAACGGGCGGAAAAAATGGGATCGTTCAAAACCTTACCTCGAGGGTGGTGTCCTTGATGTAACCTTTAGCGTGCGCGGCCTCAGCAACCCACTGGGCGACCTCGCCCCAGACGTGGTACCCTCCCTCGGCGAGAAGGTAACCTTCCTTAGGGCCCCAGATGTGCTGGTCGATTTCGGGCTTGGGGTTAAGCGCGGCATCTACCATCTTGATGTACAGGTCGGTCAAGTCGTGGACGTGAACATCATCCATGGATGCCTTCCCGGTTCCGATGATGGGTGCTTTTCCACGTTTCAGCGTCATGTTGGCCATGACGTATACCTGTCGACTCTTAGTGTTGTCCACTCCTCTGCCCTTGCCGTAGATGGTAGGTGGGCAGACGATTGCCGCCTTTATGGCTGGGTCCGCAGCAGCGGCGAGCACAATCTTGTCGACGTTGCGGTGGAAGGCATGATCAGGGAGGCCGGTAAGTGCATCGATGCCCTCGAGATCGTTGTACGGTTCGTACGCCAGGGGCTGACCCCACCTATCAGCATCAGTGTCCTGATAAGTCAAGATGCCTGTGCCTCCGGTATGGATCCAGTAACCGGGCTTCTCTTTGCTGTGTCCTGCTGCGAGGCCGGCCGCGAATGCTTTGGCTGCACCCTCGTGGTCTGATGCATCGGCGGTGTCTGTTCGATGGTCAGCGCTGGTTCCGCTCTACCGATTGGGTGGCGAATGGGGGTTAAGTCACTGCATACGGATGAGAATGTCGGTCTTTGATGCCTCTTCCTCCAGCAACTTGGAGTCGTCCAGTGTGCCGTACACGATCCGGACATTGGGGTACTTCTGCTTGACGGGAGCAGCCTTGGACTCGTTCCGTACTAGGAGAGAGTACTCAAAATCCGGATAGGTCTTCTCGAGGACATGAAAAATGTCCCCGCCCGTGTACCCAGTGATTCCTGTCCTGCGGGTTCAGACACGGTCAGCTTATCTTGTTCTCAGTCATGAGCTACGGCTAGAGACAACTCACAAGAAAACTTTCACCATATTGGGCTATTTTGGAGGTAAACGACTAAATGAAGGCCCAGACGAGATGGATATCAAAAGATGAAGCTGACAGGAGGGATCGTGGATCGATTATGAACCTCAATTGATTACAAACCATTCCTGCGGCGATGGCTTTTCACATGACGCCCTAGAAGCCCTCCAAGCGGATCTACTCTTGCGTTGCACGGAATTCGATTCCCGCCTGCCCTAACCCCGCCTAAACATTCTTCCACGGCCATGATGTCATCACGACATCGCAGAAGTCACTCGATGATGTTCGAAAACGCTTCAGTGAGCGAGGATCGATGCAATCGACAATTATGAGCCAACCTGTCGGGATAGTCCTTACGCTGCATCAAGTAATTATAACCACTCGGCCAACACCTGGCGCTGCACAGTACAAAGACCCCACAAGCAGCTTCGAAAAGTCCCTTGCAGCTTTCCGCCAGCCCAACAATATGACGAGCTCGCTCAGCTGGCCGAGTCGCACTCCTAGCATAGCCTAACCATAGATGACAGCCAGGCTCTCAAAGACGCAGTCAGAACAATCAGCTGGCACGCGTCTATCGGCTCCATTGTCGGGCTTGGCCTCGGCTGCTTCCCACCATGTCGAGCCACTAGGTAGTCTCAACCCAAGCTTGATGTGAGATCGTTTGATCCCGGCGAGATAACTTCCACGTTTTGATTAGGGGTGCTCGGGCAGTGACAACTACCAGTTGACGATCCTCTTCACCCGAGCTCGATATCTGCCATGCTCATGAGTGTGGCCCAGACCTGTGGATCCACCAGAACTCTGGACCACAGAACTAGTAGGTTAACTTGCCTGACTCTAACAGCTCACCTTCACAGTGTAAGAAAGTCGTGTGTATTATCGCTACCGCAGCAGCGACCTTGGCCGAAAGCCCTGGTGCGTACCCGCGCTGCTGCTGTTGTCGTGCTACGCGGCTTAGTTGGGCTGGCTGGTCGCTTCTGTTTCTGGGGCGGCAGCAGACTGCCTGGCAGGTTGATCGGAATGCTGATGCGCGCATGTTTGCTTCAATTTTCGTTCTATCAAGTTATATTACATTGATGGATGTTTGTTGAATTCTGCTCAGTCGTCGCTACGCTGAGATGATGTGCTAGTTGAACTTTGATGCTGTGGTTGCTTGCAGTGGCGCGGATTGCTGCGGTGGAAATATGCTTCCTTTTCTCTGGAGCAATTGTTTGTTCCAGGTTGATGATAAGCCGTGAACGCAAGTTGAGCGTCATATTACGGTATTTTGGAGAATATCACCGATTCATCAGATTACAGATCGCCTTGTTGGGATACTTGGTTGGAGTGGAGTGAAGAATGTGGTGCAGAATGACAATCCGATGACGTTGGCAACCACCTCGAACCATGGCTGTGAACCACCATTGAATAATTCTTCACAATCAACTTGTGGAATTGTTGCCATGTGATATGAGGACCATCTGAAGGTTCATAGAAAACTGAACACGGTGAGGTCGCCCAGAAAGGCGTTTTTGCTCAACCCGACAGGCCTGGATGAAATGCCAAAGAATAAAATGTAAGTATTTAATGTTGGTGTATAGTAAAATGAACAGACCGAGGACTGAGAAACATAAGGAATATAGAAAATCAGGGTACTAATAGCATAGCTCTACCCCAACAAAAAGCCATCTTCTCTTGCACGTATCCATACTGGTGCTTTTCAGCAGGTGAAACTTCGAAGCTTAGCCGAGTACATTCTTGATGCAAGCAGTGAGGCATTAAACAAAAAACGGGCAGTCAATAACCCCTCGCCAAACAACATACGCCGCTAACAAAACCCTATCCCAATAACTCGAGCGCTCGTCGGCGATGAATTCGCGGATGCTCAAGCCTAGAGGATTGTTGATCCTCGGCCAGCGGGGGGCCTCACCGTCGTTCTGGGCTTGGTAAAAGAAATTGAATTGCAAGAGTATTTGATAAGCCTGCGCGCGTGTTTCCGGGCGAACCAGTCCTACATCGGCACCAGCACCAAGTAGTGTAAAGAGGATTTGCAGGCCGTGGGCGTGTCCGATCGACCCACGAAGCCCGGGAAGGGCATAATCGAGAGGCCTCCGATTGCCAACCATCTCATTCACATTAGCGCCGCGCAGTATGAGGAGCTGCACAGCCATCGCAGCCTCCAGCTCTCTGTCGGCGGCGGCTTCCGAGAGAGGAGGAATCCCGCCCGGTCCAGGGGGGTTCCCTCGGTTTTGGAAGTAAAACAGTATACGCTCTCGCGCATTATTATCAGCCGCTCCAGGAGGGCTGTCCGGTCCGTATGTCTCAAGGTATGCATCGAGGACTCGCAGGATGCGACCGCGGTTGGTCCTTCGGAACCGGGACTCGTATAGAGCCCGTGACCCGACCCATTCTAATAGGGACATAGGGGGCGGCACGTCGTCATCTTGATCGTGGTTATTGTCATCATTATTGTTATTGTCGTCGTCGTTGTCAACATTATTACTATCATCGTCGTTGTTGTCACCGCCGTTATTGTCACCGCCATTGTTTTGGCCATCATCTTGAGGAGGGGGCGGAGCAGGGGGTTGAGGAGGTGGGTGGTCAAAACGGTAATGACTTCGCGCTTCCAATATGAGGGCGTTAAGGCCGCCTGCCGGCTCAGCATTCAGGTATCCTTCCGGAGCCGTAAGTATTAAATTCCATAATGCAAGGGGGTGAAGGCTCTCAATTAACGGAATTTGAAGTTCTGCTGGGAGGGCAATTCTCCTCCTCACGCGGGGTGGCGGTCCTGGGTCCGGGCCGTCGCCGCCATCGTCGCTTGGATTATCGCTTCCGTCCTCGTCGCTGCTAGAGTCTCTGCGTCGTTTCTTGCTAGCCTTTGGGGGTGGCTTGCGTCCCCCGTTATCGTCTTCCGAGTCGCTATCTGTATCGCTACTTGTATCGCTACTGTCTTCTTCATCACTGTCCCTGTCGTCGGTGTAGAGCCGAATTCCTTGATTAACGAGACGCAAGTAAAGGTCATATTTCAAGCCGTCTGTTTCAAGGCCCTGAGCACCAAGCTGTCGTCTTAATCTAACCACGGTAGCCGCTTGATAATAAGGCAGGTCCGCAGCTGGGACAAGATTCTCATTCTTCGATCTACCACGGGGTCTGCTTTTGGGACCCATGATCGTGATTGCCTTAAATTCTGCCCTCTGTGGTGACTTGTTTTCTTCAGAAGGCGTTCCAGTCTGGGTTTAGACGTTGAGGGAAACTGTAAATCATGTAGCATCGAAGTGGTTCATTGCTCTGTTGGATACAGGAGTCCAACGAAAGTCTTCAAGCGGCCGACTTCTAAGGCTGTCTTTGTGTGACCTCGTCTTACAGACGGGTGATGGCGGCTCGTGGGAAGGCTCACAAATACTCACGCCGACATTGAAAGGCCAATACCCACATGAAAGCTGGTCTTCCAAAGTTCGCTTTCTTTGAAATGACGGCAAATCCTGAACATATCGTTAAAATTCGATACTTCCCGGATTCGGTGTGCATTATCTATTCTCGAACTCACCGTATCTAGCTCGCTTAATTCTCCCTTGCCGTTCCGCGCCAGCAGGGACTGGCTTGAGTGGTATCTGTGCTGCTCATTTCCTGATGCAACATTATTTTACCATTAAACTGGGACTTGATCGGTCTTTCAGCAAGTTGAGTGAACTTAGCTCCCACGAGCTTAGCATCATATACTTACTCAAGCCTGAGGCTGAGTAACGTGCGAGAGATCAAGCGTGTAGTGGACCAAAGGAAACTTGATTCTGCATGCATTTAGCTAACAAATCTAGATAGATGATCAGCTGTCTTCCCACCAGTGAGTATATGCATTGGACATATAAGTATCAGGTTGATGATCCCTGTTGCTGCTCAGAAGCGCTTCAAGGAGCCATTGGGAGAGCATGGTAGAAGACGCTTCAGCAAGAGCAAAGACCCGGGGAGACAGCTGGGTGAATAGGGTAAGGGATCTGTAAAACTTTAGCATGAACGACCCCCTCGAGACTATTACGGCACATGTATTCCAAGCGATGGCCTCACCAAGAACCATGGCCGGCCGTGCACAGATTTCACAAACTGGACTAATGCCCATACAGCCGCTTCCAACGATCGCCCAATATGGCTGAGAGTGTCTGCCTTCTAAGACTCCCCGTGCCGCAACTTCTTACCGCTAGGTCCCGGCTGGAACACAGCGTGTCGATAAGCTCTCAACCTCCCGGATGCCACCGCAACACTAGTATTTCCTTCCAGTCTACTAAATTGGATGTTTCTGGTGCACTTGTGATGCCTCTGTACATCAGCTCAGAGACTTCCCCGCACTCTTCGTCCCATCATCCCTGCATGCTGGTTCTGTGTGGAAGTTTTTAATGTGTACGGTAATGCTGTGATGCGGTCCGCGCTGCCTTTCATAATGAAACCCGATATTTGGGCGCCCAACGCCTAGTAAGCAAGGCTACAGACAATCACTGCCAGACTATCCATCATATTTTAAGCCAGGAATTCCGATTCTGGGATACATTAATCCGAATAATCCCTTTCTTCTCTAACGGACTCCTTTTACGGGCTAGACTTGGATATTCGGCCTTCTCAAGTTCACATGCGAAACTATCACTCGGATCTCAAATACGACGTGACTTGCCAGATTATTGCCAATAGGATATTATTTCATTGGTAATACTATTGGTAAATCCACAAGTAGAAAAGTTCCAATCGTTACAAAGCTTTTAAAAGACGTCCTCCGCGGATAGCACAATTCATCGTAAGTTTCTCCCTATTATAGGATTAACGTTATTAATTTAGACTATAGCCATAGCTAATAGTAATACTCGTTTGATAAATATAGTATGGAATACTACTATAAAGTATAACAAGCCAAAACGGTTAATCAACTTTCTCAGATCTAGCTATAGACTACACAGTTCATTCTCCACAGTCAGCAGAGGTCTAGAGGGGGGTAGAAACCGCGATAAGGCTACTTGACATGGGGAGGCAGAGCAGAGCACACAGATATGACGGTCTAGTCCAAGCTTGCCTTCAGCGACAAATGTGACAGGCGGGAACCCACGGAAGTCTACCGTAGTAGACCGAGACTTAGTTAGCCAGGTTGGGTAGTGTCGAGCGACAGGTCGGAGAAGCTGTTGGCACCACGGGTTCCACCTAGGCCAAAGCTTGCCCAGGTGGTATCACGAAATAGATGAAACAGACGACTCTCAAAGTGTTGGAACCAAGGTGATGCATTCTTCAGCCATCATCCCCATCCGGAACAAGGCTTGTTCGGCTGACCGGGTGGTATCAAGCTGCTGAGCAGGCTGGAAAAGCCGTTGGAACTAAGAATCTTTCGGGCACCAACATTGAATGAAATGGCGTCCACCATAGGATAGATGCCTGAGCTGGTGTGATGCCTCACTGACCTCAATCTTCGGTGCCGTCCAAGACGAGGAGCGATCTCCATGAGTAACGAGGCCATTATTACTCGCTCTAAGCTTCACACAATTTTAGGGGTCATTATGGTTGGTTGATAAGGTGGCATGGCTGCTGATTTACTGTAATTGAGCACTTGGTGCCTGTTCACTACTGGCCGCGGAGAAGGATCCTTCTTGGGAACCACAGCAGACAAGACAAGACAAGCCTGACGAACATCCCACGCACGCTCATAACGATAGAAGTGCGATGAGCGTCCTTCAGTCCACCTCCTCCTCCCCCTGCCCCCGGAGTTTACTTGTTACTCAGCATCATGTCCAAGACCTGAGCACTCTCAAAAGTATCCACAAACTCAGTGTACTTAGTAATCTGCTTCCCATCTGGTGTGAATTCCAGGTCGTATATAACCTTTAAAATCGTTAGCTTTAGAAGGCTTCAAGATTAATATCAAAATCATACCTCAACAGAGCTTTTAGATCCATCGACTATGTGTACAATCTTCTCAATCCACACATTGGCTATGCACTGATGTGCATCAATAACAGTCCGGGTAACGTTCTGCTCTACGTCTGCATAGGTTTCCAACTTCATGCTCGTCTGCGCCTCATATTCTGCGTTTGTGGTCTCGGGCTTGAAGAACTGTGGGTATTTGTTGACGAAGGATAGCGGCCGGTATAACTTCACGCAGTTGTCGGTGAGTTTGGAGGAGAGCAGAGAGACGTCCTTATTCTTAATTGCAGCCGTGTTGTTCTCGACAAAGTCTGTGATCGTCTCTTGGATAACATCTCGGAGGGAATCCATTGTCGCTGTTGATGGTTGTACTGAGAAATTGATTTCACTGTGCAGTGTGATGTTCAAGAAGGAGCGCTTGGGGTTCAGAATTGAAGTTGGGAGTGATCTATATGTAGGTGAGGAGATGAATTGGTTGGGTCAAGGATGCTTGTTGGTGTATCCCCTATTCCAGGGTTATTGGGGCCAAGAGCCAACACGTGCATTGCATCCCATGCAGACCCCCAAGCCCCGCTGAGATCCCCTGTTGATTCCTTTTTACGATTTCTAAACTACGCCTCTTGTGTGCTGAGCCAATAAATATTACTGCTCACTTGTATATGGTCGTGAATGTTGCACAGAAACTGACAGATTACCACTTAAACGAATTGGACTGTCACTTTTGACTTGCAGGATGGGATCCATGGGCCCAAGGCGCCTAGAACCTGGCACCGTAGTCTACCTACTGCCCTACCTTGCTTTGGTCACAATCCTGTGCCGCAGCCAAGCTGTGCCGCAGCCTACCACCCAAGTCAGCTCAAGGAACATCTACCCCGTAGCTTGATGCAACCATCTCTGAAAGAAAATACCCCTTCCCCTTGCTGAATAGAGTGCATCAGCTTGCAATGCGCGTCGGTTCAACAAGCTGCCCAAATTCGCCAATCGATTAGCTTGTCACAAAATAGGTCAAGGATGGCAATGAACACTAGTGCATAGGATCGTCCGATTACTGCTTTACATGCGGCCAATTTCGTGCCGTGTGGGTCAGCTGGTGAGAGCCTGGAATCCCCAACAGTTGCATGTTGAAGCAACTGCAGCTGTTTCGAAGGAGTAAATCCATCAGGCTGCACTGTGCGGCGGAGAAGACATGGCCGCCTCAATAAAAACAGCCAACAGGAGAACGCCCCCCAAGAAACTCCACACACGTTGATGATATTCCTCGGCTGTTTGGTCTCGCATTAGCCTTGGAGTAGAGATGCTGGAGTATTCTTCGGCTTCGTCTCGGTCCTTGTTGACGTCACTCTGCCCGTTCTGCCTAAACACATCATGCTTGCGTTAGAGATCAATAGGTACTTTTAAGAAGGTTTGTCTGGGCCTGACCTTCTTCTCTGTAACTAATTATCTACGCAGTATATAAGACCCATAAAATAAATCACTAGCTATGTACACATTGACTCAAGACGCTAAATATACAAGTCCAAGCTCTCTAAGTAGTGGCAGAAGATACATACCCTTGTTATGGATCCTCTGTGCCGACGACCAACACGGGAACGGTATGCTAGCATCCATTTCTCCATCATAGAACTGTGATAGCATCCGCTGGATGATCTTCTCAGGCTTCTCTCCCGCTTGTACCTCCTTGTATTCCCAGGTTCTCATATCAGACTCCTCTTCAAAATGGAACATTTTGACCGCCAAGAGGAGTTGAGCGTTCCTATGCTTATGGAAGGACGAAGTCTTTTCTCTCAGTCTGTTCAAGACGTCTTGAATGCAGGCGTCCTCTGGCCTGCAAAATAGACCCATGTCGCTGATCACCTTGAGTATGACTTCCACGGCTGCATGCGCAGGCAGAACTGCCATTCCAAATGTCTCAAAGCTCCGCTCATCAGTCTTAGATTGTTCGCCACTTGCTCGACGCGTCTCGAGTCCATAGTAGTTCCTGGCATCCCTGGAATTAAAAGCCAAGCGCGAGAGTGGCTCAAAATCGCGGAGGCTTGCGAAACCACTAGAATTTTCGATCTTAAAGATGATGCCGATGTTTTCCTGGAGGTTGGCCCCATGGGCAAGAAGAGTCGCTAGACCCTTCAATTGCACGGACATGTCCTCAGACGATTCCCGCCTTACTGCCCGACTTGCGTCATCGAGAACAAATTGGCAACGCGTCTTATCAAGTAGTGTCCGTTCCAGACATCCCGTGAAGGGCGAGGCGAGTACAGCAAACTTAAAGGCCGAAGATTGAGGCCCCGCGTATGTGGGAACTTTCCAGTTTGGATCCGCACCTCCTGCCAGCATCATGTCCAGATATTTTCTGTAGTCTTTCCATGTGACTTTGAGAAGAATATTGGATCTGGAGGTCTGACTCAGATAATGGTGCTCGCGTGGGTTGTGTGTTTCCATAAGGGCCTGCAAGAAAGGGCCAGCTTTTACCCTTTTAGGTTAAGTATGCTTAGAATAACACCTAAAGAATACATATATAAAGATTTTAGGGGGTATTACTTACTTTAAGAGAGAACTATACTAGTAGTAAAAGCTATAAAGTAGTTTTGTTTAGTATTTTAAAAAAATAAGTAAAACTATTATAAAAGTAAATAAGAAAATAGGGTTAAAAGTTATTAAGGAATTTAATAGTACTTTAGGCTGTTAGAATATATTTATTAATAGTATAGAGATAAAAATAAGCCTATATACTATAAAGCTAAAAGTAGTTATTTAGTAAGGTAATAATTTATTATAAAAATATAATTTAAAAAGATTATTATTTTAATTAATAATTGCTTTACTCTTAAGGCTATTAGAAGACTATATAATTTAGCTGGTTATTATTTATTACTATAAATTTAAGGAAATAGTAATTAAATTAATTTAATTTTAATTTTAGTAATTAGTAACTTAAAATTAGGAAGGTAGTATAAGCTATATAATTATTATATAGGATAGTAAAGTATATATTTATAGTAGAAAAGGGACTTACTAATAGTAGAAAGGGTATATACTAATTAGCAGAAAGGGTATATACTAACTAGCAGAAAGGGTATATACTAATTAGTAAAAAGAGTATATATTAACTAGCAGAAAAGTTATATACTACTTTATAGTAGAATTTAAGCTAAAATAATTACACTATATTTAGCTATATATAACTTAATTTAATTTTTTTTGTAATTCTAATTAATACTTATGTAAAAATATTATAGTTAATTAGGTTAATTTTACTAATAATTATATATTAATAATTACCTAGGTATAACTATAGACTATTTATATTCTTTAAGTTCCTTTACTAAGCTAGAATAGTAATAAGTATCCTAAAAGGATAAAAGATAATATATTTATGGATAATTGTAGTAAGATTCACTATATAAGGCTTTAAATAGTAACTATTTAATCTACTTTTATAAACTAGTACTGTATTAGAAGCTACTATTTCGCACTATAAGTCTTAGCATTAAGCCATACCTAGTCTCCGCTACTATTCGCGCCGGTGCTATTATTAAGCTGTTAAAGTTAAAGCTATTGCGGACCGCCAGCTCTAGTCTGACGCCGTTAAGCATTATTAAAGTGCCTTCGCTATGTGACTCAGGCTACGAATTGCCCAAAATGGATAATGATAAAAGCTGCCATGTCCCAGACTGGTACATGGTGTTGCTGTGTTCGACCAAACGCACAACAATCTACCACAGCCTTATCCCTCTGCCTAGGTATAACTATACTTAGCTATTTTATATTTTTTATATTAGGGATAGTTAAAACTTAAATTACTTATAATATTAAAATTAGTATTATATTCTTACTTTAAGAATTTAAATTATTATACTTTTATAATTTATATTAATATAGGAGTAAATTTAAAGTAAAGTTTTACTTTTTCCCTTTTTTGAAATTAGCTTTTTATATAATTTTTAATTATATGGGCTTATAAATTTTATTAAGAGTAATTAAGATAATAATTTTAATTTAAGTTAATTAATAATTTATACAATACTAAACACTTATTATTATTAATATTAGGTATTATTAAATACTAG
>JBBWSL010000194.1:0-75691 GCA_038088545.1 Diaporthe humulicola
TAATAAATATTTATAATAATACTAATATAGAGGATAGAATATAATACTTACCTAAGTATACTATTTATTATATAATAGCGGTAATATTAATTAATAAAGGATAATAATTACCTAAGTATTAATAATATTATAGTATTAGTATAGCTATTTTTAATAAAGTATAATAATAGTATAAGTATTAAAGTAATTAATTATCTTTTTAACTTTATTATTTTATAGTTATTTTTATAATTACTAATTAGTATTGGCTAGGTTATGTATATATATAATTGGGTTATTAGTATAGTTAGTTATTATGTGTAGAAGGGAGGGTATAGCTGAATAGCTATAGGCTCCTTTTTAGCTATGGGCTATAGTGATAGAGGTTATGTAATCTCTGCTATCTATGTTTATGGTGAGTTGACTATTCTACAGACTATATAATATATTTAATATATTTATATTTTATATACTAGTGAGACTAGGGAGTGTACCCTTTAATTTAGGTAGTGCCAATCTCTATGTTCTATCTATAAGCTTGAGAAAGTACTTATATTAAAATAGTGGAGCGTTCCTTTTATGAAAAGGCCTTCCTTTCCAGTACTTTTTACCAATTAAATTGAGAAATTCTGGCTTATAATTCTACATCCATCTCTCCTCCGTCCTAGCTAACTAATATATTGAAAACGGATCTATGTTCGCCAATTTTCATGACTGATCTGCAGCGCCTCTTATAAACTAACCGTAAGCAGTACGCGGCCGGCAGATTCGTCCTGACCATCGCTGGGCTATGGCCTCAATGCGGCACAGTCTCTTAACAGTAGGCGCAGTCACGATTGAGCCTCTACTTGGTCAGCAATAAACCGTTGCTAAAAGCTTTACCACTGTCCCTTTATAGACCACAGATCCAGAGCACCCGGACTATTAGATTCCAGCAACCTGTTCTTGAGTATTGAGTCTCTTTGGTGCCCACAGACTCAGTCTCACAAGCTCCTGGATTTGGTTGACTTCTTTGGCTATTGCTGTGTGAAAGTGCCGCTTCTCGCCGGGCTCTGCTGCCTTCTACAATTTACATTTCCTACGACAAACCACGCTCGCTGATGCGGGGTGGCCATATCGACAGCCATGTCTTATTCCACTGACAATGCAGAGATGCCTCCAAATCTCGACGGAAACGATCTGGAACCTATAGCGGTTTGTGGGTTTTCAGTGAAATTCCCACAAGACGCATCCTCAGCTGAAGGCTTCTGGCGAATGATGATTGAACGCCGATGCGCGATGACTGGATTCCCCAGCGACAGGTTCAATGCAAGAGGCTTCCACAGCAAGACGAAGACGCGTAACTCCGCAAGTTTGCCCTTGATAAGTTTCTGGACTCAATTCTGATACTTGAGCCAGTTTTCGGTTGAGGGTGGGCACTTGATTAAGGAGGACATCGCAGCATTTGATGCGGACTTCTTCGCCATCCCTCCCACAGAAGCAACAGCAATGGACCCAATGCAGCGGTTGCTGCTCGAAGCCGCATACAGAGCCCTGGAGAATGGTAAGTCCACAGGATATACGCCCACTATGGGACGAATGGTAACGTTGTGTAGCTGGAATGTCGATGAAGTCGGTCTCAGGCACAGACACGAGTGTTTATACTGGCTGCTTCACAAATGACTACTTGATCCAGCTGTATCGTGATGCGGAGTGCTTACCGACTTATATGGCGAGTGGGGTAGGTCCGAGTATGCTGGCCAACCGAATCAGCTGGTTCTTCAACTTCCAGGGACCAAGCGTGGCCATGGATTCAGCATGCTCGAGCTCCGCAACAGCTCTTGACATATCCTGTCAAGCGTTAAGAAATGGATCCAGCAATATGGTAAGTTCTCCTAAGTGCAAGTGGTGAGATCTGGGTTTGTTCTCCAACAAAGGCTAGTTCTGGCATCCTTCTAACAGGACATTGCTTAGTCTTTGGTCGCTGGCTGCAACCTCACCTTCTCGCCTGAGTTCTACACAACAATGTCGAACATGAATTTCCTCTCCCCCAATGGTCGTTGCTATTCATTTGATTCCCGTGCCAATGGGTATGCCCGTGGCGAAGGCATCGCTGTGCTTGTCCTCAAGAGAATTTCCACAGCTATTCGTGACGGTGACACCATTCGCGCGGTAATCCGTGCCACTGGCTGTAATGAAGACGGACGGACACCCGGGATAACTCAGCCAAGCTCTCAAGCGCAAGAGAACCTGATACGCGAGACATACCGGAAAAGCGGTCTATCTATGGCATATACCCGGTTCTTTGAGGCGCATGGTACAGGGACTGCCCTTGGGGACCCTCTGGAGGCCGCGGCAATTGGCAACTGCTTCAAAGAATTTCGGTCCGAGTCAGATCCACTATATGTGTAAGTATCTACCATTCATATTATATTTCCAGTCATGCCTTGTGTTGAAGTGCGAGATGGAAATTCAACCGCTGACGGGGACTCTCATGCAGGGGCGCTGTCAAATCGAACATTGGTCATCTCGAGGGGGCAAGTGCACTAGCCGGTGTGATAAAGGCCGTTCTGGTCTTGGAAAGAGGGATCATCCCACCCAACGCTAATTTTGAGACACTCAATCCAAAGATCGATGCGGAATATCTGAGACTCAAGGTAAGTCCGACTTTAATGATCAAACAGCTTTGATCTTGCGTACTCGAGACGCAAGAAGTCACTAAACTACATGGGCATAGTATTCCCATCGCGGTATCACTCCATCAACACTTTCTCCTTCAGCCAATACCATTCATCACTGCTAAATTCACCCACAACATTGATCATTGCTCTTGATACAAATAACCGTCCATCTTATCTGACACTTGTTTTCTGCAGTTTCCTCGGGAATGTCATACCTGGCCGACTCCCGGACTTCGACGGGCTTCGATTAACTCATTTGGATATGGAGGTGCCAATGCCCATATTGTCATAGATGACGCATACAGTTACCTACAGATGAGGGGTCTCCAGGGGACTCACAATACATGCATAGGAAGTCGCTCACTCAGAGAGGTTCTTCCGGGGACACCATGTGCCTATGTGCCCTCGCCACAGGTTCCATGGCCAACCTTTGCGAACAGCTCATTTGACCTCCCCAAAACGCTGAATGGGACCCCAGGGCGTTGCATTGATAATTATGGGAACACAACATGTGAAGAGATTGAAGCACAGGAAAGGCTTCTTGTCTGGTCGGCCGCGGATCAAGATGGCATCAAGAGGATCTCCCAGTCTTATAAGACCTACTTCTCAGATCGAGCCTCGCAATTTCTGACTGATCAGGAAGACATCTGGGACCAACTTGCTTACACTCTGGGTGTACATCGGAGCCTTTTAGAATGGCGAGCTTTCGCCGTTCTGCCACAACCATCTGGCTTGACCCCTATGGCTTTTGACTCTCAGATGTCTCCTCCTCTGCGTGCGCAGGTCAATGGACCTAGGGTCGGGTTTGTATTCACTGGCCAAGGAGCGCAGTGGTATGCTATGGGACGGGAGCTTCTTGGCTTCAAGTCTTTCAAAACGGAGTTGATCAAAGCTGAGACACATCTCAAAAGTCTCGGCTGCTCTTGGTCGGTTCTCGGTAAGAGCAGCAGCAGCCCCAACTCCTCCCCAAAACGGGTGTGGCGAAAGAAACAGCCACAGCTTTATTCTTTAGGATGTTGCTGACTTTGAATGCAGAAGAGATGCAAAGACCAAAAGGTCATTCAAACATTGATCGTACAGACTTCAGTCAGACACTCTGCACTGTCTTGCAAGTAGCATTAGTCAATCTGCTACGTGTGTTTGGAGTAAAACCTCGGTCTGTAGTTGGACATTCGTCAGGCGAGATTGCAGCTGCGTAAGTTGATCCTTGACATTCAGTTCAAGCTTTCACTCTCCATTAAGTTTCGGGAAAATTAGCTTACCAGTGGTATGCACAGCTACGCGGCGAATCATATCTCTGCAGAGTCTGCTTGGAAGCTGGCCTTCCTCCGTGGCCTCTGTGCAGCGAAACTGGAATTGCAGCATGCCGCCATTGGGAAAGAAACCTGCGGATCCATGATGTCTGTAGGATTGCCGAAAGAAGACCTACATGACATGCTCTCACTCATCAACAAGGACAAGGTATCATACGGCGTCTCGATTGCTTGCAACAACAGTCCACGAAATGTGACACTAGCGGGCGATGAGCCTTTGATCGATCGGCTGAAGGCTCAGCTGGACAAGGAGAAAATCTTTGCGCAAAAGCTGAGAGTGAAGCTGGCATACCACTCGGACCAGATGCGAGAAACGGCCGCTCAGTATCAGTCCATGATTGGAACTTTGGTGAAGCCACCGACAACATTTGAGCCAATACAGATGATATCCAGCGTCACGGGGAAGATTGTGGTACCATGCCAGCTCCTGGAACCGTCTTACTGGGCTCGTAACATGGTAGAACCAGTTCTGTTTGACAGCTCGGTGGAGGTCATGTGCCTTGGTCGTCCGGCCATTGATAAGACTGGACCAAGTATCGACCACATTATCGAAATCGGGCCACATGCAGCCCTGAAAGGACCCATTCGGGAAATACTCAAGGAAAAGTCCCTGGACGGAAGAATCACGTACTGTTCCATCCTAAAGCGAGGCGAATCGGCGCACAGAACAACTCTTCAAGCCATGGGAGAGCTGCATTGCAGAGGCACCCACTTGAACTTGAGGGCAGTCAATGAGCCGTCAGAAAGCGCGAGGGTTACGCGGAAAATGCTTGTCGATTTACCGGAATACCCTTTTGACCACACTAAAAGATATTGGCACGAATCTCGTCTCAGTCAGGCCTATCGGTCTCGGGAAAAGGGGCCTTCGGAGTTTCTTGGTGTGCAGTCCAGAGATTGGAATGCTTTGGAGCCAAGGTGGCGGCATTTCATCAGGTCTAGCGAAATGCCTTGGACGGCAGATCATGCAGTCACTGGGAATGTGCTGTACCCGGCTGCTGGCATGCTTGTTATGATACTTGAAGCTGTCCGCCAGGTCACCAAAGACGGCCAGTGCATAAATGGCTACACTTTCCGGAATGTATACTTCGAGGGCCCAATTGACCTGACCGCGAATGGTGGTTGCGTCGAAGTTCAGACTTCTTTGCACACACCCAATACCTCGGGTCAAGGAAGATTCTCCTACACTTTTCGAATACAGTCCTACAGCACCTTGAGGGACGAGTGGGTCAGCAACTGCCGTGGCAGCGTCATGGTTGAGATGCAAAATGGAACTGACGACTGGTCGACAAGAAAGACGCAAGCACAGAGGAACCTATTTGCAGAACCTTTTGCGGCCATTCTTGAGCATCGAATCGGCAATGATGTCGATGCGGCGTCCGTATACAAGTCTTTGCAGGAATGTGGTCTATATTTCGGACCGCACTTTCAGGTTGCACAAAGGCAAAGGTATGACAGTGAACATCATGCTACCGCCGATATCAAGCTATTTGCTTCGGGATGCGACGATCCTATCATCCATCCGACATCCTTGGATGCCATGTTCCACTTGGCCCTCACAGCCATCACTTCGGGAGGGTCTCGGCCCATCGCCACCACAGTTCCCAGCCATATTGAAAGTCTGTGGGTATCAGCAAGACCGCGGCCGGATCTGCCAGGAGACACAAATACGCAAACCTTGAAGGCTTGTACAGCCATTGAGCAAATGACCGGCCGTGGCTTTACTTGCACTGGAATAGCGATGGACACTTCAACTGGCCCGCAGCGGGTTGTGGTCAGTTATAAATGTCTAACCATGACCAACATCGCCAAAAGTCCAGTGTCAGATTCTCCAGAAGCTACAATGAGTCTATGCATGAGCATACAGTGCAAACCTGCGCTGAATATGCTTGACATCAACAGCATGTGTAATCTTTTGGAGCGCATGCACCCGCGGGAACGAACGAATAAAAGGCTTTGGCAAGACCTCGAGATGGTCGTAGACATGGCTTTGGGGGACCTCCTTCAGACTGTGGACTCCTGCTCAGACGAAAGGCGCAAATGGAAGCCCTGGAAGCAACACTATTGGGACTGGGCCGAGTGCCATGTCAATGAGCGAAAACAAAGATGCTGTTTCGTTGACAGAGTCTCCAAGACATGTGAAGATCGCATTGGCCTGTCCCACATCACAAATCGTATCGACAAACAGAGCAAAGTCGCATTGTTAGTCGTTACGGTTGCATCCAACATCATCGACCTGTTCAACGAGGACGCCACCCCATTGGAAACTCTCCTTCAGTCCGGTATCCTCAAGGACTATTACGAGGAACTGAACTCACACAGCACCACCGCGCAAATAGCAAGCTACATAGACATGCTATCACATCAAAAGCCTGGCCTCTCCCTATTAGAAATCGGTGGGGGCACAGGTGGAGGTACGCGGAATTTTTTAAAGGGGCTGAGTGGCCCTGGAGAAGGCCAAACGAATTTGCGTTGCAATCGCTATGATTTCACAGATGTGTCACCGACTTTGGTAGATACTGCACGCCAGGAATTCAATCGCTTCCATCGCCAAATGACATTTGGAACACTGGATATCGAGCGAGACTACGCCAGCCAAGGTTTTCTTCATGGACAGTACGATGTTGTCCTGGCCGTGCAAGTGCTTCATATCACAAAGGACTTACGCTCCGCCCTGCAGAGGTTGAGGAAGTCTCTAAAAACTGGTGGTAAGCTGATCTTTCAGGAGTCATTGACGCCTTCAGGTTGGCTCCTGGGCTTCGTCTTTGGACTATTCCCCGGCTGGTGGTTCGGCGTTGGCGATGGACGGGTGCTATCACCGAGCCTGGACTTGGAATCCTGGAACACATTACTGAAAGAAACAGGGTTCTCCGGCGTCGATATTGTGTTTGACTATGGGGAAGATGTACACAATCACATCGGTTGGATTTCTTCTACAGCAGTGGACAAAATCCAAGTCATGGACAGCATTTCGCACAGCTCGGCGGAACCTCAACCAGCTCGGACAGCACTGATTGTTGAAAGCGGAAGTTTACCTCAACGTCAACTAGCACAATCCTTTGCTTCATACTGGAGGCAATCCATGGGGACCTGCGAGGTCACAAGCAATGGGGCAGTATCTAGTGCCAACAGTCTCGGTTGCTCTTCGGTACCAAACCTTGGGATGAACTCGGAAATTGTCATCTGGCTTGCGCCATATGACCAACCTTTCTTCTCGCAACTCAATGAGAGAGATTGGGAGCACCTCCAGTTCCTTGTAAAAAGGTCTCACCGTCTTCTCTGTGTAACTTCTGGTGGGGGTCACGACGCATTACCCGAGCATGGCATGCTTGACGGATTTGCGCGAACGTTGCGGCAAGAAAATCCTGAACGACAAATCATAACTCTGGCTTTGGACGCAGCCGAGCAAGTGGGGTTTCAATACGCCTCATTGGCCAAGATTGCGACCGAGATGGTATCAAAGGCCTTCAACGAACAATACGAGGAGGATTACACCATAATTGATGGGGTTTTGCATACCCGGCGACTGGTGGTTGACCAGGAACTGCAAAACAGTGTCTCGAAACAGATGATGCCTTACCAAACTATCTCGACCCGCTGCGACGGTCAAGTCCGCTTTCAGGCCTCGCATCAGCATACAGAAGCAGATGCTCCTCTACAATATGTTCAACTGCCATCCAAAGACGTCGATCCCACGCCAGACGACATCGAGATTCTAGTCAGGTCAGTGAGACTTGAGCCTCAAGATCAGACCTTAGGGTCCAGGACCGCCAATGCCATAGATCAGACCATCAGATATGTCTGTGGCATTGTTGTTAACACAGGCTCTAACTCAGAGTATAAGCCTGGCGACCGAGTTCTGGCTGTTAGCTCGGGAACGATATCCTCCCACGTGACGGTTTCATCACAAAATGTGGTCAGTATTGGCGAGACTGATTTTACTGTCGCTTGCGCAGGAATTCCGCCTCTGGTGTCCGCATTCCACGTTTTATTTCAGGAGGGAGACGTCAAGCCCGACGATGCAATCCTGATTCAAAACGGAGCCACTTCTTTCGGCCAAGCAGCCATCCTGTCACTCCTGCAATGTGGAATCAGTAATGTGTGGGCTACGGTTCTCAACGAGGAAGAAAGCAACATTCTGATGGAGAGATGCAACTTACCATACGAACGGATTCTTCTCATTTCATGGCTTGAAGAGGATTCTGCGCTGGCATCTCAATGGGTCCACAAATTTGACAAAGCTATTCTGACGACAGAATCAGAGGGAGCATACCGTATGTCTTCGATCAAATCCGGGGGCCAGGTCATCATACTCTGCCATGGCCTGCCATCAGTGGAAAACCAAGTCACACACTCCAACGTATCATCCACAATTCTTGACTTGAGCAAGATGAGGCCCACCCCCACGGCCTTGCAGTACGCCTCAGAGCAGTTTCAAGCCGGGCTAGTCATCGCAAGTACAAACAAAGTCTTTCCCGCCAGTGCCCTCGGGGATGCTCATGGCGAGCTCGGCAGGCTGAAACCGCGCGAGGTTGTGATTCTCGATTTCGAAGAAATTGTGAGTGTCGAAGTGAGAAAGTACAGAGACATGGAGATACGCAACGGCACGCCAGCAACGACTATCCTCGACCCTGAGGCCACTTATCTCATCGCCGGCGGCCTCGGAGGTCTCGGTCGAGCTGTCGCTCGTTGGATGGTCCGTTGTGGGGCCCGGTGCTTGGTCTTGCTATCGCGATCTGGTCCAAAGGCTGGACCAGCGTTGGAAATGCTGGTCGAGCTACGGGACAAGGGTATCCGTGTCGAAACGCCTTGTTGCGACATCAGCAACACGGAATCGTTGGCTTCGGCACTACATACTACAAGTAACCTGCCTCCGATCAAAGGTTGCATCCAAGCAAGCATGGTGATGAAGGTAAGTATGCTCGTCTGGTACTTCACTGGCGACACTGTGTTAGCTAACAACTGAACTCATCTTTCAGGAATCGTTCTTTGAGGATACCAAATTCTGCGACTGGAAGGAAGCACTTGCTCCCAAGGTCAGCGGCTCATGGAACCTGCACAAGCAGCTGCCACGGGATCTTGATTTCTTCGTCCTCTTGTCATCCATTATGGGAATTGTGGGGACAAAGCAGCTCGTGGCGTACAACACAGGCAATACATATCAAGCCGCATTGGCAAGGTACCGTCGATCTATTGGAGAAAACGCTGTTTGTCTCGACCTCGGTGGCATTACGGACCAGGGCTTTCTAGCTGAGAGCCAGCGCTACAGCAATGTCTTCAACCTGCAACGGAATAGGCATTTGGTCCCCATGACTGTGGAGCAAGTCACCGGCCTACTTGAGGTGTTGGTTGTTGCGGGCCCATCTACCCAATCCAAAAAGGAGATTTGTGCCGAAATCATTGTTGGATTACGTCCACCTGCCTTCTGGAAGCATGAAAACGAGTCCATCCCATTCACTATGAATCAGCCATTTTGGGGTCATATGCACTGCATACCGCAAGCTGGTAGCGACATTGACACAAGTCAGAGCGCGACCAACTGCACGCGTGCTATTGACGGTGTTCAGATACTGGCCAAAACATCCGGTTCCTCACTCGAGGAGATCGCCGCGGCCATGGTGAATGCATTAGGGGAGCAGGTGTGTCTGCTTCTAGGCATGGTTGACAAGCATCTGGACGGAGAAGTGTCCCTGATCGCTTGCGGTGTCGACTCTTTGTCTGCGATTGAGCTGAGGGATTGGGTACGGAGAGTGGTTGACGTCAACTTTCCGATCTTCAGAATTCTGGAGGGTGCGACTTTGCGGAGTATGGGTTTGACTATTGCTGAAGTACTGTACCAGAGGCTGAGCTCAGGATGACTGCGAATTGGTGTGACTTCCAATTCGTGACATATCGTGGCGGTCTCAGGTGGGAAGCAGCTACGAATCGCCATGATTGACAATACAAACCACATTCTGAACACTAGGAATAAGAAGAAGAAAAAAACCACCTGAATGACTGGGTTGAATCTCTTGAAGTTGCTCCAAGAGGAGCACCCTATTTCTTATTACCCAAGTCGGATTGTGGCAGCGTCTCAGAAGAATAGCTCCTATCAGCGGCTTGCCACAGATCTAGAGACACTCTTGCCAAATTATCAGTTGGGACTATGAGCTTGAGAAATGTAGAATTGCATGTGGTCTGTTGAGTTTGCAGCATAAGAGTTTGATTACGGGCTGCTTTCTTAATTATCAATCCTACCACCCTGCCACCGCATCGGACGAAATTTGTCTAATGCACAGTGCCTGTAATTACCTCTCGGATGAGAAGCATCGGGCCGCTTGTTTTATGGATCACAGGTGGGCAGGTCCGTTCCCGTCCAACACGCAATAATAAGTGTCAGGCTATGATGGATCTATCGATTTGAAAGAATTCGGAGAGAGCGCAAAAGTGACGACGCGTGGGTGCCGGCGGAGATTAGGTTCTGCAGTCGCCTTCCAATGAAAGCAACGTCGCGACGAGTCGGGCCAGGGCCTCATTTTGCGTCTAGCCCGGTGCGGCGTGCCTTGATCAGCCCGCCAGCCCGCCGAGCGGGCACTGTGTGTAACCGACATGGATAACCCTCGAGCGCCTCATCCGTCCTGCCGTCCAGCCGTGCAGCCATCCAGCCATCCAGCCACTCCCCAGGATTTGCTGGCGCGGTGGAATGTTTCAAGAGCTGAACATGTGAGCGCCGGCTGCTGCGGAAAGTGCTGTAGCTTACCAACCTGACCCCAGCTTTGTCCCGAGACAGGATGTCGTTGGATGTCATGGACCCAGCCACAGGGTCAAGCCACCTCCCTGGAGTGGGAATCCAGAATCCACATTGGATTTGTTGATCCCGGGGATATCTGCACCCGCAGAACCCGTAACGGGCTGACAGGGTAGGCGGAGAACGGAGTCAAGAGAAGAGGTCCCCGGAACAAGGGGCCCAGGTACGGGAAGAAACTGTTTTGATACCAACCTTGGAAGGCAGTTGTCATTCTTTGTCAACCCAGCGTGCCCAGCACATTGGAGACAACAACCGGGAACAACCTCAGGGCCTCAGGGCATCAGAGCAACGGTAAGGCTGCTTCGTCTGTCTCCCCGTCGATCCCGTACCGCATCGAGAAGCGAGAATCTTGGCCTGGCTGGGGGGGTTACAGTAGTCCACTGACTGGGCGATGGTCGGGTAATTGGCCCCGTCTCCCAGGCATCCCATGCCAGTCATGCAGCTATCCACTCAATTATTCGTTGTTGCTTCTGGAAGATGCAGGCTTTGTGGCTTTTGTCTGGATGTGGTTTAGCACCTACTGTGTACATGCACTCAGTCGGTGATTGCTGTGTGAAATCACTGCACAGTAGTTCCAGCAGGTAAGAGTACTGACGTCTGTCTGGGCTGATTTCCTCAGCCACCAAGGCCAATTGACTGGGCATTTATGGTTACCTCGTCGGTCTTTTGTCGCGTGTGACATGAAGATGGTGGCCAAGTAATGAAGATGCCCTCAGAAGTGGCCTGTAGGATGAGGCAGGATAGATCATCATTATGAGGTGGAGCCCCTGAGTGATCTGCCCAGAAGGACTTGTCTCCCAGTCTCCTTGTTGCATGCAGCAGCAGCAGCTCATGTCACCAGATCTGTCTTCCCCAAAAACCCTCCCTGCATTGCATCCATCAAAACCATCCAGAGTCCTGAGACACTCCAGCGAACTCAATTGCAGCAACTGAAGCCACCGAAAACAGAGAGTCTGGGTCGTCTCCTGATCCCTGCCCTGCTCCCGCTAATAACCGTACCACTATCTGTCTGGGTTACCTACCTACCTAGGTACGGTACCTACCCCGTCTGCCCGTCACCCACAGGCCGTGACGTGAACCCTGCCTTGGTTTGCGCCACAGCTTCATTCTTAGCCCACCTGCGCTTGCACTTGCTCGTCACTCGCCCGTCCTCTCGTCCCATCTTCTCGATCCCGCTCCAGAAATGCCCCTCCTTGGCTGTGGTCCTCTTCCTCGCTGACTTCCTCCGAGCCTCACCTGTTCCCATCTCCGACGACACCCAAACCGAAACCTACTGCCGGCGATTGCTTCCCCCCTGCATTGTCCCATCTCGACTCTACCAGACAAACGAGCCCCTGACCACCGCACCCGCGGCCTCCTCGATCAGATGCCACTGTCCACACTCTCGTCGACTGCTCCCGCCCTCCCATCCACGCCCGCCGCCGCCTCCAGACCGGCCAATTGAGCCCGGATCTAATACCGAACCCACCCCGAGCACACCGTGACGCGCTCTGGCGGCGAGCTAACCCGGCGGATTCGCGTCGGGCCGGGGCCTTAGTGGTGGGAGATGCAGCCGGCACGCAGGCAGGCCGGCGAGAAGAAGGCCAAGCTCAACCGCTCCTACCAGGAGCTGCTCGACGAGTTCTCCAACAAGGACCTCAAGACCGTCGGGAACTACCAGCTCGGCCGTCTGATCGGGAAGGGCTCCTTTGGGAAGGTCTACCTGGCCTCGCACAAGCTCACAAATGGATCAAAGGCATGTGATGGGGGACACGCCGGTATATGTTGATGGCATCTTGGCTGACTGCCGCTACGGCGAATCTAGGTCGTGCTCAAGTCGGCAAAGAAGGATGACTCCAACCTCGCCAGGGAGATTCACCACCACCGCCAGTTCGTACATCCGCACATCGCCAGGCTGTACGAGGTGGTGGTGACCGAGAACCTGGTATGGATGGTAATGGAATATTGTTCAGGTAAGCAGCAGCAACGACACCCACCAGGGAATAGCATCGGCAGGCCCCCTGATGTGCTGACGCCGCCCCAGGCGATGAGCTCTACGACTACCTCCTCCGGCACGGCAAGCTGCCCGTCGACAAGGTCCAGAAGAGCTTTACCCAGCTCGTCGGCGCCGTCGCCTACGTCCACCAGCAGAACTGCGTCCACCGCGACCTCAAGCTCGAGAACATCCTGCTCGACAAGCACGAGAACGTCAAGCTGCTCGACTTTGGCTTTGCGCGCGAGTACGAGGGCAAGACAAACTACCTGCAGACCTTCTGCGGCACAATATGCTACTCGGCCCCGGAGATGCTCAAGGGGGAGAAGTACGCCGGAGAAAAGGTCGATGTCTGGAGCTTGGGAATCATACTGTACGCCCTGTTGTGCGGCGAGCTGCCCTTCGACGACGATGACGACGACACCACGCGGCGGAAGATCCTCTCCGAAGAGCCCAACTATCCAGACCACATACCACCAGACGCCCTGTCCCTCCTGAAGCAGCTGCTTTCAAAACGACCCTTCCCCCGACCGTCCCTGTCCGCCATCCTCAGCCACCCATTCCTTTCCGAGCACGCCCCCGAGCAGCAGGCCATCCTCAGCAAGGAGCGGCTGGAACCTTTCAGCTCAGCCTTGGAACGAGACTGTTTGCACCGGATGCAGAGTGCTGGTGTCAACATTGATCATGTGATAGAATCCGTGTTGGCCCAGAAATGTGACACCCTCGCCGGCTGGTGGACGCTCCTGCTGGAGAAGGAGGAGCGGAAGCAGAAGAGGAGAGAGAGGAAGCGCAAGGAGAAAGAGACGGACCGAAGGGGCTCGCGCCGCTTCTCTCAGGCCTCCAGCCGCCTCGAACGACTGGCCCCCGTGGGCGAGGAGGGATCGTTCGTTAAACTCGGTGACCCACCTGCGCCCAGGCCACGGGGCCGCTCCGAGAGGAGAAGCGGGTACTACCCCGAGTTCCAGATCACGGACCTGCCCGGGCTGCCCGAGGCCGGCAAGTCGAATATCACGCTCAGCCCAGAGACCGAAAACCCGCCACCCCCGATAGACAAAGACTCGATCCGGTCCGTCAGCACGTCACGCAACCGGAGGCCAATACCGCCGCCTAAGGAGGGCGTGCCAGGCGTGCTCCGTAGCGCGCGGTCCAGAGGGTCCACGCTGCACCTCGTCACGACGAGTGACGCCCTGGGAGGCAGAAGCGGCAGCAGCCGGGGTCTGGATTCCGACACGACGCCACAGCAGAAAGTACGCAAAAGACCGTCGCAGGGTATCATGGCACACTGGAAGAACCTCACCAACTGGCTCGTCGAAAGCACCCGGCGGCATAAGCACAACAATAGGAGCCAGAGCCACTCGACCCCTGACCTGCGTGCTAAGAGCCGCGCTGGGAAAGATGGCAAGCTGTCCAAGGAGAACAGTCCCAGGCCTCACACCGGAAAGAACCTCCCAACACACACCCCGCAAGCAGCCGTGTCCCAGCTCCCTCAAAATCTCGTCGTGAACGGGTTCGCAAGGAAACCTGTCGGGTCATCAATGCAGCCAACGACCAGTGCACTCAGTAGCCCATCTACCCCCGGCTTCTCCACCTCTGGCGGCCCGTCTGTCCACCGTCGCGTGCCTACCGGTCACTCGTACAAGAGACAGTCTCTTTCGCCATCACCGATCACACCACGATCTGCCGTACGCCGCTCCTCGGCAGGACTCCGGGGCCGCAAATCTACATCCTCATCCGTGTCCTCTGTCAGGTCTATGCACCATGCGCATCACCACACCCACTCCAAGGCGTCGTCCACATCGTCCACTAACTCTGTTTCGACCAACATGTCCAAGACACCCATGCAAACAGGCCGCAGCCCTCACCACTCGGTAAAGGTTCTCCCCGCCACACCCACCAGCACGACATCCTTCCCCAGCAACATCCGACTCGTCCGAGGCGCAGGGCCACCACTTGCACTGTACAACGAGGCAGCCCCAGGCAGTGGCCCCGGCCGTAGCGGAGGCAGGTTAGCCGCGAGCCCGATGATACCACCGGCACCGGGGTCGCCGAACCCGTTCGCCTCGTTCGGCGAGCGCAGCATGCCCTTCTTCGCCAAGCGCAAGCGGAACGTGTTCAAGGGCCCGTCCTTGGCCTTTGGGGGAGGCAGCAGCAGCCGGAGCGCCAGCGGGAGCAACCACGGCAGCACGCCGTCCCACAGCCGCAGCGCCAGCGGCGACCGCATGGGCGGGGGCCGGCGCAGCGGCGAGATCGCCGCCGTGCAGGAGGAGGACGAGGAGGCGCTCGAGATGGCCGACGACATGCTCGAGGAGGACGAGGAAGAGGACGAGGACGACCGCGACACGGTCAAGTTCCGCAGCCTGGCCGAGGAGGACGAGGATGTCGAGGAGGTCGAGAGCTTCACGCCCGTGGTCAGGGGGCCCGGGGAGGAGATCGAGGAGCGCATCTTCGAGCCCGGCGAGCTGGAGAAGGTCCAGAACGGCGCCGCCGAGAAGTTCAACGACGAGGTGGCGGCGGCTGCCGTGGGCCATGGCGCGGTTCCTGCGGCTGGCACTACGACTGCTGTGAGCTGAAATTTTGGAAGATAAGTGTTGTTATGACAGCTTTTTCATGCCATCCATACCTAGCAGCTCGGATGGTCGGAATTTGGCAAGACGTGACGCATTCACGAACCATGTCGTCAGCCAAAACATCAACCGCAACTTCCTACCATTTCCACCATCACCACAACCGCAATATGAACAACAACAAGCAATATTTTAATTACCAACTTCAGACATTTTCAACCGGCGCTATGGGGGCATTTACCACATACCACGGCATGGTGGCCGCAAGATACCACATTTCTTCATCTCCTTCTATCTGCCTTCCAGCTCTTCCCTACCAACCAATGTCTTACTTCCCAGCCATTCATCTATCGGCAAACGACCTTCCAGAACGACCCAGCAGAGATCGCCGTCTCCGTTTCACAACGGACGCCATCATCGCCAATCCGCCACACAACTTCTCACATACCCATTCACCTGTCTACATACACCTTTTCCCCCAGCAAGACTTGCCTCAATGCAGTCGACATCTTTTGTGAGGAAGCACAAGCATCTTTCTTCCCTTCCACCCATCTAACCCACTGATATTCCGACTTTTCTTGTCTAAACACAAAACTGTACCAACCTTTGTCATTTTCTCGTACCCCCCGTTCTTCTTTTATCTTGTGTACTTTAGCCAAACCCCCACCGAAATCTTCGTGACCCTTTTTTCTACCTTCAGTGATACCTCTGAATACCTTCGGATCTCTCTAGCTTGAAACCTCGGGGGCCGTGGAATATACTGCTGTTCACACGCTCGTGACTACTACATCTTTGGAGCCATTTGGTTGTGATTGTATCTCGTGTCCATGTGAATATGTTATACTCACTCTTCCAGGGTACTTTGTGGCTTGATCCTGTTGCATGGTTATGTACATTGAAGAGGTTCAACTGATCAAGTATGATTTACCAGCCGCATAAGGCGACTCCGGAGTTTCAAAGGCACCCGCCTCCCGAGTCTTGTCACGACAACGGCCTCAACATGTCACGGTCTCCTAGAGAGGCGGAGATGGGCGGTGGGAGGGCGGTTATTCGCCTAGGGCGATGATCGCCCTCTTTCTACGGCTCCCACCAGCTCCCCGCGTTTGCAACAGCCTTGCCGTTCGCTGCAGGGTTTCTCCTTGCTGTCTTCGACCACAAAACCGAAGTAGGTCAGAAAACGAACTCCTGCCACATCTTCTCCTTTTGGTGCCCTCGTCCTCAGATCAGCCGTCGTCAAGAGACCAGCGACCGAATCGACCCAACAGACCACTGGCAACACGGAAGAAAAGACCAAAAAAATACAGTATTGATACACTTGAACTTTGAAACTGTGCGATTGGAGCCGTTATAAAGTACAGTTGAGCCACAACTGGCGTTCGAACATGAATTGGGATTAAAACCGCTGGCTATATAGACCAAACAAGGCGGGATGACAAAGACTGGCAGTCGCCAGGGCCATGATAATGCCCTCACACCGCAACATCCAACCACGCCGGCCGCTCGCCCCCACTCCCCATGGAGACAGCCATGTCCACGAGGGCCTTCCCAAACTTCGCCCCCGAGGCGGCATCCCCTCCGCCGTGGCCCGCCCTCCGCAGCAGCCCCCTCCTCCCGGCCTCGATCTTCCGCACCGTGTCCGCGCTGACGGCCAGGGCGGCGTCAACTTTCTTCAACGCCGGGTCGCCCATGGTGGCCAGGGCGAACAGGCCCAGGCTGGAGTGGTAGATGTCCGGGGGGTCGCCCGCCCGCTTGCCGAAGCCGCCGATGGCGTGCTGGGTCTTCTCGAGGAGGAAGGTGCGGGCTGCGCTCAGGGCTTCTGGGTCGACTGTGGTTGCGGGCGATGATGATGGGGTCGAGGAGGAGGAGGAGGAGGAGGAGGGGGTGGGTTGGTCGAGGACTCCCAGGATGGACAGGGAGCCGAGGACCCACCACGTATAGCAGGTGTCGGCGACCTTGTTGCAGCGGCCGTTGAAGCCGACGTGTTTCGTGTCGTCTTGAGATTCCGAGAGAGAAAGGCCGGCCATCTGGAAGTTTGCCGTCTCCGGGTCCTCGTCGTCCTCCTCTGCCTCCTTCTCCTGGGCCTCGAGGTACGCGAACGGCCTAGAGACGAGGAAGGATATAAAGCCCGGTATGTCCCCTATGCCCTCCTGTAATATCTTGCTTTCTGTGTAGTGTGGAGATGATCTCTGATGTTCTTCCATTTCGTCACTGCATGTACCGTCGCCGAGGGGCCGATCCAGCATGGACAGGGCGGCGACGGCGCAGTACGCATATCCGGCGTGGCTCTCGTGGCCCAGGCTCTCTGAGAAGCCGCCGTCGTACGACTGGCTGCGGTGGATGTGGCGCACCAGCGCGGCGACGTCGATGTCCTCGACGTAGGCCTCGTCGCCTTCCGTCACCTCACCGCGGAGGATCCAGCGAATAGCGCCGGCGAGATAGCAGTACCGCATATCCTTCCCGCCGCCGACGATGTATTTCCTCTTCTCCCCTGAATCTTCTTTCCCACCAGAGTCATTATCGAAACAAGGCAGCTCGTAGACAACCTCGCCAAAGCTCCCGTCGCCGTCGACCCTCTGCAGCCGCCGCAGCCACCGCAGCGTCCCGGCGCGGTCGACGCCGGCGTACGCGCCCCCCTCGGCATGCCCCGGCTCCGTAAGCATGGGGAGGAGCAGCAGCGCAAAGTAAGTCGCGGCGATGTTGGCGTTGCCGCCTGCGTCTGCGTCGTGGGCGGCGCGGGGGAAGACGTGGGCGGGGCTGCCGCAGAAGCCGCCGCGGGGGTGCTGGCACGACAGGACCCACTCGCGCAAGCTGCGGCGGTCGGACGGGGTGAGGAGGGGTTTTTGGGGTTTGTCGTCGCCATCGGCAGGAGAGGAGGACGAGAGCAGGTCGACGGCGGCGATGATGAAGAAGCCGAGGGTGAGGCGCTGGCTGTCGTTGGCCGTGTAGTGGTGGGGCAGCAGGGTGCGGGCGCAGCGCTGCCAGTAGCGCAGGTGGCGGGGCTTGTCGAGGGGAGGGTCGAAGGGTGACATGTTGGGCGGCTGTGAGGATATTTTTGTTGTTCTATAACATCGTCAACAATAAAATTGTTTTGGTCGCTGAAGCTGGACGAAGCTATGTTGAGTTACAAAAGTACTTTGGTACCTGCCAAAGAGCTACCCCTGCCAGGTGGGCCCTTGGACCTTCCCGACGGAACCTTTCTCAGTTCAGGGCCGCAGCCGCGACCAAGAGGACCCCTGAAAGTTGGAGGGTCCAATCAACAGGAACAGGGCTGTCCGTTTGACCTGTTACGTGCAGCAGCGCAGCAGCACGGGGCAGTTGGCGGCATGTGAACAGACAGGAAGCAAGCTCAAGCTCCGACGCGCGAGCCAAGCACACGAGGTCGCATGCCTCTTGATCTCCGAGTAGTGGCAGCTGCCCCCCAAATCTCGACTCGCCTTTCCCCCTCCAGAGTTGAGCTGAACTTGAACTGCTTGAGCTGCCCTCAAACTTTACATACCCTCTCTCTGTCTCTTGACGACACTCCTTTCGACCTGACAGCAGCCCCGTTGGCTGGACCAAGCAACGAACAAAATGGCCCTCATATCCGCAAAGACAATCATCACCTCGCTCTCGCTCTTCCACATCACCCTGGGCTTCTTCTTCCTCACCAACCCCATGACCATCGCCGACCAGGCCCTGGTCTACGTCCTGGGCGAGGCCATGGGGATGCCATACGACAGGTCCTTCGAGGCCCACTCGCCCGCCCTGGCCTTTCTCGCCGTCATCCTCGCAACCATGGGCCTGAGCGACCTCGTCTCCCTGAGCCTTCCCGAGGAGGTGGCCCTGTTTGAACACTGGGGCACTCAGGGTATGTTCCTCCCTTCAACATTGCGCACGAGACGGACAAACCTGCAAAGCACAAAGCTAACGCGTGACTGCCCCCAGCCCCCGTCCGCCTCCTGATCTCCTTCGGCCTCATCACCTACTCGTTCCTCTTCTCGCCCTCGAGCCCCATCTACCGCGACGCCTCCGCCGCCGCCCGGAGCAGGATGGCCCACCCGAACGCCGGCCTGCACAACCCGGGCTACGCCGCCAGCACGTGGGGCGGCGACGGGCTCAAGAACAGGGTCTTCTTCGCCTTCGCCTTCATCGAGGTCATCAGCTGGTTCTGGATCTGGGTCACCCTGCGCGAGGAGAGGCAGAGCCTCGCCGCGAAGAAGGTGTTGGGTGCTTCCAAGAGGAGGGCGAGCAGTGCGAGGATGTAGGGGCCTGGACGTGTGCGACCTGGGGCCATTGGGAAGACGACCACTTGCTCACTTGGTGGCAAGGATGGAGACCGCGCAACGCGCAACACTGTACAAGTTGGATGGGACGGGACATAACACAAGGGCACGATTCACGAACGACTGCATTGGGAGGAGTTTATAACAGCTGAAATTTTGGACTGGGCCAGATGGGACCGGGCAGCAGGCGGGACTGGGTTTTCTCTTTTGGTCATGACAACATATCACCCAGCCTGGCAGTGGGGGATATACCCAATACATCAATCGAAATTCCATACCTTTTTCTATATCTGATGACTCCTCGTTGTCTAAGGTCTTATTCGCGCGGATATAGCCATCTCCATATGCTCGCTCTATCAACCCACTCACTCCATCTTGACCATCGCCAGCCCCTTCACCCCCTCCCTCCAGCTCTCAACAACCCGACCGCCCCACTCCTCGACATCCGCCTCACCAACAACCTCCCTCACAAGATCAGAAACCTCGTCCTCCCCAAACGCCCACTGTTCCATCCGGTCAAGCCACCCCCCGAGCCCAAGCACCTCCCTCAGCTCCTTAACCCTCGCCCTGACAGCCCCCAGCACCTTCGTAGCAGCCTCCTCCAGCCCCTTGGCCTCAGCAAGGACCTCCTTGTGCAGCCCGCCCCTGCCAGACCTGTCCCGCGCGGTCTGCTCGGCGTGCGACGCGACCAGCGACCCGGCGGCCCACCGCACCGCCAGCGCGGCGTCGCGCAGCAGCGAGAGCGCCAGCGGGCCGGCCAGGTGGTGCAGCACGTCGCCCTCGCCGCCGGGGAGGGCCGCCATGCGCGGCGGGGCGGAGAACAGGTCCGCGCGCAGGGCGTCGAGGGCGGCGCGGGCGGCCGCCGCCGCGGTGGTGAAGGCCTGCGGTGCCGGGCTGGAGGCGCTCTTGGGGGTCTCGAGGGCGGTGCGCAGGAGGGCCGCGAGGAGGCTGATGGCCGTGTAGTACTTGTGCTCCGCGGGCGTGAGCTGGGATCGGGTCGTGGGCCGGTGGAGGAGGGTGGACGTGGACTCTGCCAGGCGCGTGTATGTCTCTATCTGGTAGGCCTTGTCGCGGGCGGCTGCCTCGTTGGCCTTGGTTGGCTTGTAGTCCTTTGGGGGCTTGTGGGTTACTGCGTCTAGGAACTGTTCTGACAGGAGGGCTAGGCGGCACCGCTCGTCCTGTGTTGCGGGGTTGTTGTGTTAGTTCCGGTGTGGTTGGTGGAGGAAGTGTGAGCAAGGGGAGAAAGGGAAGAAATAGGCTCACCGAGAGGACTGGGCCGAGCCTCACGATCTCGTGCAGCGGCGCGGTGTGTGAGCTCTCTAGGTTCGGGAAGGAGCCGTAGTCGATGGCGTTGACGAATGTTGTGTCGTCCGTGATGTGTGCTGCTACAGGTCAGTCGGGTCCGCTCCCAATACAGCGCAAGTGTCAAAGCTCAACTCACCAAGCAGAGGCGACTGCTCGATTCCACCCTCGATCTTGCCCCCGAGCGCCCTAGTCGCCCTCCTCTCCTCAACAACAGCCATGACCAGCGTGCAGCTCCGCCTCAGCCGGTCCGAGTAGGCCGCCATGTCGAGGATGGACGTGTAGCTCCCGGCCGCGAAGGCGTCCCAGATCTTGACGGGCGACCTCTCGCGGAGGCAGCCCGAGTAGTACGACGACAGCGGCTCGGTGAGGGCCTGGCGGCCCGCCCCGGAGTGCTGGAACAGCCCCGGCGACACGCCCGACAGGCGGTCGAAGAAGAGCGGGCTGAGGGCGTCCTGGATCGTGCGCTTGATGTCCGTGGGCGCCCAGGTCGCGCGCGCCAGCGACCCGCAGCCGATGAGGAGGTACACCTGCACCAGCAGCAGGCGCAGCGGCATCTCGTTGGGCGTCTTGGACAGCTGCGCCGCCAGGACGATGGCCGCCTGGAGGAGCCTGGACGCGTCGACGCTGCTCAGGGGTGCCAGCCTGCTGGGTGACGGGGACTGGCGCAGTCCGCTTAGTTTGAGCAGGGCTGATGATGCGACCAGGGCGAGGTCAACGTGTGGGTCTTTGTCTAGGCCTTTGAGGATCTCGGGCGTCTTGTCGAGGTCTCGGTAGGCGGATAGTGCCCTAGACACGACGCCTTCCAGGCACGAGGTGCAGTTCTTGGTGTTTGTCGTGGAGCAGAACTTGCACTTGAGCTGTGAGTCGCCGGCCTCGGCTACGACGGCCATGTATTCCTGGGCCAGAGGGCATGTCGTCAGGAAGTACCTGAACTTGATCTCGAGTACGCGGACGACCAGCTGCCTCTGAGCATCTGGTGTCTGTGGAGATGATCAAATCAGCTAGGTTGACCTTGGTTGCAGACAAGAGGAGTGCTTACCTTGCCAGCCACGGAATTACTCAGATTTTCGAGGAAGTATTTGGCTTCTTCGAATGTCAACTGAGACACATACTCTTTGACGTCGTCGAAGGTGGCGCGCTGGAGCAGGTTCTGTTCGATGAACAGGTACAGCTGGATAACCCGATAAGATGGCTTGCCCGGGTCGAGGCTCGGAGGCAGGAGGGTGGTGGGCGAGCTAAAGGCCAGTTCCAGGAGGGCTAAGCCAATGTTCTTCTTGTACATTGGCGCCACCCCCTGTTGGACAGCAACGAACTTCTGCAGCACTTCTTGGACCTCGGTGAAGGCGCTGGACATGTCGTTAGAAGAAGATCGACCGTCGCCATGGGTGACAGCTGTTACTTACGCCTCGACGTCTCCCTGCATGCCCGCAGACTTGACGAACAGTTTCCACGTCCTCATATCAAAAGCAAGGAACGACGGCTTTCCGTTCTCATCCTCCTTGCTCAGCGCCTGACGGCACGTGCTGTAGACGGTTTCCCAGTCCCCGGCCTCGGCCAGGGTCTCCAGGCCCTGCTGGAGCAGGTGCTTCCGGCCCTGCCTGAACTGCTCGAGCACCCCTATCGGGCTTCCCTCTGCCGAGAGAGACTTCAGATAGGCCTCCTTGCCGGCCACGTGGTAGTAGAGGTTGATTTCCTCCTCTTCGCGGAGACCGCGGCCTGTGGCCTTGGCGTCAGCAGCGATGGTGGCGGCCTTCTCGAGCTGCATGCGCGACAGCTTGCCGAACATGACTTTCATGTTCTCGGGACATTGTGGGCTTGTCTATATCCGTCAGCTCGATGGGACGGGCCCCTTGTTATGGTGAGTGTGGGCACTCACGGAGAGTAGGTGCGTTAACGTGATGCTCCAGAATGTGTTCTTGCCGTTGTTCTTTCCGGGTTGGCCCTTGTCTAATGTTGCCGCGATCTACTATGGTGAGTGATGTTATAGGATTACATAGGACGACCAGGTAGACACACCTGCTGGGCATTCACAAGGTCCCACGCAAGCACGCACGCCTTGAGGCACTCGACCACGTTGGGGCTGGCCGGGTTCGCCTTGGCCCACCTCGCCCGCAGGACACCGATGGACTGCGCGTAGTCGAGCGGCGGTGCAGCCTCCCGAAGCGCCCATTCATACAGCTCGATAGAGTCAAAGTCAGGCACGGCGTTCTTGTCCCTGGCCAGAGCGTCGACGGTGAACACGACGGCGGACTTCTCCGTCACCGTGTCCATCTGGGACTCTGCGCAGACTTTGATTGCCTGTTTCCATGTGTCAGAGGGTCTCCTGGGACTTGAAAAGAGAAAGAGGGGACACTGGTGACCGACCTCATAGTAAGGGTCCTTCTTGGCCTTGAACCGCTGGGCAGCGAGGCGGGTGACGTTCGACCAGAGGCCCTCGTTAAAGGCCGTCTGCAGCTGAACGTCGACGCTGTCCTTCAGTGCAGGCCGGTAGTACCTGCTGCCGTACATGGACATCCTGGCGTGGCGCCTATAGCGGTATCATGCGATCAGCCGGTCGAATCGAATCTGTCTGAAAGGCGTCGTAGCGCGGGCGGCCGATGAGGCAGGCCAACTGATCAGGCGAGGACTGACTGTGGCGCTTGAGAATTCTGGCTGCAGAGACGGATCCGACCATACGATCCGATGATAGTACTCGGAAATGAAAAGCAGTTCTCTTTAAATATTCCACTGCATCCTCCCCTATAACCCGGTCGAATTGTAAAGCGAGAATTTCGCAGGTTGGCTCCAGTGAATGCAGGTGTTCCCCCTTGGAGTTGCAATCGGTATGCCCTGTTTTGCGCCTGGTTGGTCCGTGCGGGCACAGTCCTCAGGACCTACAAGTACAGCAGTTCTAGAATACTTAAGAAGCCATCTAAATTATTCATCATGAATTTAAATTCGATTACTTCCCATATTGAACTCTAATGTCGTGGACCTTCCTTTTCCTGTTTGCCTCTTCTTTCTTTTGGCATATACTACCGATCCTACTTTGTTCTGGCCTCTCATTCAGCCAGCTTGAGGCGGATGTTACCATGAAACTCCACCCTTCATACCGTTGCGCATCTTCCCAGATGAATGCGCATGCCACGTTTCCGGCGGAATTATTTTATTGAATTTATTCCTCCGGAAATTGTTACGATTTCTAACATGGGCAGTTAGGAATCTTAAATCTTATGCGCTAGCCTGGCAGACCGTGAAACCCAATAGAACGGATCCAAACTTTAGCCAGGTCGTATCTCTTCACATCTGCTTGGGAGATCTTTTCATTGTTACACTTTTGTTACATTGGACAATGAGCTCGCAACGCAATTTCCGAGAATTGCGAGGCATGGTCGTATTCCGACAGAGCCATACGAGAATGCTGCATGGACAAGGCCATGTCGTCCAGGTGAACAACATCTGTCGTATCCACATCTGAACCCAGGGCAGATGCGACACCTGCGAGGGAAGGCACACGTACTTCAACAGGCCAGCCATCAGAATTCCACCCAAATGCGGCCGTGAGTCGATTCAGACATCAT
The DNA here is from genome assembly GCA_038088545.1 of Diaporthe humulicola. Taxonomy (NCBI): domain Eukaryota; kingdom Fungi; phylum Ascomycota; class Sordariomycetes; order Diaporthales; family Diaporthaceae; genus Diaporthe; species Diaporthe humulicola. Next base: position 24,400 of record JBBWSL010000194.1, read on the forward strand.
CCCCGACTGCATGATGCCAACTGATTCGCAATTTCGCACTCGGATTCCTCACCGAGGGGCCATGCACAATTGTATATCTCATGGATCGCAACGTGGGTGCTCGGTCCAGGCGGTCCTGGTAGTCCTCGCAGCAGGTATCGCGCCCGTCCGTCGTCGGTGACACCCGGTATCCAGTCGAAATATCCTGATGCCCTGATAGATCGTCCACACAGTCGTTCAGACCCTAGCCGAAAAGTCCGCCACCCTCGGCCTTCCTCTTATTGATCTGTGTCCTCGTCAGCAACAACGCACCACAAGCCCAAGTGTACCATGCGTATTCATACCCAATTCTTCTTACACTCCCTATAAGCCCTAAACAAAATCCCCGTCAGCCCAGTCGTCTTCAATCCAAACCCGCCCAGTCCCAAAAAACCGGCCCTGCTCGTAGGGGGAAACGCACTCGAAGTACTCCTGGCACATGGCCCTGTCGCCGCCGTTGCGGTTGAGGCACTTGATGCTCTTGGACGCTGCCTCCTGGCACGGGTCGAGCCACTTGCTCTTGCTCTTGCTGGAAGGCGGGTGAACGGCACCACGTTAGCCTTCAAGGAATCGGCGGGGCCGGGAGACAGGAGACGCAGGGCAGCTTCCTACCTGTTGAACTTCTCCTTGGTCTGGTCGTTCCAAGGGTCCTCGCCTTTGTCAGCTGGGGACGCCATGCTGTCGTTCGCTGGTGCTGCGTCGCATCTGCGTGGGGCGGGAGCGACGGTGATTGTACGGTTCGTGGGAGGGTCGAAGGCGCGGGAGAGAAGATCGGAGCCCTGCCTCGGCTGATGTAGTGACGTTCTGAATTCCGTGGGGCGGACATGGAGCTGCGATAAGATAAGAGCTTGAGGTGGCAATGCGGATTATGTCAGCACCAAACACCCCTGGACTGTCGACCTCCGTCCCTGAACGGCTTCACGACATCATCCATGTTCACTCTTTCCGTCGTCAACCCAGACTGCCAAAACACGCTTGAATTTCCATACTACAGGTTATGGACAGACTACTGTACAAGTCACCTAACGCCAGATCCAACGCAAATCAGTGTTCCAAGTGTGAACGGCACACACAACCCTCACAATCATAATGTTGATCTTCCTCCGTGACCATTCCGCTCATCCCTCTACTTCTTCTTCCGGGAGCCAACACGCGAGGCTCGGAAGTTGTCATGGTACCGGCCATTAGCCCTCCTCCTACGATCATTCTTTCTGTCCCTCTCCTGCCGCTTCTTGGGGACCGGCTTCGTCTTCTTCTTCTGCCTTACTCCGTGCACCCCGCGCTCCTTAGGCGACGGGGCGTCCGAACGCGACCAGGCTCGAGCGGGTTCATCATCCTCAACAGCCTGGGCGGTGGGAGCAGGAGGCTTGGGATCCTCTATACGGGGTTCGTCATGGGCATTGGTGGACTCTGCCTCGCCTGATGCATGGAGCGGAGGATGCTGTGCTCGGTGCATCATGTCCAAGTGGACGCGGTTGTGCACCTCGAGCGGCGAGTGTCCGTCCCCGCCACTCAATCCCTTGCCGAGCGTGTTCTCCAGGAACGCCCAGTCGTCAAACGGCATGCGGTGGAAGCGTTCCTCGACGCACTGCTGCAGCTGCGCCTCGATGATGGCCGGGGTGGAGGTCGGAGGCACTGCCAGGTGGTCCAGGCTGCTCTTGGGCGGCGACGAGAGATGGAGCTTGCTCAGCTTGCGCCAAGACGGGCGGTGGTCTTCGGCCTCCTTGCTCGACAACGAGTCGTTCTTATCGTCTCCGTCCAACTGCACCCCAGCGGGGGCCACACCCGCACTCGTGTCGTCGCCGTGCGCGCTCGACCCAAGGCCGCTGTCGTCGTCGCCGCCCTCCTCACTAAGCTCGATGCTCGGCTCCCGCTTGATGGGCGACGATACCATGATCTCGAGGTCCAGCGCACGGCGGTGGGCCTTCTCAAGCGCGAGCTTTTTCCTCTCATCCTGCAACGCGGAAGACTGCTTCTCTTTCTCCTGCTCCAGGAGGGTAAAAGCCTTCTGCGCGCGGTTGCGATTCCTCCTGGCCTTCCTGGCCTCCCTCTTGATCCTCTTTCTTCTCCGGTTCTCATCCTCGGGATCGGCCTCTTCAATGGCGTCACGCTTGCGCTTGCTGGGCTGGGCCGAGGGCGGCGGCTCTTCGTAAGCTGGCTCAATCTTGACACGGTCTGTCTTGGGAGTGTCTCGCACAGGCGATCGGTCAACTCGAGTCGGGGAGGGGGGCTGGGGCAGAATCTCGGCCTCTTGTATAGGCAACTCGACGTCGATGCTTGGCAGCTCGGCCTCGTCGTCGTCCGCCGCCTCCTCCAGCATGTCCGTCAAAGGGTCAATGTCCGATTCGCTGCCTGATGACAGAGTTATCACCTCATGATCTTTCTTTTCTTCTTGATGAGGGTTCTCGTTGATGATGGGAATTTCTGCCAGCCTTGTCTTTCGTGAAGGACTCTCCTCGTTCCCGATCTCCTCCTTCTTCACGATCCGAACCTCTCGATCCTCGTCGCTTTCCACTGCACTTGATGAATCGTGAACAATGGTAGCCTCCTCTCTCTTTGAAGGACTTGTGATAATAGGCGACCATTTAATAGGGCTTCTCTGGCTGAGCTTCTTGCCTGGAGACGGAGGGAGTGGCTTCTTTAGAGGGCTTCTCTTGAGGGAGCCGCTCGCACTGGGTACCGCATCCACCACCCACGTTCCGTCCTTGACCTCACCCGCGGTACTGCCAGCCGAGCCAGGGCGCCGAGCGGGCTGGATGTCAACGCCAGCCGCAACATCGGGAATCGCACGAAGAGGAGGCGCAGACCATGGCAGCGAGGGCGTCGCAATGGAGCCAGACAGTTCTCGAAACGCCTCTTCAATTAGCTCGTCATCAGAGTCAGAATCAGACCGGACGCGATACACAATTTGGCCAGGGCTAGGCAGCTGGGGTTGCCTGTTCTTGCCGACAGAATGCTGTCCTCCCTTGGCGATGGCCGCTGCGACATGGGTGGTGGGTGAGGAAGGCAGCGCTACGGCTGGCGATGAGGGGTCTGCTTTGATAGGTGTTGCTTTCTTGCTGGGCGTCGACGTCTTGCCTGGGCTGGCGGGAATTGCTGCTTTGTTGCTGCGAGAAGGTGATCGCTCGATCGATTGATGACGACGCGGAGATGGGAGCGACACGGGCGGCGGCGCAACAAATTTGCGTTGCATGGGCACGCTGCCTAGCTTTCGGACCGACGATGCCATCTTGACTTTGGGATTGGTGTTGCTTCCATCAGAACGTTCGTCCTCGCCGTCTGAGAGCACGGTGTTGATGTCGTATGGGTCTGGTCTGGAGGTGGGCAGCTTTTTCTGGGTGCTGGCAGTGGTATTGACGCGTGGGGAGGGGCGTGACTGAGTCTTGGGCGCGGCGGGCATGGAGACTGCGGGTGCGAGGTGCTGCGATTCGACAGATTGCTGGGAAAAGAGACCTTGCGAGAAAGGGTCCTGCGAGTCGAGAATTACAAGTTGGGAATCCTGAAGGTTGGGTGGGACTGCGTGTTGGTCGTGTTGTTGTTTTGGTGATGATGGTGGTGGGGTTGCGATGCGCAAAGGTGAGGCATCGACCAAGGTGCGCTCCAGGTCGTCACTTTCAGCTGGTTCACCCACAAGCGTGTCGTCGCCAGGTGCTTCTCCGTCAGAACATTCTCCCACCATTTCCATCGCTGGCGACGGCAAGCTCTTTTTAACAGCAGAACTCGCAGGTCGCCTCTTTTCAATGATGGGTTGCTGGGTTTCTGGGATGTGCCCCATCTGCGCGATGGCCAGGGCCTTCTGAGAAGGCGTCATTCTAGGCCCAGACTTCCCTTTTGATCCGCCTTGCGACGACGACGCCCTGGACGAGACAGAAGGTGTGCGGTAAGCCGTCTTGGTCTCCTTCTCCTCCCCCTCAAGCTCAAGGCTCTTCAGACACAGCAGCCGACCTCTCTCTCTGGTACTACCCTTTGGCTTCTCGCTCCCCTGTCTGCTGCCCCGAGCCGCCTTCGCCGACCCCCTCGCATCCAGCCCGCCCTCGACCAGGTAGATAGTCTCCCCCTTCAATATCTCCTCGGAGATGGTCTCGTGGCCCTTAAAGACGTGGCCGTCCCTGTCGCGCGCCTCGAAGCGCGACCCGTCCAGCACAACATCAAAGTGGCGCCGGGCGTGCGCCGACGCGTGCAGGCAGAGCTCCCTGATCTTGGTCATGGGGAGCATGTTCATGGCGAAGGAGCGGGAGTGGGGATGGTGCGCAGGCCCGTCCTGCGAGGCGGACCTGCTGCTCGTCTTGTGCGTTGCCGATGATGACTGTGAAGACGCGGGAGTGGAATCGACGCGCACGATCTGCACGTTGATCGGGGTCGGGCGACGCGAGGCGGACAGGGTTGCCTTCGTGCTCATCTTGGCGGTGCTGCTTTTGGCCGGTTTCCGTGAGGTTTGTGGCGCGGCGGTTTTGCTTTTGCTTGTGTTTGTGGGTGTGCTGCTGCAGGTGCCGGGGTTGGCGAGGCAAGCGGCTGGCGTCTTGAGCGACGTTTGCTGGCGATGTGAAGGTGTGGCTGCCGCACCTGCTGCTTTTTTTGCAAGCGGGTGGTGTTCCGACTCGACGAGCTCGGGAAGAGGTCCCCCTTTCAGGTCCTCGAGATGGCCGTTCTCTGAGCCAGTGGCCGAGATCTCTGGCGACAGCAGATGGGATTCCTGGCTCAGTTGAGCCGTGGCGCCTTCTCCTGAATTCAACTTTGCCATGTTTCCCAGTCTACTCCCGGGAGAATCACGCATATGTCACAGAACGTACAGCATCCACACGAATATCATAAGACAGTGTGGCGTATCGTATTTACAAGCAAGCAAGTGGGGATTTTCACAACGATCAAGAATGATGGACGAGAAAAGAAGAGGAGAAGGCCATGACGAGACAGACAGCCACCCCGCTCGAGAGTTAAGATAGGTGACAGGAAAAGGCAAAAAAAAGGGCGACGTTGCAGCGTCGTGCCAAAAGAACGTTCAAACTATTCTCTTGCTGCCCCCCCGGATTTCAACGCGGCCGTCCGTGCCCCCACATGTCTCGAGACGCGTTCCCGCGTTTTTGACTCGGGTCGGACAGCGTCACCGCGTCTTAATTGACTTTTTGCGGCCTGCCCCGCGGTATGGCTTGGGCCGTCAGCCGTAGCCGTTGAGAGGACATTTCTCAGACTCCCCCATGGAAATTCAAGAAGGACTTGGGGCAAACGGGTTTCAGTTTGATGCTATCTACAGACCCCCACTTCCTTGCGAATCTGCGTGCAATGTGTGTGCATGGGGTTTTATCTAGATATCTACTGCAGGTGATAGTGAAAGTCAAGGCAAGAAGATGCACGCCACGCCCACAAGTCCCACCATCGATCATTGCCTCGGGCACGCGCGTGTTGGCCGTTTGCTCGCGTCTGTCCGGTTTCCGTGGTTCCACGGACCCCCGATTCTCGTCCCACTTTGCCCAACACGCCTCGGCTGGGGACGTCGCAAACGGGTTGCATCGTACCTGATATCTAATAAAATGTGAGATGCGACACGGTAGGATTGGCTAGCTGCCCCTTGGCAGATGGCCAGATCGGCTGGGGGGGGCATCCCGTCCGCCCGCCCGCCCGTTGGACTACTGCATCTCCTAGGAATGGATCGCCCTGAACATGGTGCTTAGCTAGATTGATAGCCCCATGTCATCTTGCCTGGTCATCTTCCCACGATGCGAACGCGAATTCAAGAACCGACCAGCCAGGACGCCGCGATGGATGATTGACGGTCAGGGTAAGGGCCATGGTCTATTCATACTATTGCCACTGATATTGTCTCCTGTCTTTTTGTACATGCCCTCTACCGACTGCACCAATGCGCTGGGTGTATGTGTAATAGTAATTCCATCACAAAATAATATTCGAACCTCGATCATCTTACGACCCGGGTATCCAACCATCTCTGCAATCCGAATCTCGTCCGCGCTTCAATGCGATGCGGCGTCTAGCGTCTCTCCGCCTATAGTCTGGACCTGACCGTCATCCGCTCCGGCGAAGCAACAAAACCTTGAAAAACACAAATAACAAATCAACCTCTTCGCTCAACATGGTACACACACGACATGACGCTTAACCTCGCTTGACGTGGCTTCACTCGTCCTTCACCAACTCACCATCCAGATCCCAATCCTCCGACTGCGCCACCAGGTCCGGGATGTCGTCGACCTTGCACTTTCCGTCCAGGATGTCGCTCACGGCAGTGAACAGGGGGTACTCCTGTGTCAGCCCCCGTGCCTTGAGGAACGAGTTGACCTCCTTGGCCGTCGAGGTGCCCTGCAGCATCTGCCCGTTGAGCTCCGTACGCTCCACCTCGGCCACGCTGACCCCGCGCTCCACGGCAAGCTTCGAGCAGCGGAAGTTACGGCCTGACGAGCAGGAAGTCACCAGGTCCGCCATGCCGGCAGACTCCACTGTGAAGGTTGCTGTGTTGACCGTCTGGGGGAAGAACTCCTTGCCGAACTTGATCATTTCGACTATGCCCAGCCGGCAGACCTCAGACTTGGCGTTGTCGCCCCAGCCCTTGCCCACCACGAATCCTGCGGCCACGGCCACGATGTTCTTGAGCGCACCCCCCAGCGATGTGCCGGCGACGTCCGATACCATGCGCACGTGGAAGTAGGGCCGTCGGAACAGCGCCTTGAAGGTCATGTGGTCGAGGGGCGGGAAGGTGTCGGGCACGGCGGTGAGCTTGACCTTGCTGTTGCGGCCGCGGGCGTCCTTGTGGGACTGGTTGACGGGCGTGATGCTGAGGTCGAACTTTGTCTGGTTGGCGGCGGGGCTCTGCGTCCTGGGCGTCGGGTTGCGGCTAGCATCCATGGGCGGCGGGTCGTAGGCGATGGTCGTCGCGCACCACTTCTCGGCGGCGATCTCGGACGCGATGTTGGCGCCCGACAGGGCGCCGCAGTAGATGCCCAGGCCGTCGCCGATCCACTCGCTGAACAGCGAGACCCCGTCGTCCGACACGTGCACGCCCTTTATGCAGCTGATCGCGCGGGCGTAGGGGACGATGTGGCCGCGCAGCTGCTTGCAGACATTGGCGATGAACTGGTGGGGCAGGTTGAAAATCAGAATGGTCGAGTCCTTGGCGGCGTCGATCAGGTCGGGGTTCGCGACGACATTGTCGGGGAGCTTGATGCCGGGCAGGTACTTGACGTTCTCGTGGTACTTGTTGATGATGCTCGTGATCTTCTGCTTTGCGTCACCGACCGAGGCGTCGTAGTGGGGGGAGTCCTTGGGTATTTCGACTTCCTCCTCGTAGACCCACATCTGCACTTCGGGCTCGAAAATCTTTGGGTTGGCCTTTGTGTTTTCAGCGACAATCTTGGCGATGGTCGAACCCCAGTTTCCAGACCCAATGACCGTCACCTTGTGCCGGTTCTCGTAGGCCGCTCCTAGGGTAGCCATGTTGCGTCGACCCGTGATCCTGAACTTGCTATATGCTGCTGCTGTCTTGCTGGGGGGAGTTGAGGTAGCTGAGCTACGGAGGTGAAGGTTCGAAGCGAGGAATGTAGTTGATGGTGTTTCTGTGGTCGAGAATTGGCGGTTCGGGGTGGGAAATGTTCTGGTGTTCGGTATAACGAGTTGGGAGTAGCTTGTGAGGACTCTTCTTGTTGACCTAGATGGGTTGTTCAGTGCGACAGTGTTTGTGGAAACGAGAGAGAAAGAGTCGACTCGAGCAATGCGAAAGGCGTGCATGAACGAGAGCTGGAGGCCAAGTAGTGGTGGTCACACGAGCTGTTTTAATAGAAACCGAGAGGAAGCTGACAGGAGACAGGACAGGGAAGAAGGGACCCCACGTCTCAATGACAGGGTAGGTGCTGTAGGAGGTAGCAAGGTACCAAGGGAGGAGGAGCTCAGCAGGGCAGGCAGCTGGGCCGAAGCGAGGTACGGGAAGTTGGCAGGTGTTACTGGGGACTGCCTAGGTCGGTAGTCTGATATACTCCGAGTGGGTAGATAGTTTTCGATGTCGGCTTGCTTATGGCTTCCACATGCATGCGTCTTGTCTAGGTACCTTTGGTTGTGCTATGTTTTGCCGTGATCCGCTGCTTTGTGTTGCGTTGTGTTGAGAGCTCCTTCCCGCCGTCCTGCCCTTGCTTTCCTGCCATCTCCGTCCCACCCCCAGTCCACCCCAGTCCAACCTTCCCCACTTAGCCCCTGCCCGTCAAGCAGAAAAGTGACGCAACAATCCAGCAGAATCCGACCGCCTTCCCTCCTGAGCTGGATGCATCAATGTCCATATAGCCAAGTACTTTGCGCATGCAGAACATTAATCGCCAAACAAAGTATCGCAGTAACACAGCTTCGGCCCCGTCGTCCATGAAAAATGGTGGGGTCCTCAACCATCCCGACCCAAAGCTTTTTTTCTTCTCCTCTGGGCGCTGGTCGCCTCGGGATGTCCCGGCAAGGCCGATCTTGACAAGCTCTCGTGTTTCCTTTAGTTGCCGAGGCCGTTGCAACCCCTGCCGGGTTTTTTTGCCTCTTTTTATTTCTGGAGTCGTTTTCAAGACAAGGCGAGGTTCGAGGCTGTGGGCTGAACAGGGTGGGTTCTGTCATATCTGACAATCGATGGAAGCATGTGAAAGTCTCCATATTTCCTACCTTATTTCCGTCCATCACATGCCAGCGGACCGACCTCAGGCGAGACTCTCACGACCCCGGCCGAATTGGCAAATGACCCTCCAACATGAGCTGACACCACGTCAGGGTCTGATCCGGCGCAGGTACAAGGAGACTCCGAAGCGACCGGCTCCGAACGACGTGATCACTCGCGGGCTTTTGCCAGTCTTCTTTCTTCCTACGACATTGGTTACATCATTGAATACAATTGTTTTTCTCATAGGCACTCACAAGATGTCCTCTCGTGTGTGAGTCTAATTATGATCGCATTGCCTATTGAACCCACAAAACTGCCCATTCTGTATTTTGCGATGATTGATTGCCAGGGTATCAGTTAGGAGCATAGACTTTGCTGTGTTGACTCCTGACATCTGAGCCCAGGCAGTCAATAAATCGCCCCGGAAACCCTCAAGCGAAGTTGCTGGCCGCACATGCCGCTTGACCGTCTCCGCCCAGGCAGGAATGCCATCGCGGTACATGGCCTGCACTCTCACAGCGATGCAAGACGCATCCTGAGGGACCCGGCAGCCCGCAGGCATAAAAGCCACCGCCTCGACGTTGGGCGTCTCGGTCACAAGCGTGGCCACACCGCTGGCGGCCGCCTCGAGCGGCGTGATGCCGAGGGTCTCGTACCGCGACGGGCAGAGGAACACGCCGTTGTGTCGGGCGGCTGCGAAGAGCGCGTAGAGCTGGTCCTTGGCGAGCCTGGGGGACACCATGAAGAGGGAGCGCTTACCGGCCGGGACCGGCTCCAGGAGGGCCATGCGGCGGGAGCTGTCGCTGTCTGGGTCCCCAACAACGAGTGTCCTGACCGCGACGCCCATCTCGAGAAGTGCGAGGCCGGATTGGACTACCAGTTCGGTGTTTTTGAAGTAGTCCAGGCGCGCCACGGCGGTGAAAAGGAGGAGGTTTGCCCCGCGGATGAAATCTTGCATCGCCCTGGGCAGGATTTGGGGATCATTGCATTGTGGTTCCCCAATCGGTGGATGAAGGTACAGGAATCGGGTACTGCTGAGTCCTGCATTTTGCAAGATGCGTTGTTGAAGTCTCGAGTGAGCAAGCACAGTACCCTGGTTGTCTTGGAGTAGGCGCTGGATACCAAGCTGTTGCTGCTGGCAGAGGAGGTCGACTTTGTCTTGGGCACCGTCAAACGCTAGTCGCGCAAGATCTGGGGAGAACTCCTGGGCGAAATGTGAGGCAAAGGGTCCATGGTGCGTGACACAGAACCGATAGCCTCGAGGGTGGTATTGAAGGAGCGTATCAGTCTGATAGTAGACAATAGGATGCGGCAGCTTATCCTGCTTGCTAACGGCGAGCCGAAACGCTTTCTTGAGACTCGCAGCGATCCGGACGTTGCTCATGCGAAAATTAAAATACGCAGTAATGACAGCCACCCCTTCCCAGTCCTCTTCGGCTTCACAACAGCTGGTAGCCGACCGTTCATCTCGACTATACAAGACAATACCAGACAGGATGTTGTGTTCGAGAAGAACACGAAGCACAGCGAAAGTGAAGGAACTGGCACCGACTTGTGCTGCAACAAGATTATCTCGCGAAAAGTATCTTTTGTTCAGGACAACAATGCCCGGTGCAAGTTGTTGGTCCATTATTTTGTTTCGAGTAGAAAACAAGAGACGATTTCAATAGGGCTAATTTGCGGTGTTCCAACGGGAAAGTCACTTTTCCGCGGGAAAAGGTGGATATTTTATCACGCCCTGTTTTTCTGAATTCTTCGTGGAATTTCTCCAAGCACCATGAAAATTGCTTCAGCACACCTTTATTAATCCAACATACAAATCCGTAATGGAAACAAACCTCCGTAAGAATTCAGTCGTGCTTACGCCCTTCATCAGTGAATGAAGTGAAGAGGATCCTTGATGGTGTATGGTTCTCCCTTAACTCCATGCGCAAGTCACATACAATCTGTTAACTCCATGAGCAAATCATGACCAACCTGGATTAATGGCGGAGGCCAGACGATGGTCCCCGCCAGAAGACTCTGCCTTGCGCAAGCAAAAAAGCCTGGCTCAGCTCCTTCCGATGGCCCCGACGTGCTGGAGGTGCATTTGCCATTTATCGAGGACGAATCGGGGAAATGCCAAAGCCTTTACCGTGGCAGCCTTACCCGTAGACAGCCTGGAAGCCTTCACTTGATCTGTTCCGGGGAGATGTGACTCCGGTTGGCGGTGTGCTATCGAATCAGCTTACCTAGCACGACACCCTTTCTGAATCCTCCCAACCTATGGGAAGCGCTGTCAGATTTACGGGCAGGGTGAACTAATATCCTCTGTGAGAGATACTTTGTAAGCGAGAATCAATCGTCAGCGCGTACGAATGCTCTTATATAGGCACATATACAGCTGACTAGGGACTGGGCCTGGGCATCTATTATCTGTGATGTTTCTGGAAGTCATAGTTTGCTTGCGAGCAGAACCAAAGATTTCCACCGCATCATCACCGTGCCTTTCTAGCCAACGTCGCGAGTCTTTACGCGAAAGATATCCATGAAATGGGATCCTTCAGCCTGGCCAGCGCCGCCTCACAAAACTTTGTCTCTGGCATCGGCATCGCCTTCTCAGCAGGCGTATTTGTTTCGTTAAACCTCCTCGGCGCCGGCGGCGGCAGGCCTGAGTCGGCACACGTAATCCAGAGCGCCAACGCAATCCTGACGTCCGTCTGGTTCCTCTCGGCCTGCGTCGGCGGCACATACCTAACCATCCTGGGCCCGGCCGTCACAATGTGCTTCGGCATCTGCACCTACGCCGTCTACGTCGGTTCGCTGTGGTACTACGAGGCCACGGGGCGTCAGGCGTTCCCCCTCGCAGCGGGGGCTGTCGTCGGCGTCGGGGCCGGCGCCGTCTTCATCACCCGCCGTCTTCATCACCTCGGGCTACATCCAGGTGGCCTACTCGTCCGAAGCGAACAAGGGCAAGTTTATTGCCGTCCAGAACACGCTCCAGGCCGCGGGCTCCATCGCCTGCAGTATCTTGCCTGTGATCCTGAACCGCGACAATGACGCTCGAGCAGGAGTACCTCTCCCCGTGTATATCACGTACATCACGGTGATGCTCGCCGCCGCCGCCCTTGCCCTGTTCGCGCTCCGCCGGCCCAACAATGTTACTCACAGCGCCGGCACGGCCATATCAGGGTGGGATGCGAAGCGTAGTCGCCTCCAGGAGCTTGCGGAGAACCTCGCAGTTTTCAAAGAGTGGAAGCTGTTGTGTCTTCTGCCTGCTTTTCTGCCCGCCGGCTCGTTTCTTATTTATCTTGGCTTGTTGAACGCTTTTCAAAACACCCTACGGGCCCGCTCGCTTCTGTCCTTCATTGCATTGGTCATGCAGATTCCCTTTGGACATCTTTTGCACTTAATTCTGGACAGGCCTACATGGCCCAGGCGGAAGCGCGGTCTGGCTGGGCTCGCTTTTGTCGGCGTACCTCTGTCCGTTGCTTGGGTGTGGGAAATCATTCGGACGAGGGGATTCGATAGAAGCGCCCCGCTGGTGAAGCCGGTTGACTGGAGTGACCCTGAATATGGTCCGATCATGGTTCTCTTCGTCCTTAATTGGACTGCCTCGGTTCTTTGGCAGTACCTTGTGCCCTGGTTTATCGGTGCTCTTGACCTGCCGCAACAGAAGCTCACCCATTACATGGGAGTGCAGAGGGGATTCTTGGCTGCTGGTGAAGCAATCTGTTTTGGTGCTGACGCTGCCAGAATACCTTATGTAGCCTTCTCAGGTGCCATATTTGCATTCTACGCGGCTGGTATTGGCGCATTGGCTTATATGTGTACTTTTCATGTGGCTAAGCAAGACCGGACTTCCACAAGACAAGTTGCCTGAATCTGATACTTACTCAGTGTAGGACACCAAGTGTAATTAACTCCAACCGAGACTGGGTGTCAGTTCACTACCGCATCGGTTGCTCAGAGTTGCAGACGGCCTGAACGGTAATTTGATTACCGACTTGTCTCTGTTCAACGTCTCTGTTCGTCTAGTTTCTCTTCTTGAGCTGATAGGAGCAAGCCTCTGGTTTCCGAAGGTTGGGACTGTAGATATCCGTGAAGGTAGCATGCCACCGGAAAACGTGGGAGCTTGAGGAATTCGACTTCCGGAACATTGCAGCAGATGGCTGGCTGCCTTCACCTTAACCGGAGTAGAGTTAGGTGACGAGGCCATCTCTTCCAGTCCCAGAGTGCAAGTTCTTATCACCAGATTTTAGACTGAAAGTTATTCAGCCCCGAGCAGGGTTGGCCTGAGTAGATACGTAAAGGATGTGTCCAAGATCTAAGATCTACGCGTGGTAGTCCGGCATCGCCCTGCCACTCCTGAGAGAGCCGGCTGAAGCGGGGTTGGTCTGGGTCCCCCTTATCGCCCATGACATCAAACCGAGCTTCTCATCGTGCCCCACCCGTGGGATTACTGTAGAGCCGGCCAAATGGGAAAGGGAATTTGAGCGGTTAAGAAGCTGGTGACTCTACCATGAAGAAAGCAACGCACACAGAATTCGAACGATTTGACGATCAAGGCAAACTACCATCAGAGAAGAAAATGGCTCCTCCAAAGCGCAAAGCGTTCATCAATGTCGACCTAGGAGAAGGGTACGGCAATTACAAATGCGGCCCAGATGAGGAGCTCATACCGATGATTGACCATGCCAACATTGCGTGTGGTTTTCAGTGAGTCCAAGGTTTCGCTCGGCAAGTGTGCTCCACGTAGGAATGCTAACAACGCCTCAGTGCCGGGTGAGTATGCACGCTTCGCCTTCAAGGCCAGGCTCACAGCAGTGCCTCTAACATCACCATACCAAGCGATCCCCTGCACATGCTCGAGTCCGTACGCCTGTGCAAAAAATACGGAGTCAAGACCGGCGCGCATCCGGGCCTCCCGGACGTGCAGGGCTTCGGCCGCCGCGAGATGAAGCTCACACCGGAGGAGCACACGGCCAACATCATCTACCAGGTCGGCGCGCTCAGGGGCTTCCTCGACGCCGAGGGCATGGAGCTGCACCACGTCAAGCCCCACGGCATCCTCTACGGAATGATGTGCCGGGACCCGGAGGTCTGCCGCGCCGTCTGGGCCGGCGTGCCCCGGGGCATCAAGGTGTTTGGCCTGGCCGGGACGCACATGGAGACGGTTGCGCGGGAGTTACAGATCGAGTTCGTCGCCGAGTTCTACGGGGACGTCAAGTACAATGCCGATGGATTCCTGGTGATCGACCGGAAGAAGAAGCCGTGGGAGATTGAGGATGTGAAGAAGCACGTGCGGCAGCAGATTGAAGAGTCGGCGGTGACGGCTGTTACCGGTGAGGTGGTGCAGTTGCCGACAAAGGACTACGCCGTCTCCTTGTGCTGCCACTCGGACTCGCCGGGCTGCGTCGAGATTGTCAAGGCTGCGCGGCAGGTCGTGGACGAGTATAACACGGCTAACGGCTTCGTGTAGGGAATGTTATAGCAGTGGTCGGAAAAGCTCAAAGCACCGTGTATTCTTCTCTCTGCCTTCAGGATCGACCGCATTGTGCCGATGATTTTTATAATGTGCGTGTGTACAACCTACGAGTTTGTGCCTTACAAAAGTGAAATATTGGCACCGCCTCCTGAGAGAGTGTCGGCCACAAACTCTTCTAGTCCCACATACCTAGGTAAGCCGGCCACTGCTACCTGTTTTCTGCCCTGGAGACTTTGACAGCTTTTACACCACCTTAGTAAACTCGAACTATTCGCCTGCTGGTCTCAGTGTCTCGGTCCTTGTACGCCTCTCCGTGCATCAGACCCTGGACATAGCACCGACCAACGAAATCAAATGTGGACGGCTCAGCCCTCTTTCTCACAATAAATGGGACGTTACCGCCATCGAATACCCAGACCTCATCCCCTCGCTCAGTGTCCAAATGACCTATACCCAGCATTCCACGTTGGGTAATGAAGAAAGTTTGGTTGCATATTTGAGAGTATAAGCTCTTTGCGTTCGGCCAAATGCTGTGCTGATCTTTCCAAAGACAATTTTTGTTGATTACGCCAAGTACTTTCGCCATGTCGCTTCGATTTGGCCTTCTCATGGCCCACAATTCATCATTCCTGACAAGGTCGCCGAGTACAAGCCTGGTGAAAGTCTCGTCACGCTCGTGATCAGGCAGCTCTTGCGGAGTTTGACCCGCACTTGATCTGGCCAAAGTGCGCCAAGCTTGAAGTGTGTTTGGGATTGCCGTCGTCAGATCCTGTGTTTCTGGGATCAACAACCTTTCGTCCGCAAGTACATTGAAAGTATCAACCAAAACTCCGTTCAGACCAAGGAATCGAAGCTGAGTGGATTGCTCTGTCATCGCCTCCTGAAACGCTTCCATGTCCAGGGCTCTGCCTGCACAAGTGTTGTAACTGATGTAGCCGTACAATTGGTAGAAGCTATCGGTGGAATGATGTGGTGCGTCGGAAATATCAATGGCCCATCTCGGTATATCCGTGATGCCCCTCCCTTCGCCAATCCTTGGATCCATCAACAGCGGAAGTAGACCGCGCGCCAGTATCATGTCTAGCGTTGCCGCGCTGTAGACCTGTGCCACCTTTGTTTCGTAGTTGCAATTGTGCGTATTCGGCGCCTCCTGAGGGGATAACAAGCCGAGCATACCAAGCACTTTGTCGTGCGGCTGATGAGCGTCGCGAAGATTACGGGTTTTCATCACCATCAACAACAGATCTTCGGGCGGTCGACTTGATCGCACCATGTTTATCCATCCCACGGCGACAAGGGTATTCTCCAGACAATTCGAACTGATGTTTCTTGGTCGGGGACACTCAAAAGCCGAGTGATTCAAGAAGACTGGTTCAGGGTAGCCAACTGTGATTCGCTGGTGATTTGCGCGAGCAAGACTCTGCCACGGCAAAACCAACGGTCCCCAGACAATGCTCTTTGTCGGCGGCAAAACGGCCTCCTGGTAGGTCCAGATGCGTTGCCACCACGGCTGATACTCGGGTGACATGGAATGAACACCTCGCGCGGCTTTCCGAAAGTTCTCTGTCGTCGTATCCCAAGGTAGCTTTGCATGCTTGTTCGCGAGATACTCAATGAGCTCGACAGCGGCGCTTGCTTCAGCCAACTCGGTACTGTCGTCTTCCAAATCACCAAACCAGATAATACACTGGCGGCAAGCTGAGTATATCTGACTCATCATGCGGACTTGACGGATCTTCTCATCTATATTGTCCTGATCAATGCAAAGCTGGTCCACCCAGAGCTTACGTTTTCTGTCTGGAAAGCGTAAGCGTCGGAGAGCAGCGTGAAGATTAACGGGGATCTCTTTGTATGTATCCGAAACCTTGACATGGTGGTAGTTGTTGTTGTTATGGGTGCCCCAGCAGTATGAAAGCGCCTCGAATTCTGGATGGTCCGAGAGCGCCACGATACGTAATTCGCACTGAACGAGAGATTCATCACTCTCTCCTTCATAGGGAAGGAGGATCAAGATGCGGATGTGATCTCTGAGCAACATGGAGGCTTTAAGATCAAGGTTTTGACAGGGGCTGAGGGCCGTCACATAAACTGGTGCAGGAAGGAGACTGCGGTTCTTCGTTTCCGCTTCACAAAATTGCAAACAAAAAACTAGCTGTTGCGTAGGGGTATCCGGGGATCTTATTTACATTGAGATAGTTTTGAGAATTTCGAATAAGAAGCTGCTCCTATTATTACTTAAGTATCGAGAAACTCTACGTCAGGTAGAGATGGAACGTTTCGCGGCCAGACGATACCGCTGACCGCTTAGCTGCGGGTTAGATAGAAGAAGTCAACCAAATGGCACCCGTTGCCAATGATCAGGCATGTGCGGAGTGAAATCTGGCTTGATATGGTGTGTGAGATTGAACTCGGTAAGAAAGTGGTTTGTTGCACGACAGACAAGGCCCGTCGCCAATTGGGTCACTCCGCAGCACAGACGGCTCGTGCAATTCAACCGGAAGGGGTGACCATATCAAGACGGGCTGGCGGTCCGACACCCTATCGTCGCATTCGCTACCGCCCAAAGCCTCCTCAGATGCATGGCAAAGGGGCATTCAAAGCGTGGCAGTTGTGTTCACCTGCATTTGGCAGGTCGGCATAGTACCTATCGATGCCAAGGTAATTCTATGAGATTGCCAGTGTAGATATTGATGGCTGTAGGTCGCAGGGAAGGCTTCGGCCGGTTTAAATTCTCTACAGCAGCAAGTGATTTGGAAGGTGTTTGTGAGACGCGGATAGTGTTTTTATCTTTGGAATGCTCAAATAATATTAGAACCTGCCCTTCACAACTATCACAAGTACTGAATCGCAGGTGTCGTCGGTGTCGCTTTGATCAACTCGTCTTCGTTCGGTGGCGGAATCAGCTGTTCGACTCGCCGCTTCGACCGCCAATGCACTGTCCCGTACCTGTACATCTCCCCATACGTCCCCGGTCTGTGATCTGCATCCTTGAAACCCTCCTTCTTGATCAAGTCTCCCAGCGCGGGCAGCCCGCCTGCTGAGTTGTGGTACACTTTGTACATGTGGCTGTTCTCCAGCATGTCGACCACAAAGCTTTCGGCGGCGGCCCTCTTCTCCGGGCAAGGCTCATCAAGAGGCGTCGTGAAGAGATCGATCTGCTTCGCGCCGTCATAGTCCGTCTTGATCGCGCCGAGAATACCGTTTTGGATACCTTCGACCATGAAGGCCATGGTCTCAAAGACCTCGCGCCCGTTCCACCCAGTTTCGACATCGAGGAGGTATCTTGTCCGGTCGCCAATAAGCATGTGCGCCACGTAGTCGCTCATCTCAAGCACCTTGTCTTCAAAATCCCAGTCCGCCAGTCCGTCGGCGATACCAATGTCTTTGACCAGAGGATGCTTATGAAAGCCACGTTCGTTGGTGCGGCCCTTCCACAACTCCTTGTACCCGTTGTGCCAATTCCTGATGAAGGTAGAGCCCTTTCTCGCGGCCAGCATGAAGTTCCCGAAACTTCCCCATTTCTTCCTAATCTGTCCCGTGATGATCCACAGACCAATCTCGTACGAGTTCGTGTCCGAAAGAGCCTTCCAGAAGAGGTCATCAAGATGAGTGTGCAGCATATTGCCGACGTCCATCCAGACGCCGCCGTATTCGAAAAGCAAGGGGAGGCGTATCAGGTCCGATGTGTGTTGCGCCTTGTGCCCCCCGTCCATGGTGTTATTGATGACGCAATCTGGGAACCAATCTTTGTCGACGAAGTTGTATATGTTGTTAGGCGAACCGTCGACAAGGTCAACGATGCGGACCGTCCAGCTGGGGCCCAGTTTTCGCACCCAGTTCAGGACGGTGCATCGGTAGCTGGGATACATGGCGTCCAAACCTTTGTCCCAGAAGGCCCAGACATTTTTCTCTGACGTGATGGGTCTGAAGGAACCGAGCTCTGCGATTATGTCTGTATCAGACCGTAGGTCGAGTTGGGATCGTGGTACCTCTTCAAGGTTGGTCGCTCCCTTTGGGATAGGAAAGTACACCATTTTGTGGGGGTTTTCAATGTTGCTTCAGTATGGGTTGTTGCATGTGGTGTTTGGATGTGCTTGTTTGATTGCTTCCATAATAAGAAGATTGAGTTGCTCTCCGGGCGATGCTTCTTATATTCTCAATCGTGTATACTTGAGGCAGACACGGTATTTATTTTCATGTGGCTTACCAAGGGGGTGCATTCCTTTCACCAGCGCCTCGCCTGTCTCATCTTGGATTAGCGGCGATGAATCATCTGCGATCATTTATGGTGGCACCGATCAGACAGGGGTAGAAGGTTGTAATCCAGGGGGCTAATGACGGGAGGCCCTATGAATGCGGCTGTACCAAGCTGCACGTCTTGGTTTATTAGAGCCAAGTGCTGACCGTTGTGTCACGCACAGCCACTCGACTCTCACATTGGCATTATGGCTCATCGCAAGTTCCGGCCAGCTGCAATAAGATACGAAGACGAGATGAATGTCTGCGGACTCGATTGCGAATGGGCTACATTGTCGAGGCATATAAGTATGGTGTTGTACATGCCATTTCTTTGCATGGCGACATTCCATCGATCCAACTATCAGCGTACCTAAGTCCTCCAGTTCCAGTCTACTCACAAGGCTGCGTCCTTTCGTGCACCATGATTTACACCAAGTCCAAGCCAGACTACGTCGATGTCGACGCAGACTTCCATCCGCTGCCCAAGTTCGGCCACCTCTCTTGGAAGCACCCTGCCTATGAGGCTGCCGAAGAAGCAATTGGCGCCGGCTACTCACAACTCTACTGTCTGCCAGACTTTGAGAGTTTTCGAAATGCCGCCGGCGACACCGATGAATCCATACCCCCTGGGGGCCCTGACCGGTATCGAGATGTGGCCACCGAGCTCACGTATTTCACCACCCGCGACGGGCACAAGGCGGAGCTCAAAATCTACAAGTCGCACAATGTTGAGCCAAATGCGGTTCTGATGTACCGGATGCACGGAGGTGGTGAGTACACTGCGATGTGGCTGCTTTGTCACCAGATACGTAGAGATGAGCTCGCTGATAATTCGTCTCTCAGCCTGGTGTGTAGGAAGTCACGAGGTTGATGGTACTGAGAATGTCTACGCTGCTACGGACAGGAATATCGTTGTCGTCAGTGTTGATTATCGACTGTAAGATTGGGTTTATGCTTTATGGCTTGTCCCCTTCAGAACCTAGTTACCTTTGCTAATTCGCGTCTAGAGCACCGGAAAACCCATTCCCTTATCCGCTCAACGATAGCTATGATGGCCTTTTATGGGTAAGTTGCACTCAACGACGGATATGATGGTTAGAAAGCTGGTATGACTGATTATTTAAAGTGCAAGGAGAACGCAAGCTTGTTAGGAGTCGACCCCGAAAGGATTATTCTTAGCGGTTCCAGCGCAGGAGCCAACCTTGTAAGTCATGATTGCACGATGCATTACTTCTTGTCTCTAGCAGCTAACATGTTCAAGGCCGCCGCCTTGGCCATCGAGTGCAGAAACAACGGTGTCACTGGTGTGATTGCTCAAGTTCTTCATTTTCCAGCGACTTGCCACCCCAAGTTCTTCCCCAAGGATAAATACGAATTTGGCAGTTACATTCAGAACTATGAGAACCCAGTCCTCAGTACGCTGAGGTATGAAGCCTGTCTCGATATATACGTCCCAAGCGCCGTTCCCGACCATCGTCATTCGCCACTGCTTGCGAAATCATTGAAAGGCCTGCCGCCAACCTGTGAGTTGTTACACCAGTCTTCGATGAGTTCATCAGCTAATCACTATTGACATAGTGATACAATGCGCAGGGGCCGACATCTTGCGGGACGAAGCTTTTGCCTACGCAGAAGCTCTGGAGGCTGACGGAGTGGGTGTCGAATTCTTTGGTTATCAGGGCTTGCCGCACTGCTTTCCTGTAATACTGGAAACAATATCCGAGACTCCTGAGTTCTATGTGAGGTACCAAAAGTTTCTGCAGCGGTATTCAACTCCCTCGAGTGAGACACATAGCTAGCAGCATCATAGTTCGGAATTGAGACCTAATATCGTGATATGGGAAAGTTCATCGTCAGATCATATCATTCAGAATGTGCTTGCAAAGCAATCGGACTAATAATACAGAAGCTCACTGCAGCTAGTCCTTAAGCTGAAGCTCCGCAAGGCAGGGGGAAGGCCCTTGCTGTAGGTCATCTGGACACCCTTCAAGACTATGTTGCCACGGGACGGCCACCCGTCAGGAGCTGACGTTGTCGCATGGTCGCCACCTTCCCGCTCGATACTCACGGAATACTCGTGGACGTGCTCGACCGCGTCCATACCACCCTCCACCTCAGCAAACTACCGCACGGTGAACTGGACCAGCTGCACGATACCGAGGGACTGGCTGAGGACAATCCCGGCGATGCACGGCGAGACACGGACTCCCGAAGTTACGACGAGTACGCCGAGCGTGAGCAGGAACATGATGCGAAGATGTCGAGCCGTACCGAGAGCCACCGCTGGGTGGAGAACGTCAGGGGGTATGCCGAGTTCTCGTCTGAATCGTGCAGGAGCCCGCGGATGAACTCCCCCGAGCGCGCGTTCGTCCGAATGTTCATGAGGCCGGTCAGGCCCTCGCGGAAGCTGGCAAAGACGCGGGATCGGGCCGCCGTCTCGAAACGCCTGAGCTCTCGCGCCGACGCCCTGTAGAACACCGTGAGCACTACAAAGCGGCTAAGAGGCCGGGGACAGCGATCCCAAAATATGGGTAGAAGGTCACTGCCAGAACCAAGAATGAGATGAAGGAGGTCCGGAGTGCATCTGTCAGCACGTTGTACATGTTTTCCACGTCACGGATGAGCCGGTTGCTGATATGACCCAGCGGTGACGTCTCAAAGAAGCGCAATGGGACTCTCAACACCTGAGAGAACGCTTGCCGGAGCATTCCGTCGCTGGTCCTCACGCCGAGCACAGAGAGTATGAGGGGGTAGGTGAACATGAGAACCATCTGGGCGGCCACGAGGCCGGCATAGACCCCGAAGTAGCTGGTTGAAGGCCGGTGGAATGTGTTCATGGTCCAATAGGACAACCAAAGCCCCGACCCAACCTGTGCGCCCTGTTATGTGACGAGGACTATAGAATGACGGCGACAAGGATGACTGGGCCAGAGGCGGAAATGTACGCGACGTACACCCGCCCTGGGACCCGGTCGACTGGGACTTTGTCCGTCCTCTGATATGATGCTCCGGGTGAGATGCATTGCCGCCATTATGGAGATCTTCTGCAGTCACGGTACTAGGGGGTTGGGCGTCATCTTGACCAGCCTCGTCGTCGGAACGCCTATCCAATCGCTGGCGGGGCCAGAGGCATCAACAAGCCGACGGAAGTCTTCATGTGCAACAAGCAGCTCATTACACGTCCCTATCGCCTGGACCGTGCCGCATTCAAGCCACATGACCCAATCACAATAGGGCAGGACAGACGTCTGGTGGGTGGTCAGAAGGCGGCACTTGCCCTTCATCATGCCACGATTACCTCATGGAAAACCTGTTGACAAGACCGTACGTCGAGTGGTGACTGAAAATCCGGAATTTCACGTCTGCGAAGAATCACGTTTCACACCACTTGCACCAACTATTCAAGTTGCGATTCTAGCCTGGCCTTAGTCTTCCAAGGTTCTCTCCCTCACCAGATCCCGACCCTCAGCCAAATAGCAAAATCCAGCACCCATGTACTCAATCCCCAACCACCTTGCGCCGCTTGTACTCGCTCCGTAACTAGTCGTCCATTACGAGCGAGTAGTCCGAGACATAGTACTTCCTCCTCGAATACAGACACTTCTCCCATTCACTCTCGCTACGTGGAATTAGCAGGCTTCTGGATATGTGTGAGACGTCAGTGGCACTCACCCTGGCAGTCGCTTGTATTTGTATTTGACATCGTATCTAAAGAAATCTGTGCCTTCGACCCGCTCAACACGCGATACGTAACCCCTGAATTGGTAGTTCCATTTGTCGGTGTGGATGACACGGGTGCCCACTGGAAACACGGTCCTCATTCTGCTCGGCATTTTGACGCTTGTACTTGGTTGTTGAGGGTGCTGCTATTGTTTTGACTTTTGTCGCACTGGCTTTTCCTGGAGCTGTTCCTTTTGATGGATTGGTTTTCAATTATGTTCTTGGGTTTTGGTGTGGTCTGTGTTGAGAATAGGTTCATAGGAAGCAAAGGCAAGGTCTTTTTATAGGAATTATGGAAACAGTGACAACACGGTCCTCTATAGAGACCTCTTTGTGACTAGATGTCCCTATATGATGAATATAGTCGTGACACATAGATCATTGTATCTCATACCTGGCTCAGATGGAAGTATTGGTGTTTTACACCGACTCTTCAACAGCAGTAGGCAGCCTGGAAATTGTGATCTTCGAATATAGATGACAAACAGTTGACCCGGTCTGTTGGTTACTAAAGCCTTGCTGTTTGTAAATTGCTATTCAGCTGAGGCTGGTGATTAAGGCGTCTGCGTACATCGGAGTTTACAATGAACACACATCTACTGTGATGAGAAACAGGAGGGGGGGGGGGGCGTGACAAGACACAAAACTCTCAAAACGTCAGGTCTTGCGTGGAACCACCCTGTTTAAACATATATGCCGGAGACTGCTATTTTCTGTCCGTCCCCGAAATACCAGATATCATGTATGCCTTCTCTCGACACTGATGAAAGGACGTTCTGTTCCTGTTCTGCGTCCGCTCCCGATGGGGCTTGGGAAAGCACAATTATTGATACTCTCCTTCTCTCGAGACAACGACGTTAAGCTAACTATGGCGATTTACGCCCTCTGGCTGCGTCAACTACGCCAGATAAGCGGGATATCTTCGCTGGTCAAGTCTCGAAAACCCTTAAGCGACAAGCTCGTGCGACCCCCTCAATTCAAGCACGAAACCCCCCAGAGGGACAGCCTCTAGTGGCAAGCCGACAAACCCACGAGATCTTTTTTTTTTCTTACAGCGACAAGCGGGGCACCCTCCAAACCGCTCGTGGCAGGCCCTGAAGTCCACGAAGCACGTCTCGAAACATCCTCACCACCAAGCAAGCAAGCTGCCAAGCGAGCCCTCGCATGCAAGTCCCCAAGCAGAGGGCCAGCCCGAAGCCAAGCCTGACAACAGGCAAGAAACCGTCCAAAATCACTACGGCTACATCCCTGACGGAAACTAAGACTATGATGAAGAGGAGGACTTCGACCCAGACGGACATGACGGCTTTGACTACGCTGAAGACGAAGGGTACGCTGAAGACGACAGATTTGACGGATACGACGACGACGACTTCAACGACGATATGTCCCCCCTAGTCATTCTCTTCGTCGATACCAGCCCCGTGCCCAGTTGCCTTCAACACGATCTGGATCTGCTCAATCTCGACGCTCCTCTTCTGCTGCGTGGCCAGCAGCATGGCGCTCTTCACAATGTTCTTGATCTGCCTCCCGTTGAGGGGTAGCCGCGCCAGGCGCGCAAACGTCTCGTCCGTGAGGCAACTGCTCCCCGCCGACTCCGTCGCGAACTGCCGCCAAATGTGCTCCTTCGCGTCGGGCTGAAGCTCAGGGTAGTTCAGTGTCAGGTGGACTCGGCTCTGGAAGGCACGGTCGATGCTCTCGGCGCGGTTGGTGGTCATGAATAGTATTCCCCGATAGTATTCAAGAACACTGCCGTAATAGTCAGCATTTCCTGCTTGCATTATACTTGAAAATATTGGCTGTTGGACCAGTTCATTTGATGATGTTCGGATAAAAGGGGCCCGCCAGCGATACTTACCGCAGAAAGACGGCAACGATTTCGTTGTGTTCAAGGTGCTTCATGGACCGTTCTTGCAGGAAGACGTCGCACTCATCGAATAGAAGGACAGCCTCCCACTTTTCGGTTAGGTGGAGGATATTGTTGAGGCGTTCCTCCACCATATCCGCTGTCTGGCCGAGCTCTCCGGCACTCAGCATATATAAAGGTCGTTGGACCTTGTCGGCCACCGCCTCGGCTGTCAACGTCTTGCCCGTTCCGGCAGTGCCCACTAGGAGCATAATAAGACCTAATCCTTTACCTTCGATAATGTCATCAAAGGTGTTCTTGCTCGAGGTTTGACCCTCTACGAATGACAGGATCAGATCTTTATAGCCGCCGGGAAGCATCAGGTTCGGGAACGCCCTGTCGTTCCATACGATCTCGCTAACGTTGTCGACTTCAAACTCTCCCCACTTCTTAAGCTTCAATGAGTACCCGCGCACGCGGGTGTTGCAAAGTAGAAGTTCCGCTTCGGTAAGATCGACGCCTAGAGGACGAAAAATGAGTTGTGAGTATGACACGCAAGTTAAAGCATCATCAGTGGCAGGCGGACGAGGCGAATCAACCGCAAGAACAAAAGGCCAGGTCAGTCACTCACCAGTCTCCTTCTTCTGACCCGTCGGCGGGATGAACTCTGCACCGTCTAGTTGCCACTGTCTGCTTTGGTCTCGATACATGGGCGGCATGGGGCGCATCGGCCGCACCGGTCGCATGTGCGGCGGCGGCGGCACGGACATCATCGGCCCCCTGTGCGGCATCGGCGGAGGCGGCGGATACGGCATGCCCGCCCGGCCTCTGCCGGCTCCACCCCAGCTGTCGTAGTCCATATGATCTCTGTCCTCGACCTCTATCTGCGGGGCGGCGGACTTTGTGCCAAGGGCGTCAAGGAATGGCCGTGGGCTATAGCTGTTGTCGAAATACGACGCTGCGTCCACCACTATGCGGCCAACGACCTGCGTGGGTATTTATTTAGCCATCAAATTTCGCAATTTTTGTAAAGTCATCAATCGGAGGGATGTCACATACCTGACGCTCTACTTCCTTGTCGCCGGCTTTGAACCTGAACGTCCCTTGATACGCCACATAGTGGTAGCCACGGAGCTCCACAAACAGTTGACCGCGGGCTATGGCGCTCGCTTCCGCCCGTTCCCTCAACGGATATAACACAGCAGGCATCACGTTGAGCTCGGTGATCGACTTCGTCCCGCCAAATTCGCCGATGGCGATCTTTGCCCTTGTGTAGCCGAAACGACTCCCGTCCCAGTCCACAAATATGGCCGCGATGCCCAGGAACCCCTTTTCATGATTGTAAGCGCAACTGTCGACGATGAAGAACCGGTCTGGCTGGCGATCTTGGACGGCCACGACGCGGATGCCGGGTTCAAATAGTGCCCAGAGCAAGGGGTATGTAATCACACGGTGGGCGACGAGGTCGTCGATCTCGGCCATGGCGTCCTTGAGCTCGCTGTGTAGTACATCGTATAAGAGCTTTGTGTAGCTCGCAGAGTCCGGGTCTTCGCTCTTCTGGCGCTCGAAAACATGCTTGAACTTTGCCCATCGATAGTGGAAAGGGTGGAAAGGGGCTCTGAAGACAAGTTTCTTCAGGGATGGTGTGATACCTTGGTAGCCTTCAAAGACCTCGCCAAGGGTTGTCTTCAGAGACTCGCTCTGAACCACAACAGAGTCCAGTACAAGTGCCTTTCCATCTCCGTGGTTCTTGCGCATGCGAACGACCAGGGCTTTCTGTTTCGTCTGCTCTTCTTCCTCGAGTGCCATCCGCAGATCTTCGGGATATTCCTCTACCCAGTTCTTGCAGCATTCACACTTTGGGGGCCCTTCGTAGAGAGTTTGGACCGCGCACTGGGATCCGACCTTTGCTTTCCCTTGTTGAGAGGCATCTGAATTCTCAGAGGTTGAGCCAGACTCTATGCTGACGTTCAAGTCTGAATCGGAGTCCACGGTCGCGGTGGGCTGGAATGACCGCGACACGCTTGATAGCGAGGGCGCATCTGCTGTGGGTATCGGCTCGGCAGGCATCCCACTCCTTGTGTCTTCAGCTGGTTCAGGGAGCATTTTGTTGTTCTGACTTGAGAACTGTACTCAGTAAATCTA
Source organism: Diaporthe humulicola (assembly GCA_038088545.1). Lineage (NCBI taxonomy): Eukaryota > Fungi > Ascomycota > Sordariomycetes > Diaporthales > Diaporthaceae > Diaporthe > Diaporthe humulicola. The sequence goes on from JBBWSL010000194.1 coordinate 50,470, forward strand.
TTCTTCGGTGTTGCCACTGACTCTACGAAGGGCATGCAGTAAGTCCAGTTGGGTGGCAAAAGTCTCTTCTCTGGCTTCGATATCCAGACGAACGGTTTTCCTGCTGGCTTTATAGATCCATGGGACAAGTACATGCCTTGCTATCAGCCGTAAAGACAAGGCAATGAGAAATAAGGCTCCGAGGCCTCCACTTTGCCTGATCAGTTCCCCTCAATGCTGCCTAATATGCACAAGGCATGCACATGTGTTGCCAGAGCAGAGCTAGCGCTTATTTGTGTAACTCAAGTTGGGTGAGTTCTCCGCAGTGGCAGAGGAACAAGTGTTGCTCTTCAAGAATTTTATGCTGTAGTAATGACCCAATTGTTGCATGCTGGGTAACCTTGGACATCGTACACATGTGCTGCATTCGCTTACCAAGAGCCAACTACTCGACGTCGCCACGTCAACTCACCCCTTGCGAAACCCTCTCAATCTTGCGAGTATACTTTTATCAGCTTCAGTCCAAAGGAGACCATCGCAACTGCTCAACAAATGTAGTCGTAGGGATCATCTTCCATCCTAAGACATGATAAACAACTGCGTTGTATTTCAGGTGTTTCGAAGATGCACTCCAGCTTCTAGTTATCCTTTCTTTAGAACCTCGGTCCCCGCTTCAGCAATCAAGATGTGGAGGCAGCATGTCGTGATGAAATGTTTCATTTGATCTGTACAAAGGACTTTAAATAAAACTGGCGCGTTATCCCTGATCATGACGACGTTTTTGTCGCATCCTCCGGCAAGCGATGTACTGTCCAGCCTCAGCCACAACATCAGTATAGCTGCCTAGTCCCCGTTCACAAAAATAATAACACGGAATACAAGATCATTCTTTATGAAACAACAACATTTGTCAACGTTCTGTCATCAGATCTAGTGCAACAGCAGAGCCCCAACGCGTTTCAATATGCAGCGTGTTGACAAGGTCAAGCCGAGACACTTCATTGCTAATTTTATACTCAAGATGTCTCAACGATGAAGGAATATTATCACTCAGTTTGCTCTCCACCAATATCAGGAAACCCTGGTGAGGAGATCGCCAGCTATGGATCTGCGCCTCTAGTCTCACCACCCGAAGACCCGAAGAACAGTCGGCCCTTGGGATTGCTGCCGAGTTTTGTACGCAGTGTTTCATAGAATGCGTCATGAATACGGCAGATCTATGTACAGGTCCATAGTATGACAATCTCTTATACGTCTGGGTCAAACCTTTCGATAGTACTTGAGAATGCTTAAGATCGAAGAAAACATAGACGCCAGTTTAACTTATATAGTGAACTGGGTAAATCGGCAGGCGCCATAAAGACCACGAAGATCATCACGATGGCCAAGGAAAAAGAGAGAGGTGCTTGGTAGGGTGGGCTTGATACGTCCCCCACACAACGGTCAAAGTCTAGTAAGGTGGACATTATATTAAGTATAAAGCCCCTCCGCCGCCAAGGCCCTGATCTATCTACCGCGCCCCGCCGTCTCAGCACAGTTCCTCGTAGCCGACCTGGCTGCGGACGAAGTTGGCGCTCTCGATGGGCCAGAAGTCGCCGACGAAGTAGTCGTAGTGGACCGAGGTGATTAGGCCGCGCGCGCAGGCGGGGTCGTCGACGTCGCAGAAGTCGCGCAACTTGCTGCTCCAGAGGTTGAGGGCCTTCTTCTGGGCCTCGTTGCGGGGGAAGGTCTGCGCCGGCAACCTGGGTCAGCATGTGGTTCGCCTCTGTCTCGGAATGTCACCGGGGGAGGAGATGCGAGCTCAACGTACGCCATCGGCCCAGGAGCCGTTGCCCACGTTGTAGCTTTGACCAGCTGTGTGGTGCAGCTCGCCGAAGGTGACGATGGCGGCGACGCGGTTGCCGGGGAACGTCTTGGGGTCCAGGGCGGTCGTGTTGGGCTGGACGCAGGCGGGCCCGATGAGCGGGACGCTCTGGCCGCCGCCGGCGATGATGTCGGTGGTGAGGGCTCCTCCCTGCGACCATCCGGCGAGCACCAACTTCGCCCTGGGGCACCGGTTGCCGTAGGCTTTCAGATCCGACTTGGCCAGCTCAATGCCGGCAGCCTGGTCGTTACAGATGGTGGTGCCGTTGCTGTTGGCCTACACGCACCGTGTTAGTCCCGTCAAGAGAAGTAAGATGGGCCGGCCGAGCATATTCGCGTCGTCTTACATCGTAGTTGATGCTCTGGAACCCACACTTGCTCTCCCCCGAGCAGATCTGGTCAACAATGGCGGTCAGGCGGCCGGGCGTAGACTCGCCGTGGCCCCGGGCGAGGAAGACCTGGACGTCATTACACGCGTCCGCGGAGGCAACGGCGGCGGAGTCGGCGGGCGCGGGTGTGGCGAGAGCACGGGCAGCCAGGAGCGAGATGAGGAAGACAGGACTGGCGGACTTCATCGGGGCGACCTTGTGACTAGAATCACGGCTCGCAAGAGCTTAAAATGGGAAGACCGGTTTTAGAAAAATTGATAATGATCCGAAGTGGTGGGTTTTCGGTGGCCACGAGGGAAAGCCAAACAGTTTTATACAATTTGCGCAACGTTGGCCTTTAATCTCATGGCACCCTCGGGGGTGGCCTATTCTAGAGGCTATGGCCGACCAATAGTAAGCACTAGCGGCTCCACCACATGCGACAGAGATTTATAGAGCCGGATTAAGCTGAAGTATAGATAGAGTTGTGATAAAGACTGATACAATGTACAACTAATTATACAATTGTATAATTATACTCTATAGAAGATAGATGAGTTTGTAATATTACTTTCTAACCTTATGGTGATGTTTTCTGTGCCGCATTATATAGTATCACATCTTTTATAGTCTGCTTTTGCATTTATTTTCCATAAGAGATTGTGAACATAAAATAGACTACCATATACTGCATTATCTCTTTGATGAAATGACCTATTTGGTCGAGTCAAGGTCCTTCACCCCGTCCTTTGGACTCAATCACGCTTGCGCAATAGGTGACCATACAATCCGCAACCAGGGTCAGCTTGGTGCGCTGATCACACCACGAGCGACTTCAGCAATCTAGCCCGGGAAAACAACAGTGTACACATTTACGTCGATCTAGAGCGAGAGTAAAGAGGTGCGAGATGGGCGACTTCATCCCAGAAATAGAGTAAACACAATCGCAAGACTGCCTATAGCACATTAACTATATGGATTGCGCATGCACCACGCGATGTTTCTCTTGACACCTGCATGTATTGGCTCAATACATGCGGCTTGTGGAGAAGCAAATACTAGTGGCGGAAGGGCCCGGGGTGAGTTACATTCTAGTACAACGTTGCCGGTAGACCAAGGCTCCTCTTCATTTGCACCCCAAGTGCTGTGCCGCCAACAGCGAAGTCCAAAGTCCGCATAGGCCGGAGCGCCTGTTTTCAGGGCGCCCAGAAATGTAATTTTGGGGGTTACTCTGGACCGACTTAACGCGACTAACATCACCCAGATCATTCTCTCCAGTGGAACCATCAACCGGTCCAGGGCTTACTATAAGACTAAACCTGTACAAGATTTAAATTTTACTCTAGATACTAGTTGACTGCTGATAACACTAACTATAATAATAATTTCAGGTTAATTGTTGAACTACCCCTTATTTGAGTTAGTCTTAAAGGTTCTACGGTGGCAAGACCACCAAATAAATTTAAGGGTCTATTTAAACGACGACCTTAGCCGTCTCAAACGATAATAATAGTCAATATAAGCAATTCCGACTCTCTATTTCTTGAGGGGATGTGTACTTGTGAAACTCTGACATATGCACTGCTCCAATCCGTGATCGAATAGTTGGGACGATGACGGACTGAGGTAGTCACTGAGAGACCGTTCTACGTCACTGCCTTGAACGCCAAGAACTCTTAACCAGATGCTATGCGGTTCTGATCATTTGACGCCCGTCGACTTTAGATCCTACGTGGCCGTGATACACTGGCTAATTGCCCTGACACCTCGGATGTCCTGAGACGTTCCCAGGATGGTCCTCCCGATGCGGTGGGCCCCACAGGTCCAGATCTCTCCAGACATGGTATCTTTATATAGTGTAATACTGCAAACAATATCTGAGACTACTAAGCTCTATATAAGGTACTAAAAGTTCCTACAGCGGTGTTCAACTCCCACGAATATACACACATAGCTAATAGCGTCAAGTATAGAATTGAGTAGTATTGTGGGACGAGGAAAGTCATCACCTTTCAATCATATAATTAAAAGTCGGCTTGCAAAGCAACCGCTATAATTTGACGGAAAATCCCTGCACTCCATTCATGAGCAGTGTGATGTGTTCAATTCCGCCAGAGGAGGGAACGCTGCTCAAGATGAAGACTATGTGGTGAATGTGGTCATGGGCAGTACAGAGATGGCTGAGATGACAGCGGAATCATAAGCATATCTAAGCTTCAACCATTTCTGTGTTAACTACTTCAGCCATGGATGCAGATTGGTTGCCCTCAGCAGAGTCCACTAGAGATAAAGCTCATGTGGGGCATTATGCTATTTGTCTAGAATAGTCTATGGATGGGAACTGACCTTGCGCGCGTACCATAGTTCCGAAACTCTGTAATCTAATTGGTCTAGCGCTGAGGGCATACACAGACCATAGGGTAACTAGAGTAGAGGGAAGGTATAGCTCTAAAACCCTATACTATTCATCTAGAATAGTCCCTAAATAGAACTTTAATACTAGATTTAAAACTTAATAGCTAATTAGCTAGCTACCATAGGTGTATATAAATAGAAAAGCTTAGAACAGTTTTTAAAACTTAATAGTTAATTAGCTAGCTATTAGAGGTATATACGGAAACTTAGGATAGTTCTTAAAACTTAAGTACTAATTAGTTAGTAGGTAAGATAGTATTCTTAGTACTAAAATAATAATATAAGGAGGTAGTTATATGATATACTAAGTAATACTAAGTAATATAACCGGCATAGAGATATAATAACTATAAAGATACTACCTCTAAACCTAACCCGATAATTTAAAGTACAAGAGTATTAGTAACTTAAAGGTTATAAGTATAATTAATAGATAAATAAACTTCCTAATCTCCTAACTAGTTTCTTTTTTATATTAGTAGGAGTAGTAATATATAAATATGTGTAGTTAGCCTATAAGAATTATTTCTATTAAAAGGATAAATATAAGGATTATAGCTTAAGTAAGATTAACTACCTATATATTATAATATAATAATATAATAGGATAATTTCTGCCTAAAATAATATAATAGTATAATAATATAATAAGGTAATAATATAATAATAATATAGCCTTCTTTAAGGTATAATAGGATAGTACCTCTTTCTTATAGCCTAGTATAGCTCCTATTTATAATATAATGGGATATTTTCCTTATAAAATAATAGGAGGGCCTTCTTATAACAACTCCTACTTATAATATAATAGGATAGCCTCCTTATAATAACTCCTTATAATAGAACGGGATAGCCTTTTTTTAATATAATAAAATAGCCTTTTTATAATAATATAAATAACTCTTTTATAATAATAGAACGGCTTCTTTAAAATAATGCAATATAGCTTTTACTTATAATACTACTAGATTAATTAATATAATAGGGGGCGACTAGTAAAGCACCTACCTTAATTAGGTATATATCTTACCAACTCTTATAAGGTATAAACTAAAATAGGATAAGATTTAATATCCCCTTACTTATATAAGTCTTATAGTCTATATCTTTATAGTCTTTATAGTCCTTATAGTCCTTATAGTCCTTATGGTCCTTATATCCTTATAGTCCTTATAATCCTTATAGTCCTTATAGTCCTCATAGTCCTTATAGTCCTTATTATTTTTCTATAATATATCTCTTAAAATAGCGATATCTACTTAAATAATCTTATATTACTTAAGCCGAAGACCTCATAATAGCGCTATTATCTAAAGAGGTTATCCCAGTTATTAACCTTACTCTTAAGGATAACGATGATAATATATGGTAAAGTTAGCGACTACTACTATTACTAGTTCTACCCGTTATTCCTAATAGTATAACTAGCTATTCTATCGCCTACTCCCCTAACTACTTACTAGACTCTAGGGACTTTATGAATATTGTATTATAGGGTAATAGTATGTCCTATGACAGTATGTATACGTATTTATACTTATTATTAATTCTTATAATAACGAGTACTACTTATGCTACTTATACTACTTATACTACTTATACTACTTATACTACTTATACTACTTATACTACTTATACTACTTATACTACTTATATTACTTATGTTACTAGTCCTCTTTAGGATCTTATTATAGATAGTAGTTATATTACCCCTTCCTATAATAGGACTATCTATAACTAGAGAGGTATACTAGTTAATTTAGTATATATCTCTCTAGGTATAAGGGTAACTAATATCCTTTTAAATATTCTATCTAAGAGACTAATTACTTACCCTATTAAACTTACCCTAGATTTTCTTATTTTTTAGGTATTTCTAATTAACTTATTAATTTCCTACTAAACTTATTAACCTTCCTTTACTTAATTACCTACCCTATTAAACTTACCCTAGATTTTCTTATTTTTTAAGTATTTTTAATTAATTTACTAACTTTCTACCTAATATACCTACTTTTTATACCTAATTGTCTACCTTATTAAACTTACCTTAGACTTTCTAGCTTTTTAGGTATTTCTAACTAACTTACTAATTTCCTACCTAATTACCTATATAATAATATATATGGCCTATTAGCTAGCTATTATAGATAATATCTATAGATGGTAATATAAGAAGTAAGTATTTAAGTTATACCTAGGGAATGTTTTTTAGACTATATTATATAGCTAGAGGTATAATATTAATGGTATACTAAATTCTATAGAAAATATGATAGCCTAGATACCGTATTACCCTATAACTAGAAAGGTATATAAATAAATTAGTAGCGTATCTTATAGGGTACTAAGTAGTATAGTATACCTATATATACCTCCTATACTAGGTAGTAATATAGAGTTTCCTAAGCTATATTGATTAGGGGATTAACTATAGCTTAATTATATAGCTAATTAGGGTATATAACTAAGTAGGTATATAGACTACTTTAAATATAAATAAAAACCTAAGGGTATAGCCCTCTACCTAATATAGAAACTATAACTACAATATACATATTATATACTATAATAGTAATAATTATACTATTAATAACTCTTTATTAATATACTTCCTATGCCCTTTCTTTATAAAGAGATAAGTATAACCTATACTACCCTTATCCCTATTTATTTTAATATATAGTTATATAGGAATATAGCTATTACTACTATACCCACTATTATATATAAGTCCTACCTTATTATACCTATATTATACCTTAGTATTATATATATATTACACCTATATAATATATATATATAGTTAATATTACTAATAATATTATAAATACCTATATTACTTAATAGGTTATCTAGGCTATTATCCCTAAGGTATAATAAGCCTACCCTATAGGGTAGCTTCTTAATAATACTAGTATTAGGAAGGTATAAGACCTCCTAGCTATTTACTCTTTAGTAATTAGCTTATCCTAATAAGTAAATATATATAGGTTTTTTATAAATAATAGGAACCTTATTATAGCTATAGTCTAGGTTATTAATCCTATTAAGGTATATCTATACTAAAAGTGCTTTAAGGGCTTTAATCTATGGTCTGGGTATATTACTAACCTAGCTATAGTAAGTACCCTATATAGTATCCCTATATATAGTTATACTAACTATATATATAACTATAAGTTTAATAATTATAAGTAGATTATTAGCCTAGTACCCTCCTTAATAGGTACTATAACCTAGGTAGTATATTATCCTATTAAACTATTAGTTAGTAGCTTATCTATAATACTTCCTATACCCTTTCCCCTAATATTCCCCTTTCCCCTCTTTCCCCTTTATTTTTAAACCCTATTTAGTATTAAGAAAGTACTTTTAAGAAGCTTTAAGTATATTAATACTAAGGAGGTTTATATAATCTAGGCTTACTTAAACTAAATCTTAATAACTTATACTAAGGTAAAGGTATACAAAGGTATAATTCTTATAAAGGAGAATCCTTTTAATAATATTAGGATAATAGGCATAGATAATAAGCCCTAATATCCTAAGGAACCTATATAAAATCCGCCTAGGAATACTACTTTACTAAGTATTCCTATTAATATAAGCTTACTACTATATATACTATTAGTAGATATAGGTAATAGCCTAAGGTATAAAAAAAAAAAGTTAAAAAAGAATAAACCTTTAGGGGTAACCTTTAGGAGTAAAATATAAACTTTCTTATATAAGTAGTATTAGTAGGATTATACTTAGGTAACTATAATCCTAATACTACTACCCTAAAGTATCTATTATTATCTTTTCCTTTTTAATAAGAGCAAATAAGCCTACTATTTCTAGTAGTATAAGTAGCTAAAGCTTTTACTAAGTATAAACTTAGCTAAGTAAGGTCCTTACTACCTAGATAGTAGAGACTCCTACTAAGTATATATATAAGTATATATATAAGTATATATATAAGTATATTATAAACTTATAATAAGTACTAAGGAGGATAGGGTTTAGCTATAGTATTAATAATATTTAATAGAATTAAAGTCTAATTAAGGGGATATTATCCCTAGCCTATTAAGTAATAGTTATTATAATATTTTATTTATATAGTATATAAAGACTAAAGTTAAATTAATTATAATTAGCTAAGTATTCTTATCTTTATCTTATATATTATTTCCCTTATCTATATTTATAGCTATATTATAATAATTAATATTTATTATCTATTATATATTATTATTATTAATAGTATTATTATTATTTATATTAGCTCTTTACTACTTAGGAGAGTAAAAACTATAAAGTACCTTATTAGGTAAATAAGAGTAGGGTAATAAACTTACTAATAAAGACTAGTATATTATAAACTAAGAATATCTAAATAGAATAGTATATTATTACTAATAAATAATATTTAACCCTTAATTCTAAAATAGGAGTCCTTATTTAATTAATACTAGTACCTTTTAATAACTACTAAGCCCTAGTATTAATATTAAGTTAATTAAGGCTTTTTAATATATAATAAAGAGAGATAGGAATAGTAATATTCTTTTATTTTTCCCTCTTAATTAAATTTATTATTTTAATACTTAATAATATCTTATACCTTAATAAAGATATATATATATTAATTAGCTTAAACTTTAAAGAATTTTTCTAATATTCTATAAGCTTTATAAGAATTTAATTAAATATTTAGCCTTAGGTTTTATAATTAGTTATAGTAAATATTACTATATAAAGTAGGCCTATTTACTAATAATGATTACTTAATATATTAAGAAAGGAGAATAAGGTATTAAAATATTTAATAGTTTCTAGACCTAAGGTAATAGTCCTTATTAATAGCCTATGAATTTAAAAGTCCTTTATAGTTTTTAAATAGAGGAGGATTATTATAAGTAGCTTTAGATAAAGGAAGATACTTAGAGTAATCTTAATATTCTGGGTATTATTATTAATAATTATATTAGCTATTATAAACTCTATTTTATTTATTAATTTTAAATTAGGGTATTAGTTTTTATTTATAATAATAGGTATCCTATTTATATAGAAAAAGATACTTAGTATATTAGTATAACTATTATCCTTATAATTAATAATCCATATTTTCTCTTCTAGGTTAGTAGAATCCTAGATATAATTTAATAGAAATATATAGTAAACCTAGTTATACCTTTAAGCTAAATAAAGTATAGTATCTATATTTAGATATTATTAAAATAGGTTTTATAGTATAATAGCCCTTATACCTATATCCTAGTTAATTTTTTCTAATAATACTACTTATCCTATTAGTTATAAGTAGAACTTATCTACTATTTTACTATTCCTAATACCTCCTAAGAGCTTTAATAAATCCAGATCCCCCTTTACTTATATCTATTTATCTAGGATAATTATATTCTAGAATAGTTAGAATAGTTTATACCCCTTATAGTAAGTATTTATCTTATTAACTTTAGCTATAGATAGTTCTTTTACTAGCTATAAACTTAAATAATCCTTATTCTTATTATCTTACTTTTAAGGAAAGATAAGAGATATACTGCCTATTGGCTTAAATTGTATAAAGTCTTTAAGAATTATAATAATTAGGACTCTACTAAATATAACTCCCTTCTTAGTTATATTGTAGAGCTTGCTAATATAGTTAAATACTTTGTGGAAGAAATTGCTAGCGGTTATACTAACTTTATTATAAATAAGTATCTTTGTTTTCTTTTATTAGGACTTTAGTACTAGATTTACCCTACCCTTTTTACTAATATGTAGACTAGTTGTAGAGTAGAGGGTATAATTACTAATATTTATTATAGTGATACTAGTCTAGCTTATAACCTAAATAGCCTAACTCTTATTCTTTTTTTTAAATATTTTTACTAATAAGTAGATAAGGTAACTCTTTCTAATACCTTTATTATTACTAATATAAATTAGTTTTTAAGGTTTTATGGCTTTTGTATTAGTTGCGGATTAAAGGAGGTTTAGATACTGTGTAATATAGAGAAGAATAAACCGCTATTTAGTATTAAGTAAGGACCTTATTATAACCTTCTCTCCTATTATAATTTATAGCCACTTAGGGATATATTTAACCTTTATTTTATTAGCCCTATAGCCCCTAGAGCTATTATTAGGGTAATAAAAGTTATCCTTTTTTATTAATATATTTTCTTTATAACTACTTTTACTAGATATCTAAAATAGGAGAACTTTATTTATTTATTTCTATATTATTATATAATTAGGGATATCCTTTATATAAAGGCTAATATTAGAGGGGTTATTAAATAGATTAGGTGTTTAATTATTATATAGATTATTAATTAAGGTAGGAAGATTTTTTACTAGCCCTAAAAAACTTTATAATACCTAACCTTATTATACTACTACTAAGAGTACTTACTCTAGGAGGATAAGCTTTTTTGTATTTGAAATATTGAACTTAAAGTTATCTACCTTATTATACTCTTCCCTTAATAGGAACCTAGTACTATTATATTTCTCTACTTATACCTTTATATTAACCTTAATATTTTTTACTAAATATTAGAGATACTAGATATTAATAGTATAGGTTTTAAGATAATTTTTAAGAATACTCTATATATTATCCCAAACCTTAGCTAGATTTATTAAAACTTTATTAGAGAATTACTCCTATAGAATAAATATACCTAAGTAATGAATTATAGTATAGAATGGTAATCCCTTATTAGCTTTAGTGAAATCCGAGTTAATATAATTAGTAGGAATAGGGATAGTGAAATTTCCTATTTTTTCCCAGATTTATTAAATTTACCTATTTAGGATTAGAGATCTTTTATAAAACCGAATAAAATATAGATAGGTTTAGTTTATATATACTAGATACTTTAACTTAATAATAGCTATATAGTTATATAAGTAGAGTAAAATAAATACTAGATTACAGTAGGGATATACCTTAATATAAGATAGATATTAGCCCTTATTTATAAGTGTTATAAACTCTTTAAAGGTAATATCTAGATTAATAGCTAGAACCTTCTCCCGCCTATTAGGCTATGCTAAATATACCGCCTTATATAGTATATTTATATTCATAGAAGGCTATGGGCTATTCCTTTTGGATAGTGGGGAGATAAAAGAAGGATATTTAAGAAGGTTAGTAATGACCTTAATAGAAGATAACTCCTACTCTATTAATAGCCGATTTATAACTTATATTAGAAATTAGTGTAACTTATTTTATATAGTAATAGCTACCTTTAATTCCTTTTTATAGTGGTTTATAGATTCTAATGAGTATATCTCCTATACTCTTACCGCATATATAAGCTACTTCTAGACTAGGGTATCAAGCTTAGTAGAGTAATTTGTTATGTAATAAATGGCTGAGAGCTCTTATGTCCTAGTATATATAAATATAAAGTTATAGTTATGCCGGAAAGTAGCCGCTAGTACTGGATAATATTATATAATTTAGTCATAGTTATACCTTAGCTTAATTATACCCTTATCTAAAATGTATGATTACTTTATAAGGGGCTATGGGGTACTAAACCGATATTTCTTTGGGGTATTGCTCTTTTTCTTCTAGTACTTATAATAAGTTACTATATAAGTATAGACCTAAGAGGCCTTATTATAATGATTTATATCCTTAATAAGGCTATCCTATGTAATATTAGGATCCTAGGATAGAATACTGGGGAATAGAAATTACTTATATGGGTAGGATACTTATATTGTAGCTATAGATTCTATATTAAGTATCTTAATAAATATTAAGTTATACTAATATAGAATAGAATCCTTTAATAATTGATATGCTACCTAGTCCTTAGTACTAGTTAATAATAATAGGGGGGCTATATTTATGAAGTAGAGATTGCCCTATAATTAAATTATGCTGTAGAGGTATAGTATTAACCGCTTGTTTATTTCCATAGTGCTAAAGTAGAAAGAGACCTACCTAATAAATAATAACTATCCTAGATATAAGAACTGTTTATAGAAGATAGATATCTTATAGTAGAAGAATAGAGTAGTATTAATAGGATCCTTAATATATAGTCTTAACCTCTCTTTTAACTTCTTAAGCTAGTATATTATATCCTTAATATTCTCTAGAAGGGTATAGTACTTTATACTAAGATATATCTAGATAGGGTTTATTAGGTTATTTAGGTTAATAGTGAATTAAATTACTAGAAGGTTATAATGGACTATCCTAGCCTTAATATATTACCTTATTAATAGCTATCCCTTAGCTAAGAATACTAAGACAAACCTAAAAGACCTTAACTATCCTAATAGCTACTAGATATCCTTATTACCTATAGTACCTTATAGTTTTATCTTATTAGCTACTCTTTATAGGTGGGAGGGGGTAAGAGATAGGAGTATAGCCTAGAATACATTAAATAAAGGCTTTGTTACCTACTATATACTAATATACTAGTTACTAGAATAAGTTAGTTAATTATAAATAAGAAAAGGATACATAGAGTACTTAGTAAAATACCTATTATAATAGTATAGATAGAGTATTAATTACTTTTTTAACCCCAAGATATACCTATACCTAGTATCTATATCTATACTATTATTATCTAGGCTAAGCTATTATAGGCCGCTAGTACCCTAGGGAAATAAGTATAGGAAAGTCTTAGCTTAGTAAGCTATGTCTTATTATAATACGAAATCCTAGCCATGCTAAATATAGATATATAGCTCTATTTAAGATATTTACCTCATATCTATGCTAGGCTTTTCCTAAGGGTTCTTAATAGACAGTATACCTAGCTCCTCCTTAGGTATACTTACCTAAGATTTAAAGTTCCTCTTTAGTATGAGTCCTATAGCCTTAAAAGTAGGATAAAGTTATTATAAATCTATAGGGCTAAGTTACTTATTAAGTATAAAGATACTAAAGGATATCTACTTAGTGATAATATCCTGAGTATTCTTTTATTTCCCCTTACTTATTATTATATTATTAGTATATTATCTAGAAGAGCTATATTATTAATAGAAAACTATATTACTTTATAACTAGTAAGGTATATACCTAATTTATTAGTATACCTTACTAGTTATAAGGTAAGCTACTATTAGGACTATTATCTTATTAAAATAAAACCTAAAAAAATAAATCTATACTTATAATACTTTATCCCTAGGTTTACTATATTAGAATTATTAATACCTAGATCTTTAGTAATAATATTATTAATAGAATTAGATAATAATAGATTACTTAAGGTCTTAATAGAATAACTATTTAATAGGCTAGCCTTTACCTCTATTCTAAGATCCCCTATTAGGATATAAGTTAATATTTATACTTCCTTTTTAGCTATTAGTTTAAAGTATTAAATATAGCCCTTAAGATATACTATGATATAATCTTTAGTCTATAATGTTAATTTATCTTTATTAATACGAATATCTATATATAATGGATTATTAACCTTTAATTACTTAAGTATATAATTAATATATTATAGACGGATACTAATAAATAACGAGAGATCTTTAGTATTAAGTATATCCTTACTACTCTATATAATAAGTATATTCTTAAGAATAGCCTCTAGCAAATATAGAAGTATATTATAGTAGAGATTAGAGATTAGATTTAGAAAAATATAAATATAGCCTCTAATATACTTTTAATATTTTAGATTAACCTATTACCTATCTATATAAAGTTTTATGATAAAGCTATATATAATATTAATCTTAATTACCTTTTCCTTAATAGCGGTTAGGTCTATTAGCTCTATAGGATACTAATAAGTATACTAAAACTTATATAGGCTATATAATACATTAGGTAATAACTTACTAGTACTAAACTACCCTAGTTCCCATATACCCCAAGATAATATGTGCTTATTATAATTAGAGTATATATTAACTACCTTTCATAACTTATTATTATTATTATCCTAAGTAGGTATAGCCTTTAGAAAATACTTATTATACTATATAATATATAAGATTGCCTCTTAGTTACCCAGAATAAGGTTATCTAGATACTACTTCTACTCCTATAGGCTCTCAGTAAGATCTATACTAAGATAGATAAGCTAGTACTATATATATACCCTATTTAGGAGTATGCTCTATAGTAACTCCTTACTAATATTTAAGTTTATATTATAAAGATAGTTATAATATTCCTTTATAATTTTAAGTAAAAAACTCTAATTAGCTATCCTAAATCCATAATACTTATTAAATAAACACTACTTATCTATAAAATTATTAATAAGGTACTAGGCTACTATTAATAAATATTTATCCTAAAGATATCTTATAATAGGGATTTTATTTTAAGTAATATTCCTATAAGTCCCTTCTGGGTAATAGGATAGAAAGCCCTACTTAATAGGTATACTATCCTTATTTAGCTTTTTCCTATAACCTATTCTTTTAGGATATAGTATTAGCCCTATAAGTACCTAAGACCTACTTAAAGGTAAAGGCACCAAACTAGCGCTTACTAAAGCTTATAAAGTATATTATTATCTAGATCTCTACTATAGTAAATAAAAAATCTATAATAACGGCCCTATTACAGGCTTAGCTAAGGTATCTATAATAAAAAATAAATAAGATATTACTAATATTAAGGTAAAGTTTATAATAGTATATAAGAAAGCTATAGAGAATACTCTAAATTAGGAATAAAGAGCCTATATTAAAGTCCTATCCTAAGCTACTCTATTCCTTTTTAAGTATTAGCCCTAACTTAATATATTATAACTAATCTACCTTAATAGCCTAGATCTAGTAATCTAATCTTAAAAACTAATCATCTTAGCTAGATAGACTATAGGTATAGATATATAAATCTCTATCCTTATACTTAAGGATAATAAAATCTAGTTACTTAGTATAGCTAAGTATTTCCTTTAGTATTAAAGATATACTATATAATACCTTAGATATTTACCCGTTTAAGATAATAACTAATATTAAAGATATTTAAAATAATAAATAATATATATAATAAAGAAATATCTTATAATTCTCTTTTAAAGAAAGGTAGTATACTTTAGATTTATAGAGTTTTTAATTAAAATAAGGTAATTAATTATAGATCTAGCTTATCTTATAATAGAATTTAATAAGATAGGTGTTAATTACCTTTCTAATATTATTAAGGTATTATATTTTAATAAATAAGATTTAGTATAATATCTTATATTAATAAGTTAGCTAAGATATAGCTTTAGAATTAATAGATAAAATATAGGTTTACTATACTATAAATAGGAATAGGATAGGAAATAGCCTTACTTATATTAGTATATTAAGTAATAACTATATAATAAATAGATTTAAACTATCCCTAAGAACTTAATATTAAAGCTACTAAGAGGATTATTGCGAAAAATTACTAGCCTCCTTAATTCTTTTATATACTAAACTATATAATAGTACTAGATAATAGGACCTAATTAAAGTTAAAAGTAATAATATAAGACTATAATATTTATATACTTACCTTACTATACTTTACTCCTATATACCTCCTAATACTCTACTTTTATATACCTAGTTATTATTTTCTCTCTTTAGACTTTAATACTATCTTTTCTCCCTCTTATATAAATACCTATCTATAATATCTGCTATTAATTCTAACTTAGACTCTATTAGTAATATATTATGGTTAGAGTTTAAGACTAAGGATAGCCCTAAGTATACCTTAATAAAGGGATTATTTATTTAGTTAGAGAAGGATATAAAGAAGATCCTAATCCTTATTTAGAAGGAAACCCTTAGTATAGAGTTATATAGAGGCCTCCTTGTCTCTATTTTATTAAGGGGCGGCTATTATAAGTCCTAGTAGAAAGTAGAGTAAGCTTTCTTATTTAATATAAGGATAGTTAAGCTTTAGCTCCTTATCTATACTAAGCCCTATATAGTAGTAGAATAGGACCTTTTTATTAATAGGGGCTAGGATTTTAATATCTGTATATAGTATTTATACTTTAATTATGGTAACGATGTGGAACTAGTATAGGTTAAGTTATAGAATTAGTTCTGTATAGTAGACTTCTACCCTAATATTGTGTAGACTAAGGTAAAGTATTTTGGTGCTAGTAAAGATAAAAGGGGTATAAAGTTTATATACTCTATTCTCTACTAGTTTGGGTTTCTTATTAAGGATATACTATAGATATAAGTTCCCTATTTATATATATTTAATAAGTAGGTATTAATTTATACCTAGTGTTAGGCTAAGATCCGAAAAGGATACTTAGTTTCTAGTTAACTTTACTTAGGCTAGTAGAATAGGTATCTCTAATTCTAAGATATATTAGTAGAAGGTAGATAAGGTACTACTAGAATAGTTAATGGAGAGTAAGTAGTTTAATTTAATAGGATTTATGTACCTTATAACCTATTTTAATATTAATTTTAAGAATAAGAATAATAACTTAAATTATCTAGTTTCTAGATCCTACTTATTCTATATCTTAATTATTATCCTATTATTATTAATATTTTTTTAGATAAAATTTAATAAGTTAATAAGTAAGGTAAAGTACTTTTAGAATAATAGTAAGAGGTATACCTTTACTGGCTATATTATAAATATACTTAATATGGTATACTTAAGGGATTACCTTATTTATATTTAAATCCCTATGATTGTATTGTAGAGGATTAATATGCTTAGAGATTCTACTATTAAGATATTAATAGTATTTAGAAGAAGTCTCTTAGTAAGCCTAATAAAGAATAAATAGGTATAGATTAGGTTTAATAATATAGTTAATACTAGTATTATGCTATCTCCCTTACCTGCTAATAAGAAAATTAATAAGAAAGCTAAGATAAAGGCATGTATTAAGGCTAAAGCTGCTAGGCTATGGCTAAGAAATATAGTATTACTTAAACTAATGGCTAAGGAAGTTAGGCCTAATACTACTAATTAAGCCTTAGCTAAGAAGTATATTATAGATAAGATTTAGGGTAAGGGTAAGGGTAAAGAGATTAAGGACCTATTTAAGGATAGTATATTATTAATAAAAGTTCCTAAGATTATAATTATTAACTTTAATGATAGCAAGCTAAACTAATTATTTATTAATAATAATGTTCCTAATATTATAATAATAGATAAGGATAAGGCTAAGAATAAGGATAAGGATAAGGCTTAGATTAAGGCCTAGGCCTAGGCTAAAGCTAAGGCTATAGCTAAGGCTATTACTACTATTAAGGTTAAAGGTAAGGGTAAAAGAAAGGCTATTAATAATAAGTTAGAAATATTTTGGTGTACTTAATGCCTTAAGAAGAAGGGTTATAGGTACTAAGGGGATAGAGATAAGAGTATATATCTTTATACCCTATTTTACTATAAAGATACTATAATATAGTAAGGATAGTAATTATATCTATTTCCTTACTTTCTTTACTTTCCTTTTCGGTATTTAATATATAAGATAATAGTCTTATTTAGAAAATACTAGTACGAATAATATATTATAATTTCTTTACTTTTTTAGAATTAATAGTGTATACTATGAAAATTAAATAATTATTATTACTTATAAACTCTGTATCCTTTAACTAAGCCTAATATATAAAGATTATATATTTAATAATACAGGCCTTACTAATTATAATATCTTTTTAGAATTTATGAAGCTTATTAGGATAGTATTAATAAAACTAAGGATATTTATATTAGAGACTAGGCTTAATAGAATAGGTGATTTTTAGGCTAAATTAATAAGGTAGTTAAGCTATCCCCTTATATTATAAGTTTTGGCTACTAAAGAGCGGATTAATAAGTATATTAAGGGATATGTAGCTTTATATAAACTATTATATAGGCTAAGCTTAAAGCCCTTAAATAGGAATACTTAGATTATAGTAAATAAATCTAAATTTAATTTTTATAGTTTAATAGGGGATAGAACCTGTATATGTTTATCTATAGACTCTTTACCTAAATTTAGGTAGGGAGTAAATTTGGGCGTAGAGTCTACTTATTAATACACATGTATACCTAGAGAGATATATACTAAATTAACTAGTATACCTCTCTAGTTATAGTGTAATTTAATGTATATACTAATAGTTATATAGCTAGTAGCTGTAGTGAATCCTATGTAACCACGAATAGAGAGAGTAGTATTTGGGATAGTTCTATAGAAGAAAGGAGGGTAAAGCCTACTCTAATTTTAAGGTCTAAAATAATAGTAATAGGATAGTTTATATATAATTAGAAATAGTGAATAAGGGTATTTATATATATACCCCTAGACTATATATACTAAAGGAGAAGGAAATTTAAACTAAGAAATAGTCTAAAAAATAAGTATTATTAATCTAAATTAAACTATAAGCCTCCTAAATTATTAATTATATATAAATTAAGTCTAATATTATACTAAATTAGCTAAGTGCCTATTAAATAAAGGTACATATCCTAATTATAGGTTATTATTAAGGTAGGTTATCGGCTTAAATAGTAATAAAATACGTTTTAGTAGTTTAGGTTAAGTTAGGTATATTATGCTATATAAATAGTCTAAAGAAGCTAAAGGTATTTTTTTCCAAAAGTAATTTTTACTATATAAGTAACCTATTTTTAATACATTTATAGGCTAATAAGCCTACTATTCATAGATATGTAGATTATAGTTATAAGCTGTATTTATAATCTAATTAGCTTATAAAATTACTATTTAAACTTTATAATTATATAATTTATTATAATTATAATTTATTATAAATACTTAGCTATAATTAGTTAAGATAGAGAAAAGTAGTAATTAGTAAATAAAAAGTATATTAATTAAGGGTAATAAGGCTATTAAGTATAAGAGGAGAGTATAGTTACTTAGTAATATGGGGTTAAGTATAGGTAAGTACTAAAAGAAATATTAATTCCTATCTATTAACTCCCTAGTAAAACTCTAAATTAGTATATTATATATTTAGGTATTAAGACCGCTAAATCTAACTAGGGATACTTATTAAATATAAGCTGGTAACTTAAGTATCTATAGGATAGTAATAATCCTTAATACTAAAACCCCTAGTATATAGGTATTACTAACTAAATCTTAGCTATAAGGTACTAGCCCTTAGGAGGAATATAAACTAATAGAAGGCTAATTATATAATACTTTAAGGTAAAATATAGGTAACTAATTAGAGGGGATTTGAACTTTTACTATTTTAGTATACTATATACTACTTTTAATAAGATTATTTTCTAAGTTATTTTATTTTATAACCTCTCTAATATTACCTATACTACCTAAGTTGTTAGCTTTACTTTATACCTATCGAAGTTATACTATATAAACTAGTAGTTCTTAATATAAAGTTTATTACTACTATAGTGACTTATTAGATAATAAAAGCTCATAAGTTTAATACTTACTAGTATAGTACCCTAAGCGCATATAGGGCTTTCTTTTTACTTAGGCTAATAATTAGTTATAATTAATAAAGCCTTTAATATAAATAGTAAGCTTATTTTTGCTGATAAAATACTATAATACCTTATTTAGGTTAGCTTTTATTAATATATTAGCTAGGTTATCTCTACTATTAATTTACTAAATCTCCTCCCTCTCTTTCTCCTTATTCTACTTAAGTTAAAACTAAAATAGAGTTATAGTTAGTATATATAATATTATTACCTTAGGCTCCTTAATTAGGGTTATAAGGTAAATTCCCCCTTATATTATCTCTAGCTCCTTAATTAGGGATTTGTATTACCTATTTAGATAAAGTTATTACTAAGCTCTATTAAGTAGTAGTAGCTAGTACATAGGCTAAGCTTAAAGCCCTTAAATAAGAATACCTAAATTACAGTAAATAAAACTAATCTTTATAATTTAATAAACGATAGAACCTATATATGTTTATCTATAAATTCTATACCTAAATTTAGATAGGGACTTTACTTATTAAATTGCATTATACCTAGAGAGATATATACCAAATTAACTAGTATACCTCTCTAATTATAATATAAGTTAATATACCTCTTTAAATATCTAGACTAGGATAGGATAGAGTATATTTATAATTTAGTAACTAGGACTTTAAAATAAATTAAATCTATTATATTATTAAGAAACTAATCTATTATTTAAGAATAAAGCTATTAAAAACTCTAAAAGCTCCTATAAAAACCATATCTATAATCGCTATACTATAAAACTACTATATATAAAGGATAGCTATTACTATATATCCCTTAATTCTATATCTTCTAATAATACTCTATATACCTCCTAGTATAGAATCTACTACTATACGGAAGTTCCATTATTAACTACTATCTATATTATAAAAAGAAAGTATTATAAAAGTTTAAATCCTAATCCTAAACTAATATACTATTCCAGCTTACTCTACTTTATAATATAAAGTAGTAGCAATACTCTTCTATTAAGCAGTAATATATACTATTCTAAATATTTACTATTCCACTTAAACTAGCTTAAGAACTTTTAAAACCTTTACTATATTAACTATTCTAGCAATTAAAGGGATTATTTATATTATAAGGAAGTAAGCGGCTTTAACTACATCCATAGCTACAGCTACTACCCTAACTATAGAGGTAAAAAAAAATAATAATAGAAGGTATACTACTAGGACTTAATTAATAAACCTATTAAGAGGATATAAATTCTATTATAATTAATATATATCCTCTATATTTTACTAACTTAAATATACTAATATTACTATTAGGGCTATTACTATTAGTAAGGTTAATAGGATTTTATAGTATTTAACCTTCGCCTTTATACTATATATTACTTAGGCTGGATTATTAAGTAGGTATCTATTATACTCTAAAATTAGCTAGCTAACTATTAAGGACCTTAACTAAGCTGCTTAAACTAAATTAAGTAATTTAACTACTACCTTAATAGATATTAAAGTTTAATAAAGCTTAAAATAGTTAGTATAAAAAAATACTTAATATTAATAGAAAAGATATATATACTAATCTCTAGGTACCTAGGATATAAATCTAGCTAGGCTAGATATAAGAGAGTTTAGTTAAGCCTCCTTATCTATAATAAGCCCCTATGTATTACCTGTATTAGAGCTTTTACGGCTATTTATATTTAAATCTCTACTATTTCTTATAGATAAAGGCATAAAACCTCTAAAAGACGGGCTCCTTTACTATGGATTAATATCTTATTTTCTACTACTTCTAAAAGGCGGACTGCCCTATTAATTACAATAACTACGGCTATTACTTATACTATAATTAGGACTACTAGACTTATACTCCTACTTTAGAATCCAACTAGATTAATATTAGCTATTGCAGTTATTGGATATTTTAGAAATATGGGTTTAGTTCTTAAGTATAGGTAGTAAAGATTTATAGTAAAAGGTATATAAAAATTGGGATAAAGATATATATAGTACTAGTAAGTAATTTTAAGGTATTTATAAATAAAAAGGAAGGTTAGAAATTCTATACCTTTAGGGATTACTATATAAATAGTTAGAAAGAGAATAAGATAATTTATTAAATTAGGAAAACTTAATTACTTCCTATAAAGTAGGTCTTTAGTAAGTTAATATAAGTAAAAGGCCTATCTAAGAGGGAAAGATATTATAAAGGCCTTAGATATATATTACTTTCCGAAATAGGAGTATAATATATAGAAAGTCCCTTATTTTAAGTAAAATAGAAAAATAATAATAGATAAAATAAGTATAGTAGTAAGGAGTTTATAGGAAAGAAGGAAATTACTTCTACTACTAATACTTACCTTAATATTATTAATTTAGTACTTTAGTCCCTTAGATATAAAGAGAAATTATAATATTAATAGAATATAAAAGGAAATAGTTAGATAAACTTAAAGTAAAGTAGAGAGGTTTCTATAAATTAAAAACTAATTAGTAAATATATAATAAGGCTTTTTTCCTATTATACTTATAAGCTAGAAGGAGGTAAATACTTAGGAGTAATAAGTAAGTTAAAGTAATATAGGATTTAATAATATTTAAGTAAGGGGCCTTATTTAACTAAGATAATAAGGTTAAGTAGATATATTATAATATTAAAATATAAGTATATACCTAATAATAAGACTATAGGATTTAATTTACTAGTAATAAGTATTCTTTTTTTAAGTTCTTATAGTTTCTCTAAATAGCTAGTATAGAAATAATTTATTATAAAATTTAGCTAACTAAAAAGCTAATTATCTTAAAAAAAATATATTTAAGCTCCTTATAAGTAATCTAATTTACTTATTACTACTTTATAATTTAGTATAATAATTACTTTTATATAATTAAGTTTCTTATAGGAACCTACCTTAAAATAAGGCTATAAGTTAAATATAAGGTTTATCTTAATATTATAATTTTTTCCTAGCTTATATTATAAAATATTAAATAAATCTAAGTAATAAAAGTTTTAATAACTCCTTTCCTATATAGGTTATTTAAGGAACTAATACTAGAACTTACCCTATATTCTAAAGCTTAATTACTAAATATATTAAGCTTATTATAATATCCTCCTATACTATAGTATATTATATTATATAATACTAATAGTATACCTCTAGCCTTCTACTAGCCTTCTTATAGCGGGATATCTATATCTCCTATATTATATAATAATAATAGAGTATTTTTTATATTATAGTAGTAGTAGTAAAGCTTTATTTCCTAATTAGGTACTTATATTATATTATCTATTATAGAGTATTATAATATAGTATAGATTAGTTTATATTAATTATATTATATAAGATAGCTTTATTAAGTATATTTCTATTATACCCTTTATTAGAGTTCCTCTTTAATAGGTCTATTTACTTACTATTTATATTATTATTATCTTATATTTTTAGTAGACTAGTAGTAGCTCTACCTACTTACTATCTATACTATTATTATCTTATATTTTTAGTAGATTAGTAGTAGCTTTACCTATTTACTATTTATACTATTATTATCTTATATTTTTAGTAAACTAGTAGTAGCTTTACCTATTTATTATCTATATTATCATTATTTTATATCTTTAGTACCTCTATCTACTTACTATTTATGCTATTATTATCTTATATCTTTAGTACCTCTATCTACTTACTATTTATACTATTATTATCTTATATCTTTAATAAACTAATAGTAGTTCTATTTACTTATTATCTATACTATTATTATCTTATATTTTCAGCTAACTAATAATAATTTATATTATTATAGTCTTATATCTTCATAAATATATATAAGTTAAGGGCCCCTACTAGCGTATATTAATACCCGAAAGATACTATCTTTATAATATAATAACTTTATTAGGAAAAATACTATATATAATACAATTTTTATTCCGGATTACCCAAAAGCTAAAAATTTAAGTAGTATAAATTATTCTTTAAATAGATATTATTTTGCTATTTAAATCTCTAATAAGTTTAGTATATATATTAATATATCCTATATATATAATATTAATACATAACTATAGTATTACCTAAAGTCCTACCTATTTTCTTTTTTAAAATTAGTAAAATAATAGAAAATTTAGGGTAGGTTTATTAATACCTTCTTTATTAAAAGACTAAACTATTTATATTTAAATTTTAAATATATTATAAAAATAAGGTATATATTTAGAGAGGTACACTAGTTAAATTAGTATACGCCTTTTTAGTTATAAATATGTTTTCTAAAGTATATTATTTTTTTATATTTTACCTACTATATTATACCTATTCCTATTAAAGGACTTTCTATTATATTTATATTATATTAAAGCTAAAATATTTATATCCTAATTATATTTATAAGCCTAGTAAATATAGTATATAGCTATATTAGCTTAGCCTAGCTAGCTAATTTTATCTTACTATCTAAATTACCTAGGATATCTTTTTATTTAAATAACTAATTCTATTTTACTATTTAAATTATTAAAGATAGCTTTTAATTTAGATAGTTTCCTAAATAGATAGCTTATTATCTATATAACTGGCTTTATCTTACTATTAAGATCGCCTAGGATATCTTTTTATTTAGATAGCTTCCTATCTAGATAGCTAGCTTACCTTACTATCTGGGTTATTTAGAATATTTTTTTAGTTAAATAGCTAGCTCTATTTTACTGCCTAAATTACTTAGGATATCTTTTCGTCCCTATTTATAAAAAAAGATAGTAAAAAGTTGATTTATATAAGAGTTATACCTATAACCTTTACGCCTAAAAAGAAGGGGCTTAGAATAAGTTATTTTT
Organism: Diaporthe humulicola; assembly: GCA_038088545.1. Taxonomy (NCBI): domain Eukaryota; kingdom Fungi; phylum Ascomycota; class Sordariomycetes; order Diaporthales; family Diaporthaceae; genus Diaporthe; species Diaporthe humulicola. The sequence goes on from JBBWSL010000194.1 coordinate 75,376, forward strand.
AGTATACTAGCGCTTAGAAGACCCTATTTATTGTTATCCTTGCCCAGAACTATACTATTATACTATAATATAGTTCCTTATTTAAAATAATATATAACTTTTGGATTATATAATGGTATACGAACTATGCGCATGGATTACCTGGATAAGATAAATAGCTCCTAGGGCCCCGGTAGGGGCTCCACATGGTATAATTTAATTGGTCTAGCGCTAAGGGCATGTATAGACTATAGGGTAATTAGAGTAGAGGGAAGATAATAAAATAAGTAATAAAATAAGTAAATAAATAAGTAAATAAATAAGTAAATAAATAAGT
>JBBWSL010000195.1:0-75597 GCA_038088545.1 Diaporthe humulicola
TACTATATTATATAATTAGGATTATATATAGGCTTTTAATTTATTATATAGCTTTTTTTTTAGGTATTATATTAGGTAATTTAATTAATAATACTATAGAAAGAAGAATACTTAATTTATAAGGGTAATTATTTTAAAAGGTATAAAAGTAGTATAGGGTTTTACTAAGCTATATTATTATTATATATTATAATTTAAAAAATAATACTTTAAATATATAAATCTTTTTAAAAGTTATAAATTAATTATAAAAATATTATAAGAACTTTAAAGTTAGGCGAATACGTATAAGCTAAATACCCTTACTTTGTATAGTAGCTATGGATTTTGTGTAGTCAGAAGGTGGGGGTGATGGAAGGTCTATGGGGTATGGTACCCTCCAATTCATGTCCAACAACCACAAGTTCATGGCCCGCGTGCAAAACGTGCTGCAGGACAGCAGCCTCCTTCGCTTCTACCTGGGCCCCAAGACGGTATACCTCGTGGCGGGGCTGCAGGGCATAAGGGGAATGTTCGGGCGCGAGATGGTGCACACGGTGACGAACCAGGAGCAGATGACGCGATATGCCCTGCCGACGCTGTACAAAATGAACCTCGACGAGATCAAGCGCTGGGAGGACGACAAGTCCGGCGTCGCTAAGTCCCCAATCCCCGGCACAGAGGGCACGCCGACTCGGCAGCGGCTATGGTACACGTATGAGCATATCTATACCGAGTATCTGGGCAGGCCACAATATACGAAGCCGCTGGTGGATGCGTTTAGCCGGAACCTGGCCCAGGCTTTGGAGCGCTATCCAGCTGGAGAGTGGGCAAAAGTTAACGTTGAGGAGTTCTGCCGGCGCGAGGTCGCTGAGTCTGCTGTCAAGGCACTTTTTGGCCCCGAGTTGATCAGTTTGTCACCAGACTTCATGGATAGATTCTGGGACTTTGACAGCCACGTGTTCAAGTGGGTGCTGGGACTTCCCAAATGGATCAATGCAGCCCCATACCATTCCCATGACCGCTATGTCGCCGCAATCCAGAAATGGCTCGACGCGGGCGAGGCCGGCTTTGACTGGGACAGCCAAGAGGCTACGGCAGAGTTGGAACCTCGCTTCGGCACGCATGCTCCCCGGGAGCTCATTAAGTGGATGAAGGAGACGGGATGGAGGAGCGAGGTCATTGCTGCGACGGTCGGGGCGCTGGTATTTGCGTAAGAGCAGCCCGTTCACCACAACATACTGTTGCCATGACTAACACGACAATCGACCCGTAGTCTGAACTCGAACAGCATCCCGACCACAACATGGATGCTGATGGAGATTATACAGGACTCATCTCTTCTCCAGGCCGTGCGTGACGAGGTAGCCACTGTCACGACCACAGACCCGAAGACGGGCCGGCCTAGCATCGACAGCCAGAAGTTGGTGGCTCTGCCACTACTGCAGTCCATCTTCACCGAGACGCTGAGGCTGCGCATAAACTTCAACATCATCCGTGACGTCAAAAAACCCATCACTCTGGATGGCCACCCGATTCCCCAGGGGTCCCTGCTGCAGGCCCCGATGCAGGTTGCCCACTACAACGAGGCTGTCTGGGGCGCCAACGGCCACCCGGCGACCGGTTTCTGGGCAGAGCGGCATGTTAGGACAGGCGATGAGGGCAGGCGTGTGTATTCCATGGCGGGCAGCCAAACGTCGTATTTCCCCTTTGGGGGCGGCGCGAACATGTGCCCCGGCCGTCACCTGGCGAAGTTCGAAATTCTGACAACTGTCGCTCTTGTGGTGTCTCGATTCGATATCGAGCTTCTAGGCTGGACTAACCCTGACGGGTCACCCTCCCAGCGGATGGCCCAAGGCGATATTCGCTTCTGTGGTGCTGGGGCCATGCCTCCTGATCGAGAGATGAAAATCAGATGGAGGCTAAGGTCGTGAACTAGGTACATATACAAATGTCTCGCTTGACTGATACCCTGTCTAATTAAGTAGACATTGAATCTATTTTACGCTACACTGAGTGACTGAGTGAACTACACGCCCCGAGCACCCAACTCTCCCCACCGGGCCGCACTAGGACGCAGCTTCCTTTCTCCACCATCGCCCACAGGAATCTACATGGAAAGCATCGCTACCGACAGCAAAAAGTCCATAAAGGAGGCGATCCGGACATTAAGGATCCTGAACCTCCAACAGGCAGTCGTGATTGGGCCCATGCATGGTCTGCTTCCAGTCCCCTTCATACAGAAGGTCGACCTCGTTGACAGACACCCGACCCGGGAATTGCCGCCTCGAGAGCAGGGACGTGGATACTGGCCATTTTCTGCTTGATTATAATGTTCTTTTCGAGCGGCACTGTGTAGTCCCAGAACGCATTGATGGCATACAGGGCGATAGAGTCACGCCACGTTGGCGGCACCGCGTTGGAGAACTGGCCCCCGTCGCCGTCGTCGCCACGGAACACGGCGACGCTGAGGACGTCGCAGCCGATGAGGTATTTACTCCTTGGCGATGATATACCGGAGCGCCCCGGAGAGCTCAGGGTTGGAGGCAGGGTTTTGCACGATGCTCTCTGTACCAGTCGTCCGCTCACCACGGTGAGTGGGATGCTGCCGTAGGGAAGGGTCCAAAGATACTTGTCGAAGTTTTGTACATATATTACCAACTGTTGCAAACTGTTCAGCGGGCAAGGAGTTTGAAACACCCAGACGTTCGGGCTGGGCCAGGAAAGGGGTCACTAGGGCCTCAAGTGAGGCGGCCATCTGGTTCGGCACTGTCAAGGAGGAGATGACTAGGCTGGTGTTCTGGACGTTTTACTATAGGATAGTGTTATTGTCAGCAACCAGCAATGACAGAATTCTCTGCCAAATATAGACAACTTCCTAGGACAGAGTCTCGTTGTTACCGGCGTCGGCGAGCGTGAAGGCCAGTGAACCACCAGCAACTGGCCCATCCGGGTAGGTTTTAGTCGTCTTTCTCAGCACCACGCCGTATGTGGCACGAACTCCTCCACTGACAGTGAGTGGCCAGTACAGGTCGGCCTTCTGCTTTGGGGTAACCACAAGATGCTCGAGTGCCGTCCCTCAGCCGTGACCAAGTACCTTCCATTCCGAGATGCTATCTGTGGCCAGGCCATATACTTGTTGATAACGAGATAAATATTGCTGTTATATTCTATTGTCCTCGGAAGGAATTATTCTCAATTCGATCCACATTCATCGGGCTCAATTTCTACTCATATCTGTAATTGTACCTCCCTTAAGCTTGCCAACTGTAATACTCGCTGGATCAGTGGTACACCACCTACGTTATACAGGCCCTGTCCTCAGAGGGGCTCAAAAGGAATAGAATACGCTTCTCCATATTCAATGCAAATATTCAGATGTCCTATGTGCTCACAGAAATGTGCAAAAATAAATTCAACCCTGTATCGATTTATTGGAAAGGTGCGGGCCAGTGGATTTGAGGAATGAGGCAAGTTGTCTGGGCTGACGGAGTCTTTCAAGCTGGCATCTGTGATAAAACGTCCGGATGTAAGATCAGGTCCTCTGATACAGACAACCATAAGTACTACTGCATGCTTCCATGAGTGAATTTATGCATGCATGGGTGCGCAATTAAGCAATTACGCAATTACGCGTGCCAAGGTAATTACGGCTGTGGTGGCTTGCCCATTGCTGCCGGCGCGCCCACATAGTCTAGCAAAAGACCAACGATAAACAACAGTTTATCTATCGTTCAGCAACGCCTAATAAATATAGCCGTTCCGTCACAATGGCTGAATTATCACTGGGGGTCTTTCGAGGTTAAAAATTCCAAAAACCTACATTGTATTATTCTCTAGCTCAGTGCTTGCTATTGTTGAATATTCTAAAGTCCTCCGCGTTCCATTGCATCCTAGAGTATCCCGAGTCAGCTGTCAGAGCACGAAAATAATGTTTCATACACATAAGGGGGGAGACCATACTGTGGCTATTGGCTGTCTCAAAGCCAGCAGCCTGCAAGTCCTTTGAGGCGCAGGCCACAGATGGGAGAGCTTTCTTCTTCAAGGGGTTAGTTTGGATTGCTTACCAGTATGTCTTCATGATCCATGCCTTCCTGCAAACGCGCCGAAAGCTGTTTGTGGTTCACCTGGACCGTGTTCAAAGATTTTGGCGCATCGCCTGAGCTTCCTTTGGACTGAGTTTCCAACTCACCAAGAGTTTTCAGCCACTCCTCAGTCGACTGGCTTTCCGGTCGAGGGCGCGACTGCTGCTCTTGAGGTCTCTCCGCTACAGACTTCTTCTGGATAGGAGGTGTATTCGAAGGCATCCCTATTGCTAGAACAGAAGAAGCCACAGAAGTTTTGATTACAGAAGCCAGAGTCTTCGTAATTGGGCTCTATAATTGCTCCCACAAACCGTGACCTGAAGAAGCGATGATTGGATGACGAGTGTGTTCAGGGTCATATGCTGCGAAGTACAGACTGCAAATATCTTTAAATACCAGGCACAGCTGTCAATGATGAGGTGTTCCTCCACAATGGATTGTGTGGGAACAATGTAGAAACACAAAGACATTGGCTTGTGTTCCGACCTTTCAATGCGTTCTTTGTGACTCACCCGTAGCTCTCATAACTTGGCAATACCATTGACAATGAGCCTGGTTCAGTAATAGCCAACTAATGTATGTTAATCATTTGTATTCATTCTTGCTGACTGCCCCATTTGCGAAGAAATTGCCATTGAAAGCTCAAAAAATCAAAAACAAGGTACAATGGGAAGAATGACCAGTTATCTACTCCAATGCTGTCTTGTAGTCCTTCAAGAATGCCCACCGGCCTTTTTCATCCCAATTCTTCGAGGCAAAATCATTGGCATATTTGGGAAAAAAGTCGAGATAATGAAGCAGACTCTTGTCGTGAGCTATGACTACCAGAATGTTGTTGTGAGCATCGGCTTCCTGCAGTTTCCCTATCGTCCTCTGGGCCTCAGCGACATCGACAGAGATACCGTTCTTGGCTATGTCGAAAAATGGCTTCGTCCCATCACCGCCCCGGAGAAGATGCTCGAAGAGAGCGCCTGGACACGGGGTGGCTGTGTGGATGTCCAACGGGTGGGGTATGATCAAGTCTGGTAGTGGCAGGTACCTGGACGGTCTGAACTCGCCCGCTTGATGGGCTGCATCTCCTCCCATGAGAATATAAGAGTCAGGGTTACTGGTTACTTTGGCTAAGGCGCAGATATGACCTATCGCATGGCCAGGAGCGTTGAGAATATAATATGACCCGTCTTCAAAGTAATCAAAGGCTTCAAAACGGCCGATCCTCTTCTCGGGATTGAACTGGATCTCCCGGACTATGAATATGTCAGCTATCATTATTCAACTTTTTGGCGTCAAAGACTCTTGGGGTGGGGGTCGTTTCAGAAGATCTGTGCTTCTGAAACTCTTCCCGACCAAGGCACTTACGCTCCCTACCAGTATAATCAGACTCTAGGATTATAGAGTCCTGATTTTTCGGGTAGCCCGGTGTGAACGCGTCTTTAAAGCCAGGGCCGACAATCAAATCCGTGTCTGCTGGGAAGGTTGACGGGTCTCCAGTGTGGTCGAAATGCCAGTGAGACCAGATGATTCCTTCGATACTTGAGCCGGACACTCCGTGTTCTTCTAACTGCTCCCGAACACCTTTCTTCGCCTCAAGCTTGACCGGGCCAATCTGTTCGATCAAGCCAAGGGTGGCTGGTGAGAGATTCCCCCAGTCCTTTCGTATGCCCAAATCAAAGAGTAACTTGCGGCCAGAGGGATGTTCAATGAGAAAGCTGTGTGAGGGAACCGAGAGCTCATCGTAACCTTTGATAGGAGGTTCGAAGAAGACCTTTGTTGGTGCAGATATCCACGAGGTAGTATCGATGACTGCAAGCACGTATTTAAGTGGCTGAACTGTATGAAAAAAATGGAAGAGCGGAAGGCGGCCCATTGGATGACCTGCTTGCAGGGTACGACAGGGACAGGAGAAAACGCACTGCGAACGTCAACAGTAACTGATGAGGTCTCGAGCTGGAGGTCTGGTGCTGGCTCTGCCATCTTGTTGGCTGACATGATTCGCCGTAGGATAGAGTCCCGAGGGGCAAAAGGATACAACATGAACTCGTACGCTGCCGAGCGTTTCATTCCTCTTATACGCAATAGCCGACACCAGTGGCCCAGTACGTCTTACCACCATCTTACCACCATCTTGATGAGATGCAGCCGGCTTATCATATCTGTGCTACACACTCATGCACTCCACTTCGTGCTTCGACCCCCGTAATGGCTAATGGTCCCACACTGCTCCTGCATTCATGTATTTCCCTTGGTTTTCAGTGATAGCACAAGATCCAGCCGCCACGATTAGACACTAACTGTTGTGATCATTATGGGTCCAGGAGGAACAAGACATAATCGGTTGGTAACCAATGCAGGGAAAGGCCAAGTGCTACAATCTGTCACCCACACCCGGTAGTCGACCGGTCTACCATAGTACTATGTTGATCCGATCCCCTCTAGTCATCGCCGATTCGCTGTGAGGATTCTCACTGTATCACAACCCTCGATGTCCGGCCGACATCTCCCGACCTCCCCTCCTCAGCCCAAAAATAGACAACAGAATGGCCCTTATCCACTAGCTGTGAAAGACGTCCGTAGTGCTGAGTAGACATTGTCACGAAATTCCCTGGCAGCGGGCAGCTTACCAGCCCAGTGCCCGAAAGGGTGTGCAACCCCTTTGTACAGTTTCTGGTCACTGGGCGTCCCTGCAGCAATGAGCTTGTCGTGATATAAACGGCCCTCGTCCACCAGCGGGTCGATTTCGGCAGAATGTATGCTGGCAGGGGCTAGGCGTGAAAAGTCAGCCGCCACCATCGGCGACGCCCGGAAGTCATTGGCCTTCTCGGTCCTCTCTTTGCCCCTTCCCAGCCACAGGTTATAGAACCACCGCAGGCGATTGAGTGGCAAGCATGGAGCGTGCTCCAAGCTCACATAGCTCTCGTAAGGGACCGTCTTGGGATCACATGAACCCTCCTCCGGCACGAACCTTGCGTCCAGGACGGGTACAACCAGTAGCTGGAGCTTCAGCGGCGGGATAGTGGCGCTATCTCTGGCCAAGAGAGCCAGTGCAGCGGCGATACATCCTCCCGCAGAGTAGCCCCCGACGGCAAGGCGAGATGTGTCAATGTCGAGCGTGTCGCCGTTGTCGATCACCCACTTGAGCGCGTCAAAACTGTCCATCACAGGCGTGGGGTGCGGGTACTCGGGACTCGTTCGGTATTCCACGTTGATTACGACGCACCCAACCTGTTGAGCGACGTTCTTGCAGAAGACTTCGTCGGTTTGCAAAGACCCTATTACAAAGCCACCTCCGTGGAAATCGAGATAAGCAGCAAGGCGGCCGCCTCTGCTGAGGCCGCCCTTGGCAATTGCATCAGCGGTCGGCTTGATAATCTGTACGGCGATCTCTCCAACCGGTTCCGTGACCGAGACCTGGTGTGTTGTGCAACTACCAACATCCGGGCACGGGCCTTCGACTTCGTGCGTGGGAAAGGTGTATTTTGCTCGATCCTTGTTGTATTCCTCGTACGGTACCTGGTCAGCCCGCAGTTTAGGTGCTGTCACTGGTCAGCAAGCTTTTATCCTGGGCCTTTGGTGTTCATCAAGGATCAAGACTACCTTGGAAACGGTTGTATATCCTGGCAAAGTCGGCATCGATCCTGTCGACAACAGATGGGTGAAAGGAGTTGACGAAGGTGTCTGATGCGGCAGCCATTTCGATGATCGGTTGTCCAGTAGAAACACAAAATTAAGTTAGATTAGGAACGCGCAATTTGGGATCGAAGCCTTCCCAGTTGCGTTTGAACTGGCGTCTATCTGATCGCAATCCATCCGGCATCGGCGGCCCGGCAGCTAACCGGGTCCTCGCGGGACTCTGCCGCACTCGGGTTGTCTCGGTGTCTGCTCACATGCTTACGCCTCGGCCTATTGCAGGAGTGCAATTGCTGAGATATGGATCGCTGCTCACACTGTTTAAGATTCTGGTACAAGCAGCCTGTGAGCAAGCACCTATTAATCTTTGCACAACACTGCAGGTCTTTAGGATATGCAAGGAGTCTAGAGTGGTCAGGCACCCTCGCCTGCTGTCTGACCGGAAGGGTTCAGAAGGATGGGGTGCGATATCTTAGATCCATTGGACTGTGATGTTCTGCTCAGAATAGTCGCATCAACGTTGTTTAGAGGTACACAAACGGCAAAAATGTACGTATTGGTCCGAATGAGAAGCTATTAGGGGGTACCGGAAAGAAAGCATCGAAAACCCCAAAGCTTCTTGGAAATACTACCCCCCAGAAAGCGATCACATCGCAGGAGCACCCTGGAATGACCATACCGGTATGTGGCGGATCCCAGGCCCCTCACCCAGCTTCTCAGCGGGATCAATCATCCAGCAACAGCCGCTTATAAAGATTTACGTCGACCTACCTGTCACTCTGCTGCACGAAAGACAGGCCACGCCAGAATTGAAATCGAAATCGATAGCTGGCCCAATTGTTGCGCATTTGAACTATCGGTGACCTCTCCCTCGGAAAACCTTTTGCCTGTCTTCAGGAATCAGCTACCGACCCCTGGATTTCGATGATACTTGCGAACTTTGAGGCGGGAGCGATTGGTCTCGCTAAGAAGTGGTCTCCGCTACTGCGTATCATGCTCCCGCTACTGGTCTCTAAGAAACAAGCTTGGGGGGATGAGACGGAAGAATTTATTCCTGAAGAAAGTCATGAGGCGCTTGGACGTAGGTAGCTCTCGGCCTGCCTTTACACAGGCTCTGAATACCAAAACGGAGGACTGGTAGGTGTTAAGAACCTCGACTCCCTTGATGATGCTTATAGTGCGCGGAAACTCTAAATACCCCTGTTGAGGCTCTTCCCCAAGACGAAATTGACAATAATGGATCCTTTTGTTATGACAATAGCTGGCTCGGGGGAACAGTGACTGCCCTTACTGGTGCAATATAGCTGCTTGCAAAAGACCCCACAGTTACGAACAAGCTTCAAGATGAAGTCAGGAGATCCTTCACGCAGGAGAATGCCATCGAAATTGCTAGCACGGCCAAATTAGCATGTTTATGTGCTGTTATCGAGAGTGACTGCATTAATATCCATCGTTACCCAGCACGCAACCACGTATTACTTCCGCCCAACTGGGCAAGGAAATGTTGTGCGCGGAGAATGCCTGCCAAGCAATGTATTAATTATCGACAGGGATCGAAGACAGAATCAAAAATGCCAAGGGGACCATTTCTACCCAGATTGTTTCTTCTGATAACCTATGCGCTAATTTACGTGGAAAGCAAATTGTTGAAGCTCCGTTATCAAACGAACATGAACAAAAGCAATAGAGGCTGCCTGGTCTGTCACAAGTGTCTAGGAGATTCAAAGTAAGGCAAAGCCCAAACTTTTGGTGTTCTCATGCTTTTCCCTCATTGCACATCCATGCCAGGCTAAATACATGCATTCAACGGCACTATGTAATAATTGAGTGCCAGCTGTGCCGACTAAACCGTCACCGGATGGATCGGAGTGGAGTGCATGGCATAATAGAGTGCTCGCTTCGGCATCCACGGGCGCCATCGCCACTTCGTCCCAAGTCCTGTACGGTCTGTCCCTTGGCATTTGCTCCGAAATAACTTCGGACTTCGGCACCTCCATTGGTAATGGCGGTCAAATTGTGGCTCAGACATGAAACATCAGACGGTTGTAACGGCTGGGGCTACCACCACCCAGGCAATTTAAGCATATGACATCAGTTACTTAACTGACTCGGCATCCGTAGGGCTACAGGGCTGTCTGCAAAGGTTCATACTATCCACGTGCATTCACGGGCGGTCCGATCCGGTTAAGACTTGCAGGCTGTTCGCATCGCGACTCATGGGTTTCGGACAGGTCTTCTTGGCTCTGGAGTCAACGCGGCAACGGCGTTAAAGTGTAACGATAAGCGAATTATGCAAGGAAATACTGGGGTCGACTGGGGCTATTTTTACAAGAATTTGGGAGGGGCCCTGATGGGCATGCCGGTGATCGTAGCCAGCACGAATCGCTAAGTTCAAGGTTCCCCAGTTTCTCGATAACGTGACAGCGATTATTGATTCACGGGCGTAATTGTATGCTGATGCTACCAGCCTCTCGACTATTTGGGTTCGAGGTATCTCACATTGCGGCCACTCTAGCTCGGCCCTGAGAACTCAACCAACAACCCGCAATGGCAAGCTATCAAGTGCAGTTGCGACCAGTCGTCGACTGGGACGCAAAGCCCTTGCCACCGCTCCCCCTCGTCCCGGGGCGCTCTCGCATGCCTTACAAATCAGCACTCAACAATAAACACGAGAAATCACTGGTGGCAGTGCATAGGAGAGGCAATGTCTTCCCCCCGGAGCTTGATATCAGGAGATTCCAGGAGGCAGACTCTCGAGTGGTCATAGATAAGCCTAGGCAAACACGACCAAGCCACCATTCGTCGCCCTCCATAGCCAGCGCACCAGACAACCAGTTGTCGATGGAGAGTGAATGGGACACAACACCTGACATATCTCGACACTCACGCCAAAAGTCTGACCAGCCGACGAACCGCTCTGCTCGCAGGCAACCACCTCCAGCTATCATGACGGTAGAGGACCTGAGTTTGCCGCCGAAGGTTAGACAAATCATCGGCGTGGGGAGTCCTCGCAAGGCAAAAGCAACACAGTGGGATCCGATTTCGACGCAGGCTGCTCCAAGTCTAACGACAACAGCACGCCCGACATCGATAACAAGCGCGTATAGCCAGGCTGGTGGGCCTAAACAGGACATGTTGTTTCACATGGAGGAAATCATGGAGGAACGGGAAAAGGCCGAGGATGATCGTGAGATCAATCGACGCTTGGAAAGTTTGATTCAGTCGCCCGGTTTCGCAGCGATACGCTGTTTCCCCGACAAGTCGGCACCAGAACCGAACTTCTCACTCAACGCTGCGACTTCACGCCAAGATGAGCCTCGGCAGCGAGAACCTACAGCTTACCCCGAGCAGCCACCGCAAGACCAGAGGAGTTCTCGAGAGATGTATCACGACTTGGTGGTAGAATTGGCACAGAGCGCACCTGCCGCTTTACCACCACCGCCGAAACCCCCAACTGAGCTCGCTGGACGCCAATCTGAGTCCTCGTCTTTGCACCACAGGCGACACCACTCTTCGTTGTCCACAGAGACTGCTCAACTGCACCGTGGAGACGGACATGCGTCCTGCCCACAGCTGCGCAGGCCAACGCCAAAGTCACCACACATAAGCGTCTTCGACCACGACTCTTCTGATTCGGAATCAGACTCGGACTCGAAGCCTCTCTGGTCGCCCAAATTTGCCTTCTTAGGCCGCCGACCAGTTTCAAAGCCCAGCAAACGCCGATGATCACAACACTTTTCTGTCCCAGTTCGTGACGTCAGCCGGACTGATACGCCGCATTGAAGGGTCTATTCGCAGCTCTCGCGAGAGGGAGAGAGAGAGAGAGAGAAAGAAAGAAAGAGAGGAGGGTGAACTGGCTCGAGGACTATGCAATGACACGGATTGAGAACCAAACGAGTATCTAAGTTTTCAAAGAGCCACGACTGAGGGAATGAGTAGAGCAGGGAAAGTACCTTGAGACACGCCTGCATCAAAGAGCTTCCGAATTCTGAAGCTTCCTTCCATATACCCAGCACGCATCTTTATTCATGTAATTAAGAATTCATGTAAATAGGACCCGAGAACACCAATGCGGCTCTCAGATAGCATGGGCAACTCGAATGAATGAATCATGAAACGATGAACTGCCTGCCTCGGAGATCAGAGTAGCATGGGTTGGGCGTGATTCAAGACCTAGCCATGTGACAAGACAATCCATGGGATGGAGCAATAGCGTCATCATTGCCCAGCGAGACACTCGTGTGTAGCGGCTGCTCCCACACAGGTGGGAGTGGATGGAGGTTGAACTAGCAGGCGTATCTAGTACGCAGATCTCTTATAAGTGGAATTGTGATGTGCTACGAGACGTTCATGTGGTGATGACGTGAAACGGGTTCAGCGCTCATACATTCATCATACAATACCTCATACAATTCGAGATCTATATGTGTTGCACGCTACGAGCGTGATACATATGTACCTAGGTATCCACGAGCAATACATACGTGAGGTGAAAAGTCATAGAAGAAGATTCGGTTTAATTCTGATCAATTGCCCATCATCTAGAGCACCAAACTAAATACTATCTGGGCCCTGGAAGCGGGTCGTTCCTACTCGTACATTGTCCCGTTCGAAGTTGGCATAATACTTGTCAGTGAAACCACTTGGCACTGTGCTGGCTCGACATGTGTATCATATAATCATTACAGTAACATAGCTATGTTCTTGTATAACGCAAAGGGGATTGCGGAGCCCCTGTTGCTTGCTCACCTTCCAACCTTCCAACCTGCTCTCCTATATAAGCTTATCCTATAGGATACTATTCCTTAGGAGGTTATTGTATAGGTTGTTTCAAAAGGGGCTGGTGAGATGAAGATGGAATATTGCTGGCATATCAAGCCGGTAAGTCCTAAAAGGACGGTGATAATAAATCGAAATCGTTTATTCCAAGCGATATATATATAAATGTACCGTCAGAGTTATCCTACGAGAAGTTGGGCAGTGAGCACTGCGCAGGTAGTTCACTACATAGGTTCTGTGGCCGCGTAGCGGACACTCGAGCAAAGCTCGTATACATGTATATAATATTATGCAATCTACATCTACAGCCAAGCGCACTTATTATTATCCATTTTATCCTTCGTTCCTTCATCAGTCGTTAACTCTCGAACCCAGAAACGACCATTCTTGTCGCTGCTGGAGTTCCTGCTTGACGTAGCAAGGCAACAGTCTTCCAAGTTGCAGGCTACTTAAGCAACGCTCTTTTATGCCCACTGTACAACCGAACTCATTACTTTGATCAAAACACACTGGGGTATCCAACTCACTAAACAAATCCAATCTTGCAAGTCATGTCATGTCACATGCCACACATCCGACGCCGCGTTAATCATACTCTCCCCTTCCATCCACATCTGAAACTCCTTCCCGTGGGTATGACTCTCCGGGGGCATACCAGCAAACACCAATGAGCTGTAGAGGCCTTCGATGTCAAACGGCATGGCAAGATTTGCCTCGAGAACCTCGTCACTCATGACGTGGCCAGTCCCAGCCCCAAGGGTCTCACTGCCACCGAGGCCAATTCCGCCATTTGTCCATTCCACTAAGACATGTCAATCACCTGCTACAGGTGCCAAAGTGACGTATTCTGGAATATTCCAGAACCTAACAGACGGGGAACTGTAAAAGGAGAAGAATCGTGCTTACTCTCATCTTCATTTATGCCGGCCTGATCTTTGAATCGTAGCGGTCGTATCCGCTCCACGAGCTCCGTCAGATCGTTTAGGACACCGAGGCAGTCCGAGGCATACCCTGTCGGCCCGGATGCAATCCCCATACCGCTACTCCTGCCGCTGTTGTTTAGGCATTCAGTCTTCGCTTCCCTTTCGAAGGCCTTCCTTGCGAAACGCAGAGCAGATGCGTCCGACGAATGGGACGAAGTGAACACCATCTGATACAGCAGCATGATCACCGCGGCGTTGAAGATGTGGTGGAGGTCCATCATGATCGGCTTGCCGGGTACTGTGCCCCCTTGGTTGCACCGCATCAAGATGTGCCGCCCCAACCGCAGATTACGTCGTGCAGCATTGGCGCATTCCAAAAGGAAGGTGATGTGCTCGTGATTATAGATGTCACGCGGCACCTTGATTAGGTCCCCACCGATGTAGGATTTCACAGCGAGGAAGAAGAGCGGGCGGAGTGTGAGGATCATCAGCTGATATGACGTTGTCAGAATCTCTGTACTGTGATTGACCGGCCACACAACATTTGGGATGGGTCAAATGAAGCTCACCTGATGGCACTTCATGTGCAACGTGCACAATGCTCGATCTGCATATATCGCATTGGCATTGTTGTAGTCAGTGTCAAAAGGAGACTCTGCCTGAAGATCCAAGGGCATTTGAAGCGCTGGTGGGAGGTTTCTGCGCCAGGCTTCCAACATGTTCAAGGGCTCCTGTACTTGAGCCTTCAGGTCTTGGTCGGCTTCGACGGTCGGTGCGACGGAGTACGTGTTCGAAACGATGTAGCCGGCGATTCTGGACAGCTGAACATGGGCCATCAGGCCATCTGGGGGAGGCAGGTCCCTGGAAGACAGTTTAGTCCATTAGTGGCGACCCCGAGTGGAATTGTTCCTACTCACAAATCATCGCGGGGTTCGCGGAGCTGGAAAGCTTCGTCTGGGTACACGGGAGGCCGTCCCATAAGGCAACCCGCGTCTCTAGTCAGACAAAAGAGTGTCCATACTACACGGATATCTTTCTCGTCCCCCGACAGGCCTCTTAGCCCACCGCACATACAACATATGCTCATAGCATGGGACAAGTAGTTGTACGAATTGTCCCGCCGATTGACTTCTGCCATGTACATGGCCATGAGAGCCAGGGCGGGGACATCCCGAATGCTATAGCGCGAGATGTCCCAAGGGTCCCCAAGGATCTTGCGAGCTGTTGCAAGGAACATCTCTCCCAACTGCCCATCTTGCCTAGAGTTGGCAGCTGTGAGAGAGATGATGGTTCCCAGAGCGAAGGCAGCATGGTAAAGGGCCAGCTCCCGACCCTGTGCACTCTTCCAGCCCTGCAGTGAGAAGTCACCAAAATAGTAGATCCCTCCGCATGGCCACTGGCCCATGAAGTCTTGCATGTATTTGTTCACTTGGGAGAATAAGTGCTCGGCTTGCTCTTCGCCAATCTGGGCGACTGTGTTGGTGTTGTCGAGTGTCGGCATGTTGAGCAGACGCGAGTCCGATGTCTGATACTGCCCACGAGAGGCTAGGAACGACGATCCGGGAGCTGTTTCGGTAGGCGTTTCGTTGTACCCAAGGGCGGTTCTTAGTGTATGCATAAAAGTCTTGAGGTGGTCTAAGAATGTGGCCCCAGAGGTTCCACCGAGCCAGCGTTTGGTTCCATCGTGGTCCTGGAGGAAAGACCCTTCAGTGGGTGCCGCATCAGCATCGCCAGTAGCTCTCCTCGGTTGATGGCTTCGATGCTGCTGGTACGTGCTGCTCTGCGGGGAGGAGCCTAAGGTCGAGCTTGACGCGGCGGGCGACATGTTCAGCCGCTCGTCATCAACTGCAGATGTTGTGCCAGGCATCGAGTCAACAACTTGTTGTAGCTGTGCTTGGAGCCTCGTGCGCGCACGGAGGTCCGGCACCTCCAGGATGGCTTGCTCGAGTGTCTGCTGTAACATGTCTTTCGCCGCATGAAGATTTTCCCAGTCCGCGAGTGGGACATGGACTTTCTTGCCCTTAGGAGGATAGAAACATTCTCGGCCACCAACAGAACATTGCTCACAAGGATCTTCACCCGAGCACTTGATGCGTTTTAGATTGCATGGTGTGCACCTGGACGCCCCATGTTAGCAAATACGGACCGGGTTCAAGTGTGCATCTGAGAAGACATTTACGCCAATATCGCAGACCACAGATGGGAACGATGGGCAGGGAGACCACAGAGGTAATGAATGAGAGACCGAAATTGACACTCACGCCCGTGATACCCGTTTTCTTTTTTCCGCGATGACGTGATTTTTGCGAGGGTTCACGGGCAGTCGACCGTCCGATCTGATCGCGTTCGCTTTGGCGGCTACCGCAGGAGCAGGAGTGCGCATGGCGAACGGAAGATGTGGGTGCCTGAGCCAGCTGTGTCTCAGTCTGAGGGTTGCGCCTAAGAAGAATGTCGTCTGGTAAGTTGCCGCGGGGCAACAGGTTGAATGTTGACCGTCACAAGGATCATCGAAGCGGATGCAGTGCGTCCACGGCGGAGCTCTTATAACAGAAAGAACGGAGAAGCAATCAAGGCGCGGTGCGTCTCGCCACGAATGCAGGCTGCAGATGTGGTTCGAAGCGAGTCGCTCAAGCCAGGTCTGCTCATGAAGCAGCTGTTCGGCGCCTTACTCTGCCCGGTCTTGTGCAAGGAAGGCTCGGCTTTGCAGCTTGCGGAGGGCCTCAGGGCCGGCCAGGCGACCTGCTGTTTCCCCCCACGCCTGCGTCGAGAGCTCCCGATCCAGCTTTGCTGTTGTACAGCTTCGTGCGCCGTTGCTGCGTTCGTTGCCGCTGCCGCCAGTGCTGCTGTCGTGACCAGGGACGACTGTTGGCCGACTTGTGGGGCTGCCTGATTTATCGGAAGGCCTTTGGTGCGATCAAAAGCATCACAAGGTTGGCAATGCAGTTTGCGGGGATATCGGCACAGTACATTCACGCCGTGTTTGTGCTTGTACAGGGAGAACGACGAGTTCATGTGCTCCCAAGGAATGAGTTTGCCCGGGCTGAGACGAGCCGCTGGCGGGACGACGTTGGATTGGAAGCAGGACCGCACTGGATTGGCGATCCCTTGATCCCCGGCCACTCAGCACCCACTGGGCGAGCATCGGCAGCGGGGCACTGGGTGCTGCAGCGTTCATGTGCTCTAGGCCTATGGCAGGGGACGATCTTTCGGTGGGTGGGGCCTGGCTTGATCGTGGGCCTCCACCCCGCAATCCCAAGATTGCAGTTGATATGCTGGCAGACGACTGGCAGCAGCTTTAACAAAGCAACCGGGCGTGTGGGATCTTGCGCCCGCCTCAATGCTGTGGCCAATGCGAGCCGGTCTCACTGTGGTTACACAGGCTGTCTACACAAGGTATTCTGCTCGCAGAGTGTGGAACCGAGAACGCCAAACAAGCCGGGGGGGACGGCGCCCCCCAGCCTGTCCAGCCTTGTCTAGTGCATCAGATCGTAAACTGATAGATCCTTTGCTTTGGTGTCTTCGGGGACTTGACGAGTCCATGATGAGCACATAATGTGTAGAGAGGTCTTGAGGGCGATCAGACTGGCGTACAGATTGCACTGCGTGACTGCGTAATGTGTACAGATGCGGTACACAGTAGTAGTGTACCAAAGCCGGCAAGATCAGGCTTGTCCAATATGTGGCCTGCACATAGCCGAGCCCCGTGAGCAACCTCCCTTCAGATGTCCCGAAAAAACCGTTCCTCTTGAGCGCCTAACTTCTCAGAGTGCTCCGCTATGGCTTCCGCTGTCAACTGGCCTCGCTCAGTGATGTAGACATCGACAAGATCCGGAGGAACCCACTCGAAGAACACGTTGCGAACGTGTACTTCGGCCGTATTGTCGCTGCCCTTGTCGTTGTGGTCAGGAGCGAATGCACGAGCCTCAGAGGGTAGTGTACCCGCGGCATTTCTGATTCTCTCGCTATTGAAGCCCGCAGTCCATGCGCGCATCAGCTGAGCGGGGTCATTGTTTTCCACAACATGGGCGGCTGCAGCCCCTGGCGTTGCGACCTTTTCCGTCTCGCTTACGATGACTATCTTTGCTTTTGGCGAGACATGCTTAGCGCTGAGGATCATAGGCAGTGAGCCTGTCTTGTTGCTGACTGCTCCGGTTTCCGCGATCCTATCCGCACCTATCAGGACGATGTCCACATCATCCGAAGCAAGGGCCGAAGATGCATCCGAGAACAGCGTGACTAGCAGTTTCGGCGCAGGGCCTTTGTGAGGCTGCTCAGCCTCGCTGGTGGGCTTATTTGTCGACGCTCGAGAAGGTATCGGTACTGCTTTGGAAAGCTCGCTGGCAAGAGACACGCCCTCAAACAGAGGCCGTGACTCCAGAATGCGCAGGTCCAGTGATATGTCAGTATCCGCGACGACTTCGCGAAGCGCACGCGTTATTGTGGAGCTTTCGGAGATGGTTAGCACTTTGACCGGCCGAGCCCACCCAGGCTTAGATGTTATTTGCTTTTTCAAGAAGTTAGTGAAGGCATTGGAGATCGCCCTGGCCGAGTCTTGCCTGGAAACGATCACACGGTCTAGCTCTTCGAGCGCGGCGTCTTTCCATCCAGCCACCGGTTTGCCTTGAAGCTGTCGGATCCTTGTCTCGATGCCGCTGAGAGCAGATAGCAAGGCACTCAGGACAGCTGCACCCATTGATTCACGGCCATTCTTCCATATATGCCAGGACGCAAACCGAACTCGAGTCCACCACTGTTCAGATGGCTGACGCGTGTCCATCTTGGCTATGATATCGCGCAATACCTCGAGAGCATTACCGGCCAGCTGTCGTGCCCCTGAATGGTGATCCGTTTTTAGGCTTTCAAGCCCCTTCGTGAGGACAGCACCGGCTTCGAGACCCAGATCTTTTTCGAACCTAAGTCGGCCGTTAGATACCTACATTGTCTTGCAAATACCGCCAAGTCCAGGAGTCATTCCAGCGATCGTGACAAGCGCTGCTTTCGAAGCTCTGCACACGAGCCTACGGCCGTGCTTCAACGCAGAGTACCGGTACTTGTCCGACTGCTAGCAATGCTCACGAGAACGATGTGGCATTTGCACCCGGGGTGGGGGGGGGGGGCATGTGACTAACCAGACCCGTCGCAAGCTCTCGCCCAACTTTGGCACTGCTCCGAACCTCACCGAGTCCTCAACCTCGAAAGGGTCATACTGGTACGTGTCAATCGCCTGCTACGGGCGCCAAAGTGCTGGGATCCGGAACATTCGAATCGAAGACACGACAGACTGGAACGCGCACAAGGATAAGAATGGTACTTACCCATGCCCAAGTCTCATGTTCCCAATCCAGCTGGATGGCATTCTCGCCCTTTCCACCTTCGCTTGCCTCCTTTAGCCGGAAGGCAAATGGATAGATGGTCCACTCTCTGCCGATAGATTCGTCTGGAAGGACGTAGCTCTTGCCCTGGCGCATGAGCTCAAGGGAAGACTGATCCAACGTGGTCTCTTCACGGATTTCTCTCCAGGCTGCCGCCTGAGGCGAAGGATCCTCGGGATCAATACTGCCAGATACCACTGCCCAGCGATGCCTAGGCGACTTGTAAGCTACTTGCCGGTCGCACAAGTCATGCTTCAGAGACCGGGCAGAGAACGGGACTGCCTCGGCCATTGCAAGCCAGAGAGTTGGCCCAGGAAAAACTGGGATGGCGCGAAATCCAACGGGACCATGCTGTGAGGGCGAGGAGTCGCAGGAGGTAACGGGATTCAAAGTACTGTACGTAGCCTGTGTGCACACGTGGAGCACGTACGCCGGCAAATACTTACTGATATGTTCGCACTTGACCACTCCGCTTGAACAAGGCGACCTTGGCCTTACGCTCGCCGTTCTCGTCGACGAACTTGTAGAGGAAAGAGGAGACAACCGACCGCTTCTGCAAAGCCGGCTTGCCGCCCTCACCAGCCGAGGCCATTGTGGAACCGCGGCGAGCACCCACCAAGGAAAGAGGTGTTCTGTGAAGCGAGGCTTGGATCAGTCGAGCAGGGCGGGTGCAGGAGAGTCTGCAGGGAAACTGCGTGCGGGAAAGCGTCATGATCTATGTCATGGTCATCGCAAGGACCATGGCTACTTCGATATGCCAATGCCAATGGCGGTGACAAAATGCCCGGGTGCACCAGAGTGAGAACCAAGATCCGAGCCCAGGTCAACTTGCCCGGATTATGACATATGTTTGGGCGTGGATGGGACCGACACGCGGCAGGCTGGGTGGTATTTGAGACGGGCGGGCAGAGAGATGCATTGCCGATGAGATTGGGGAGCCTCCTTTGTTGAGTAAGAGGGACGAGCGACGCCAGCTGCGCGAAATCCCTCGCCACAGCTGTGGGCAGCTGGTGCTGACTTCCCCTCCCGTCCCCCCTCCACCTCCACCTCCACCTCCACCTCCAGGCACATGCAAGCCATCCCGTTCGGCCGCTGTGCAACCTCCGTTCGGGGCAGTGGTGCTGTTAATTGCTGGGCAGTTACGAGCTTTGACAGCATGAAAGCAAGCACTACCTTTGTTTCTTATTTGGAAGCCTGATCTCAATGGCTCTGCGCTCCCAGGTCCACAATGCAGCCGGTTGACGCCCGCGCGCGGCGAAGGGAATCAGGCAACCATTTAAGCACGCGTCTTCAATGTTATAACAATTGAACCCAGACTCACCGTCCCCCAGGGGCCAGATACTTGAATAAAAATTTCCAGAACCCGGTCAATATTGCTATTTACAAACAGTGGACAGATGTCTTCCCAAACTGAAGCCGTGCCAATCACCAGAGAAAACCTCTCGCTTCAATGCTCGGCCCATGAGTACCAGGCGCTCATGCAACATGGCCGCCTCTGCAGTGAAGATCTTGTGAACGGGTTTCTGGACCAGATTGAGCGGCATAATAATCTTGGGCTGAAGCTCAATGCTGTCCTGTCCGTGTGCCCCCGCGACGTGGCCGTCTCTCAGGCAAAGACGCTCGACGAGGAACGTAGGCAGGGAAAGCTCAGGGGAGAACTGCACGGGATTCCAATCATCGTCAAGGTAAGAGAAGCCGCTGGCACAGCACAGCACGATATCTGGAGAAGTTCGCTGAGATGACCAGGACTGCATTGTTACGGGACCTTCCTTGGGGATGGTGTCTTCGGCAGGCTCGAGTGCGATCGCATCTCTTCGAGCCACACATAACGCAACTGTGATAGACAGACTTCTTGAAGCAGGAATGATCGTTTTGGGCAAAGGAAATCTTACCGAATTTTGTGGTCTCAAGTCAGCCCAGTCTCCCCGGCTGTCCATTGGCACACCTACTAACCCTCCCACGCACCCAGGTCTGACAACACCCCTCTAGGATGGAGCACATGTGGAGGGCAGACATTGTCGGCATACAGACGGGATGACCTTCTTGAGCAAGACCAGCCGTGGTGCGGAGGCTCGTCTTCCGGGCCCGCAGTCTCCATCACAGCAGGTTTTGCACCCCTGGGCATCGGCACCGAGACAGGAGGCTCGAATGTCTTCCCCGCCAGCCTCGGTGGGCTCTACGGATTTACACTGCCACATGGCTCCGTGCCGATCGACGGCGTTTGCAGGATCAGCGAAACATTTGACCGAATCGGGCTGATGTCCCGGGACCCACGGGATCTAGCCTCACTCTTCAAGGCACTGGTGAGATCGGATGAGCACCTCGCAGAGCCTCTTGAGGATGTCGCCGCGCCATCGGAGAGCCTCTGGTCCGCACTGTCCATTGGTGTTCTTGACAGTGAATGGGGGACCGACCCGGGATCCAAGTGGCAGTGGGGCTCGCCGCAAGTGGTAAGTCCGAGTCGCTGGAGCCTCATCCCTACGATATCTGCCCACTGACAGGCCACTCTCTAGAAAGACGAATACGGCTCGGTTGTGCGACATATGGAGGCTCTGGGTGCTCGAGTGACCTTCCCACTCAAAGACGTACCTAGCCCAGACGACCTGAAGCATGAGGGAGAAACTCTCCACAGTATTGCCTGTCTGTGAATTGTCACTCAAGACTTTAGTTCGGCTGGAGGTCGAGGCTAATCACCCTGCAGACCATGAATTCCCACAAGTACTCAAGGACTTCATCTCGAACAATTTCGAACATGATTCAAAATTAACCAACCTAGCTGACCGTAAGTAAGGCAGTAGTAGCATTGCACACGCGCGTTGGGCCATTTCAGCACCCTACCTTACCAGGATGGTCTCGGAATGACCCCCCTGGACTTTTCATCTGTGGCACTAAAGCCGGGCATCTCGTCTTCCCTTACACTTTATAGTTGCATCATGATGGGCACCAGAAGGTTCTGACAGTATTCGTTGAAGTGATCGCCTGGAACGAAGAGAACGCTGCTCAAGCCCTACCCAAACGTGAGTTTTGACCTCTGTAAGCTCGTGGTTCCCGTCCTGACTGTCTTGATCTCCAGCGTTTGATACCCAGACGGAGCTTATCAAATGCCGTGATGGTACCATGACGGAAGAAAAGCACGACATGGCTGTGTCTACCTTGCGCCAGCTGGCCCGAAACGGGAGTATGGCAAAGTACATGCGCGAACACGACCTCGATATCGTGCTCTCCTCGTCGGATGCAGCATTGATCTCATTTTCAGCTTGTGCAGGGTGGCCAGTGGCAACCGTCCCGGTGGGGAACTTGACCAAGAACGATCAGCCCTGGGGCATGTTTGCCTTGGCACGCGATGGGAATGTCGACACGTTGACGAGGTTTATGAGGGCCTTTCACGGATCTTTCGCGCGCGTGAAAGCTCCAACAACGCCCTTTGAGTAATTTGATACGAAGACCACAACCTTGAAACTTTGGTACACGAAACGATTGCAAACAAGACAATTTAACGTCGTTGCCCATAGCTTATCAAGTCGCCTGGGCTTTTGTTTACAATACCTAGGTAGTGGGCGTTCCAAGGAAATCATACACTCGGGCCAATTTCAAGTTCTTGCTCTATGCATGAGGACCATTCCTTCGGGAACAAAGAAATCAGAAACATAACTGTACAAAATCGTAGAGAGGACCACGGAAAAATGTTGTTTTCTTGTTTGCGTTGCAGACTAGTGGCCCCTTTCGGCCTGAGAGATGGATTACAATCAGACCCGCTGCTGCCTTCGGATGGTCTGGCACGCATATCAATGTTTTCTATGCCAGCATAACCGCAGCAGGCGCCCATACAATATACAGTGCGGCACCGGCGAAGCCATATCGTAAACCTTTTGGGTAAGCAGATCTGCAGTGGGCTACACTGCAAAATTAACGCTAATACGCCGTATTAAGTTCAGTACCTGAAGAGGCGTTAGTAGTGATTTTCTCTTTCGAGCCGGTTTATGGTTTCCTGATCGAGCAGAACCCGGCTCGTCCAAATATCACGCCATTTGTAGTCTGACCAGTGTTATATTCCGGTGTAGAAGTCAGCACTACGATAAATCACTCCCCTTTCCCTAAGTTTCCACCTCCCAAGTAAAGATGCCATTTCTTTCCACATGAAATATACGTACATATACAATTATAAAGTGGTTAAAGACGAATGCATATTATAATGGATTGGCCGCCTAAGCACCCTTTATTCGTCTACTCGACAGCGGATAGTTGAGGGGGATTCACGTAATTAATAGCACGTCAATTTCACTTGTAAGAGCGATGGTGCGAAGTGTGCGATTGCCCTTGCCTCACCGCTGGTGCAAACTTCGACGCATCGATCGCCTAAAAGCCAAGTCTGAATGGAACTTGCCAAGACAATCCAACAAGGCACTTCATGGACGGTTGTGGAGATGGGGGCTGCAACATTTGCCCATGTAATTCGTGGCCGACTCGCGGTTACGCGCTTAGTTCATTCTGGATGGACAATTCCAGGTATGATCGTGCTGAGTGGCGTGACTAAAGCCTTGATATGTTCAGATTCATCACGCTTGGAGTCGCCCTGAGCAGCCCGCATATGGGAGCTACCCGGGGCGAAAATCGCGATGCGAATCTTTCCTGTAAAGGATAGAGTAACACCAACATTAAAGGCGGAATTTCGGCCGGCGGGGCCCGAGAGTTTGGGTCTGCCCGACGAGTCGTCGATGCTTGTCAGGCAGCATCCTTTGTCCTCGGAATTCTCTGGTTATGCTTCGTTGGAATATTTTTGGGTTCTTTTTGGCCTTGATTTGCCATAGCGCGACTCGGACTATAAGGGGCTTGTCTCTTGCGGTGGCAGTCGCGAAGTGCAGTCGCACAACACGCCTCTTCTTGAGATCGTTTAGGTCAAGAAACAATCACGAAGGACCTATTTAGTAGTAAATGCAAATATATGGCATGGTCGATTCGATCCGTTGTGAATCGCTTTGCATCAGGCGGCAACGTGAAGCCGCAAAAGAAACTTCCATGAGAAGCAATACGGAGCGTGGCCCACCTGCCAAAGTGGAGGTCTCCCATAATTGGCCGACAACGGAAACTAGTTTCAGTTCGAATCGAAAAGAGAAGCTCTGTTCGGACAGGGCTGTCGGAGATCGAGACTTGGTCGGGCAGATGGGGGAAGAAAACCAGGTATCGCATGACCCGGCATTTGTCGAGCCGATCTAAATTCAGCCCAGTGAATCCGGCTCGCCCAGAGAGCCAGGGCTATATGGCTTTTACCAACAACAACTGGACATTTAATGTTCGTCTTAGGTAACGGAGTCCCCACCGCGATGATCCACCATCATGCTTGCATCGACCGATCGCGAGCGTTCTTGGCGTGGTGGTTCCCCCCCAGGAAAAGCTATTCGCAGGGAGCACAGTCAGCAGAGGAGAGAAGTAAGCTCCGTCGTCCGGAGGGAGGTCAAATCATCTCGAGGATGCTATGAACCCACCGACGCCCGTCAGTGACCAGTGACGTGAGCTGTCCGCTTGTAGCCTCGGACGTCGTACATGCTGCCCGGCGATGGCACTCTGCACGGCATTCTAGATTAGGCAGCTCGTGCGGTTGTGGAAATGACGCAAACAGGCCACTACCCCACGAGAAGGGATAAATCGGCTCATCGACTTGGCCTATAGCATAAAAAAGGCAAGGAATGAGCAAGGGGATTAGTGACTTTGTGACTTGACGTGTGCACAATGGGGTAAGTGGCTGACGCCCTTGCGCGTGGTCGATGCAGGTCAGCTGTCTGGCCCGTAGCAAAGCCACGTCGGCCCCTGGGGTAAGACGCAGAGTTTATTTTAGCCGCAAAGATTTGCAAGAGAAGTTTTTACTGTATCCAGAGCCTCGGAAAGCAGGAGTCTGTGTTCTGGTCGATCTGTGAACACTCTGGGTCCTCAAAAGGTACCCCATGTCGTGGTTGTACCCAGCGTTTCGGAAGCCCCATGATAGAGACCTGCTGTATTGATCGGTGTGATATACATCAGCCGGGAACGAACGGATCAGCATTAGAGAGTGTTCTGTCCCAGGTTGGTGGTGTTGAAGATCATGGAACTATGTGACCGTCCCGCATCGGCGGACCAAAGAATGACACTAGAATGAGTCTGAATGCGACCCTAATGAGTCGAGCCTTTGAGTGCGAACAGATGTTGTAGATCTCCGCAAGGGTTGAGCAAATGACTTGTAACGTATCGATGCGATCCGCGCACAGCAATGGCAGACGGCTGCGAGGCGCCACGAACACGAGGAGACCACCTTGAGGCGGAGACTGCATTCCTGACTCGTCTGATGCATTGTGCGATGGAATCAATGGACGGAGCCCGTCGGCTTGTGGTATGTGTAACCGAGTCTAGCACGAAAAATTGATGGCAGCCGCGCACCAAGCAGTCAGGGGATGGGAAAAAATTTGCTGGCGCGGTGGTTACCGACCTCGCAGTGTTGTTTCAGCCCGAGCGGAGGAGGGTGTAAAAATACAGGCGGAGCAGCCAAACAAAGGAGGCAGGCAGAGTGAGGACTGGGGGGGGGGGGGAGGAGGAGGGGCAGGAAATGTGTGGGACTGGTCTCTGATGGAGGACATGGACTCAAGCTTGGTGATCCTGGCCGTGCTGCCCTGTCTGTGATCCCACGCCTGCCAAGATCTATCCTGGGGCGATGTGATCTTATCAGATCATCTCGGGCCAATGAGCAGCGGCTGGCGTCCGTCGGTGGCCGAGGTACGAAGGGTCCGCTCCCGCGTCCTTGTGGGTTTTGTGGGCCCTCGCGGTGAAAGATCTGACAAGCTCTCAGTCATAGCTTCGGTGCTGCCCAATGACGTGGGCTGAGCAGGATCCAAGGGGCCCGCATTGCATGCCGCCGACGACGACCTGGTGCGTCATTATTGAGAGTACTCGGTAGATCCTGGCACCCTGAGCATGAAGTTTGACTGAACCTCTGCACTACGACGTTGGCGGGATGAGCTGGTCGTCCGTGGGCAGTGTCAGCGACGCCGACGCGGTGGTTTGGGAGGATCGTGAGGCATGTGAGGCATGTGCAGCGCATGGTAGGGTAGGGATCTGCGCCGCATTGAGTTGCTGTGTCAGTGTGTGTGGTCTTTTGTGGTGGTGGTGGTGGTGGTGTGGGCGGGGACCGTGGTGTTCCGCAGTGTCGTTGCTGCGAGCTGGTGTGCAAATTTGGCCGGCGGATGGGGTGAGGGGAGGAGCCCTGGCAGCCTGGAAGGTGTGGTCTGGCGAGAGGGGCCCACAATTCGGTAGCTGATTGATCTTATCAGATCCAGAGATAATCACCGATGTCGCCCGAAACGGAGACGTTACTGTGGTGCAGCCCCACAACCGGAGCGCCGCCGTCTCTTGTCGCCACCAAAGCTGGCAAGACGTGCCGAAACTGGCCCAACCTCCCAAGCCCGTTGCAGGCACTCGATGGGCGGTAAACTTTCGCTAGCGGCCTCTGGCTGGGTCCTCCCGGGTCGGCCAGTGGATGACGATGCGCACTCTTCGAATTTTTGCTCCGCAGATCCTACCTCAAGGGTGATGGCGACCCTGCCAGGCGTGCCAGGCGTGCCAGGATGAACCGGTTGCTCGCGGGCGTGAGCCTTGTCGGTTGCACCATGCCAGGGGCTCACAGCACCTGAGGGCCGGCTCGATGGCAGCGCACCCAACACCCAAAGCCGCGGTCGAGTGGTGCCATCATACACAGTAGGCGATGTTGATGGTACGACAGCCGTCCCCTGTTTGCTTGCACCTTGGGTTGGCGACTGCTGTATTGGTACTTAACCACCCTCCTCCCTCCCCTACATCTTAGCACGAGGTTCTTGATACCTTGCAACGTTTTCCCCCTTCTCCTTTTGATACCCCATCTTGCGATACCCATTGCATCCTCACAGACAAATCCTGTTCTCCTGTGGCACTGTGGCTCTCTAAAGCTACACGCAAAGACCCGGACACACCATCTGAGCCAAGCAAGCCCTGTCGTGCTGCGAGGCATCCTCACATCGACTACCAGAGAAAATGGCACCACACAGTGAATTCGACGGCCATGAGCCCAACGGCAACGGCCTTTCTAACGGCACCAACGGCCATGCCCAAGTTGCTCCTCAGGCGCCGGCGCCGGCGGCGCACAACGCCTACCGGAACAGGTCTGCCCATCTCAAGGCGGCTGATCCCGAGTCGGTCCACGATCTCCTCTGCGTTGGCTTCGGCCCAGCAAGCCTGGCTATCGCAGTTGCCATCCACGACTCCCTCGAGGCCGGCACCCTGAAGCAGGCCCCAAACGTTACCTTCCTGGAGAAGCAGCCCCGGTTCGCCTGGCACGCCGGTATGCTGCTCCCGGGAGCCAAGATGCAGATCTCCTTCCTCAAGGATATGGCGTCCCTGCGCGACCCGAGGTCTCAGTTCACCTTCCTCAACTATGTCCACAGCCAGGGCCGCCTGCTTGACTTTATCAACCTGGACACTTTCCTGCCTGCCAGGACAGAGTACGAGGACTACCTGCGGTGGTGTGCGAGCCACTTTGACGATGTTGTCAGGTACAACAGCGAGGTTGTATCTGTCTCACCTGACGAGAACTCCAGCGGCGTCAAGACCTTCACAGTGGTCGAGCGCAACGCCAAGACGGGCGCCCTCAGCACGCACCGCGCTCGCAACGTCATTCTCGCCGTTGGTGGACAGGCTTCGATCCCCAAGCCTCTGCCAGCCAAGAGCCCACGAGTGATCCACTCGTCCCAGTATGCGTACACGGTGCCCAAGATCCTGACCGACCGCAATGCACCGGTCAGGGTCGCCGTCATTGGCGGCGGGCAGAGTGCGGCTGAGATTTTCAACAACGTGTCGAACATGTACCCCAACTCCAAGACGTACATGATCATGAAGTCCGAGTTCATCAAGCCGAGCGATGACTCTCCATTGTGAGTGCCTACACGATCCTGGCATGACGTGCACCAGAACGCAGGATCGTTGACTAACCTTGATACACAGTGTGAACTGCATTTTCAACCCTGACTGGGTCGACAGGCTGTACCCCAAGCCGTCTGAGTACAGGCAGAGTCTGATCAAGGAGGCCAAGGCCACCAACTACGGTGTTGTCCGACTCGGCCTGATCGAGACACTGTTTGAAATGATGTACGACCAGAAGCGAACGATCAGCCACGACGAGACGAAGTGGCCCCACCGCATCATGGGCGGCAGACAGCTCGTGGGAGTCGACGACCAGGGCGACCAGCTGCGCCTCAGCGTGCGCCAGGCATCAACGTCTGGAGACGTCGCACTCGAGGCGGACGGCCTTGTCGAGATCCAGGGCAGCCCGCTGAACTCTGGCGAGGAGATCCTGGATGTCGACCTTGTCATCGCCGCAACAGGCTACCAGCGCAAGGCGCACGTCGAGATGCTCAAGGACGCCTGGAAGATGCTGCCGTCGCTCCAGGACGGTGTGGCCAGCGCTAAGCCTCGGTCTGACCAGTGGTCGGTCCAGACCGACGATGGCGAGAGACGGGTGATGGAAGTCTCGCGCGACTACAAGGTCAAGTTTGCGGATGGTACAGTTGCCCCAGAATCCGGAATCTGGCTACAAGGTTGCTGTGAAGGCACCCACGGCGTAAGTTCCTCCCTGTGCTCCTCTGCCTACAGGGCCAACCGGCCGCCTAGTACACAACGGACGCTGACTGTCAACCTACAGCTGAGTGACACTCTCTTGTCCATTCTTTCAGTAAGATCTGGTGAGATTGTGGACGCCATCTTTGGGAAGTCTGCATAAAAAAAGAGGAGATTCGTAACCGGGGAGGAATCCTTGGTTGACCTGAACTGTGTGGGCCGGCTGCCGGCCACACTACTGTTGATAATTGGAGCAGCGTAGACGGGAGGACTGGCGAAAAACAAAACATGGCTGTACATATCGATATCTAGGAGTTCAGAAGGTTCGCATTTTCACATTTCATTTCTAGAAGCATGGCACGAGGGAAAAGGTAGACGAGCATTTGAGTGGAGGATGGGGCCTTTGCAATTCAGACATTTGTGAGGTTAAAGCTGCCTAGTAATTGTATGTGTATTCTCTGGTGACAGTAGGGAATTAATTTGTTCTTGCATTCCACTGTTGGCTACCTCAATTTTGCACTTGCACTGCACTGGGGACAACCAACCAGTGAGTGGTTTGCAGAGGTAGACAGATGGGGAACAAGTTAGGGTGAGCCTGTGATTAAACAAAAGCAAGGTATCATATTCTGGATCTGGATCTGGATCAGGCCCAGGATCAGGACAAGGACAAGGACCAGGAGCAGGCAGGCGGGCAGGCAACAGGAAGCTGGTATAGGTAGCTGGTGCGACACCCTTGCGCATCGTGAGATGTCCTGCAGCAGTTTCCAATACGACGGGGCGAGTGCAATGCAGGCATACTTGCAGCCGATGACGGCCGCTAAGAAGGGTGCTCCACGCCCTGAAAAGAAGGCAGGTTCCTGCTGCCAGCCCGTGGCCGTTTCCTTCCCAGCGTGCAATCTCATCTCACCAGGGCCGTCGCAAGTGGGCACTCTCTCAACTGCTCTGGGCCGGGTCAGCAAATGATGACGCAATCGAACCGGTACGGCTTTCTGTACCTTGGATCTCAGCATCGCGAATTACAATCTATTATTTTGGTATTTACTTGCCTGGGTATAGTGTCCTGATGCCCAGACGTGGGATATACCGTTTCAATATTCGTCCAGGCCAAATAGCTCACGGTGATGACCATTGTCTTGATCCTCATAGGTCCCCCCACCCCCATCAGGTCACCCTTGACAACTTCGCCAAAAGTTGGAACCGTTGCCTCGCGTCACTAGGCTGCCTATGCTTTTTTTTTCCCAGCAAGCGAGACGATCGTGTAAGTCACACGAAACAGCACGAGGGAAAGAAGAAACGGGCCCGACAAGCGAATCACACGGCGAGGATTTCAAATCAGATGCGCTCTCGACACCCTCTTGACCCTCAACCTAGGCACGCATGCGACAGATCCCGCACTAGACGTCGGACAAGCATCAGACGGACATACGTCTCGAAGACCCTGCAGCGTCACCACTCTGCGCCGCAGTTCCAAGCCTCCTGCCTCCCACGCCTGCCGAACCAGTACTACCTACTGTACCCACACCTCCCTCGGTCATACGAGCCCAATCAACTCTGTAGGAAGTGCCAGAACCCACCAGGTTGGGTGTCGACGTGACCCTGACTACTGCAAGTGCCTCCCAGTTCAATATCTTGATACCACAGTACATCCAGCACCCACTCCCAGACCTGGTCCGTGAGTGCAGGTGTTGACTACCAAGGCATCCATCCCGTGATACCTGATACCTGGGCATCACCAGAAATAGTGGGACTCGCAAAGCCCTTCAGTTTCGTCTCCGTTTGTTCCATCCCACACGTGCCCCAGCCTCACCTGCCGGCACTCCGTTTTCCTCAGACCACCTCATTGCCTCGTCGTGATGTCGATGACGCTCTCAGCACACGCAATTCTGCCCAGCACCCAGGCATCTGCCCGGACATCATCCGCGCCAGGCCTGCTTCACATCCTGCCCTCCCTACGATCATGGATAGACAAGATCTTCCTGACACCACAGAGATGATGGCCTCCCCGGCCCCATCACTGTCCATACTCAACCCGAATCCCAACAGTCTCCCTGGCCCTTCACTCCTGCATCAACTTGTCAGTGACAGCTCGTGCCCTGGACACGCCCTCGAGTACCTGGCACCAGACGGGGCCCGCACGAGACTTTCGTATGCAGAGCTTCACAGTCAAGCTAAGGGACTGGCGAGGAGGATAGCGAGCGTCCTTGCGAACCGCCAGGGGCCCGGTCAGAATGTCGTCCCGCTGCTCCTGCCACAGAGCCCTCGGTTGTACATATCACAGCTCGCTATTTTGAGAGCTGGGGCGGCTTTCTGCCCTCTGAATCTCGATGCGCCTTCCGAAAGAGTTAGGTTCATCGTGGGAGATGTTGACGCGAAAATCATCGTTACTTCTACGGCTCTGCGCCACAAGGTCGATTTCCTCAAGCCTGATGTGATAGTGTTGGTGGTTGACAGCGACGAAGCTTATGACGAGCAAAGACATGACTCTGGCGTGTTGCGAGAAGCTACGCCGGATACCCTCGCGTATGTCATGTATACCTCTGGTTCCACAGGGACACCCAAAGGAGTCGGCATCTCGCATTCCGCAGCGACACAAGCCCTTCTGGCTCATGACCGCCATATTCCACCATTCTCCCGATTTCTGCAGTTCGCTGCACCGACATTTGATGTCTCGGTCTTCGAGATCTTCTTTCCTCTCTTCCGAGGCGCCACCCTTATTTGCTGCAGCAGGGCAGACATGCTGAACGACCTACCCGCCGTTTTGAGGAATATGCAGGTGGACGCATGTGAACTCACACCGACGGTGGCCGGCAGCCTTTTGAGGAGCCGGTTCAATGCTCCAGAGCTTCGCCTACTTTTGACAATAGGGGAGATGTTGACGGTTCCCGTTATCAGGGAATTTGGAGGAGACGAAAACAAGCCCAGCATTCTCTGGGCCATGTACGGCCCAACTGAAGCCACCATCCACTGCACTCTCCAGCCGTCCTGCGATGCGTCCTCGTCTCCCCGCAATGTCGGCTTTCCCCTTGACACCGCATCTGCATTCATTCTCGAGCCCCTTTCTGAAGATGGCTCCGGAGACTTCAAGGTGCTGCCGTTCGGCGAGACGGGCGAGCTAGCTGTTGGCGGCAATCAGACTGCGATAGGCTATATCAATAGGGAAGAGCAAACTTCGCGAGTGTTCATTGAGACTCCACATGGCCGCCTTTACCGCACAGGCGACAAAGCCCGTATGCTCCAGAATGGCACCATCGAGTGTTTTGGTCGTATCTCCGACGGCCAGGTCAAGCTCCGCGGTCAGAGGATCGAACTTGGTGAGATTGAACAAGCTGTTCTCAACACGCCGAAATGCCGTGGCGCCGTAGCGTCAGTCATACGAGGCGTCATCGTGGTATTCTATGAGAAAGATGGCCCAGAAGGGTCGTTCACAGAGGACCTGGTCAGAACGTGCCAGAAGTGGCTACCTGCATACATGGTGCCAGGAGATTTTGTCCATCAAAAAGATTTCCCGCGTTTGCCTTCGGGAAAGATCAATCGAAAGCAACTCGAGATGGATTATGAGACGAGAAATAGCACCACTGCCACACAAATGAGTGAGTACAGCGATGATGCGGAACGCGAGATGGCACAAGTCGCCTACAGCGCCATGGGCATCCAATTGCAGTCACCTTCCGTCCTTTCTGCCGCAGGTGTAGACTCTCTTGCAGCCATCAAGCTAGCGTCCTGTCTTCGTCAGGCTGGCTTTGCTGTTACTGCTATTGATGTGCTGAAATCCAACACTCTTTCAGACCTGCGGTCACGCACGCTGCAGGAGAGGAGTCGAGCCGATAGCGCTGTTGAATTTTACGACCAGCCCCAAGCTTCGACTACTCCTTCCACGTGCTTGAAGGAGCTTTTGAAGGAGGCCCCAGAATTGTCAGGAAGTCTTGGCGCCGTTGATGCTGTTTTGCCTTGTACTCCAACGCAGATGTCGATGTTGGCGGAGACTCTGAACGATAATCAGGCATACTGTAACTGGATTGAGCTTCAAATCCTAGGCGATCATTCTGTTGAGACAATTGCGCTATGGCTCCGACAGCTTGCCGATAAGAACGAGATCTTGCGTACAGGGTTTGTCTGTATAAGTGGCACATACAAACAAGTCATTTGGAAAGAGCTTCATGCCAGCCAGGTCTGCGCTGTCGACAACTTGCGCAGGAGTTTTCGACTTGACGACGTTGGTCTGGCCAGGCCACTTTGTGTACAAATCCAGAGCAATCAGCCACGCAAGACCAGCGTGCTACTCCAGATACATCATGCTCTTTACGACGGCTGGTCATTCGACATACTCTTGGCTGATCTCAACGCCCTCGAAAAGGGTGGCCAGATTAATGAGCGGCCTTCATTTCGCCTTGTTTCGGATTATTACCAGTCCGCTGATTTCCTGCATGACGCCAATAATGCACGTGCCTACTGGGCAGAGCAATTGTTGGGTTACCAACCGAGCCCAATGCCACAGTTGTTGGCGAAAAAAGAGACGACTGGCCAGCGACTCTGCGCTGAGCGCATCTTGGGAACAAAGGCTGCCGCCATCCAGGACGCTTCGGCACAGCTTGGTGTCAGCGCACAAGTACTTTTCCAGACCTGTGTGGTCTGGCTCTGGGCATACATCTTGGGCACCGACGATGTCGTGATCGGCAACGTCACCTCGGGTCGAATTATACCCGTCCAGGATATTGAAAACATATTGGGCCCATGTCTCACCACCATCCCTCTGAGATCAAGGATCAAGCAAATGCGGACCATCCGAGAGCTCGTCGAAAACATTCACATGTCAAACCGGGAAAGTCTTGCCCATTGCACGCTGCCACTCGCGGAGATCAAAAAGGCTGCGGGCTTAATGCCAGGAGAGCCTCTTTATGACGTCTTATATGTCTATCAGGAATCTCTTCAAAGTCGTTCACCCAGCAAGGAACATGGGAATGTCATCAAAGTCGCCCATGAAGATCACCTCGAGACGAATTTACTGGTCGAAATTGAGCCAGTCGACGAGGATTTCCGACTTCGTGTGACCTATCGTAGCGATGCCTTCAACCATGACCACGCGGAGTTGGTCCTTAGGCAGTTTGATTGCATCCTTGATCATATGATTCTCAACCTTGGATGCGAAACTTCATCCATTCTTGGATGCTTCCCAAGCAAACTGCTTTCGGAACACCAGAGAGCTGTCAACCCTTTTACGGGCTGTACCGATCTGGCGACGTCGTTTGAGAGCATGGTGGCTAGGGTACACGAGAAGCCAGCGCTCTGTTTCGCCAACTGGATCGAGGGTGACAGTGCTGACCTGCGGTATGTCTCATATTCGGACTTGAATGTTCTGGCAAATAAGATCGCACGGCATATTCAACTCTCGGGAGCAGCAGAAGGAGCTTCTGTGGCTATCGTCATGGAGAAGTCGACCATGCTGTATGCTGGTATCCTGGGTATTCTGAAAGCAGGCTGTGCGTATCTGCCTCTTCTTCCAAGCACACCACCATCGAGGATTATTGGAGTTCTGAAGCAGGCGAATGTACGACTCTGCTTGTCCGATGGGATCTTTCAATACGACAATTCCACCCTTCTCGAATGCGTCGTCGTCAATCTTTTCGAAGCAGACCTCGACGATTACGACGGGAATAATCTGGGGACCCCCGAAAACCCGTCGAGAATCGCCAACATCATTTACACATCAGGAAGTACGGGTGTGCCCAAGGGAGTTTCCGTGACGCAACTCAATATCACCAGCAATCTGGACGTCCTGTCCAAGATATACCCCGTCAAATCCAACTCGCGCATGCTCCAGGCCTGCTCCCAAGCGTTTGATGTTTCAGTCTTTGAAATACTCTTCGCGCTGACCCGTGGGATGTGCCTCTGTGCTGCGACTAATGACGTTCTCTTTGCCGATATCGAGCTGTCAATTCGAGCCATGGAAGTGACACATCTCAGCATGACCACAACCGTCGCATCTCTTGTGAAACCCGAAAATGTGCCCAAAGTTGAACTCCTCGTCACTTCAGGAGAGCCCATGACCAGCGAGGTCGCAAGGAATTGGATGGGCAAGCTCTATCAAGGCTATGGTCCGTCAGAGACAACCAATATCTGCTCAGTCAAGAAGATGTCTCCTCAAGATCAAATACGACATCTCGGCCATACCCTCGACAACACATCCGCTTTTGTTATTGCTCATGACGGCCTGGACCTCCTTCCAATAGGCTGTGTGGGCGAGTTCTGCTTCGGGGGCGACCAAGTCGTTGCTGGATACCTGAATATGCCTGAAATCACGAAAGACAAATTTATTGACCATCCGCGGTGCGGCCGTATTTATCGATCTGGTGACATCGGTCGCATGCTCTTCGATGGGTCGCTGTTGATCGTTGGACGGATGGATGACCAAGTCAAGCTCCGTGGCCAGCGGATAGAGCTCGGAGAAGTCAGTGCTACAGTCGCACTGTCCGACGAAGTCTCCAACTGCACCGTAATTTTGGTGAACGATGGACAACAACTGGCTTGTTTCTATGTTCCGCGATCAGCTCAAGGTAGCGAGTTCAGAGTTCTTCCGGCTGGGAAAGAGACAGTGAAGACGAAGGAGTCGATTTGTCGCACCATGCTATCTCGACTCCCAGGCTACATGACTCCGTCCTACCTGATCCCTCTCTCGACGATTCCAATGACTTCTTCTGGCAAGATCGACAAAGGCAGACTCAGGAGCCTTTTCAACAATTTGGAACTCAACGAACTGGAACACTTCAGTGTAACTGCTGAGAGCGGAGACATTGACGGCGACTGGTCTGAAGACGAACGCAAGATCGCCGGTTTGGTGGCCAAGGTTTTGGGCGTGCGTCCTCAGGAAGTCGGAAGGTGGACACCCCTCACCAGCTTGGGATTGGATTCAATATCTGCAATCTCAGTGTCGAAAGAATTGCAAGGTGCCTTCTCACAGAGGCTACCCATCTCGACCATTTTGCAGAATACTTCCACAGCGAGGCTTGCTGCCCTGCTCCTCGGACGAGCAGTGGAGACTGTTCCAAGCGGGAATCATCTGGACATGTTCCCGCCAGAGTTGTGCGAAGCGATACAAAGATTTGCTTGTTCGGAGAACCTCGAGGTCGAAACTATCTTGCGATGCACACCTCTACAAGAGGCGATGCTGGCATCTGCAGCCGGCGATGCGTCATACCTCAACAAGATGCTGTTCCGTCTCAACAGCGACCCCACAGCAATGCGAAACTACTGGAAAAAGATGTTTCAAAGACATGCGATCCTGAGGACCAGCTTTTACAGCACTGATGACCGAGAACATGTCATCGCACAATGTGTCCTCAAAGCCTGGGAACCTGACTGGCTTACATTCGACGCAGACACCACGTCGCTTGATGAAGCGATCAGGACCCATGCGGCGAGTTTGCCCAATCCTGTAGATTCTGGTGTACCACCGGTATCTTTGGCACTTATTCGGCAAGGCTCACTTACATACCTGTCCTTCATCTGTCACCATGCCATGTACGACGGGGTCGCGATATCACGGCTCCTCTACGAAATCGAGCAGATCGCATCTGGTTCCGAGCTTCGCCAGCCTCCGTCGTATCAGAACTTTTTGCAGGAGGTGGCGGCTCTACCCGAATCCACCAACAAGTTCTGGGAAACACACCTGCAAGGACTGGAGCCGAAGACCTTACCACAGTCATCGGAGAAAAACAGTGGCCGTGGTGTCATGACAAAAGTTCTAGACATGCCTTTTTCCACAATCGAACATCGCTTGAGGATGCTCAATGTGTCTCTGTTGTCCCTCCTGCAGGCGACTTGGAGCAGCCTGCTGGGAGTGATTCAGGAATCTGATGACATTTGTTTCGGAAATGTTGTCAACGGCCGCACTGGCATGGTCGACAGAATAGACGAGCTCGTCGCACCATGTTTCAATACTATCCCAGCACATGTCCAGCTCCACGGTAAAAGAAGGAACATTGACCTTCTAAACTTCTTCCAGGACCTTAACCCCAAACTTCTCCAGTATCAGTTCACGCCATTACGACGCATTCAGGCATTGTGCTCCAAGGCTTCGAGGTTATTCGATACACTATTGCTGTTACAGCAAACTCCAGACAAGCTGAATGAGAGCATCTGGACCTTGGAAAGAGATGATGGAGAGATGGACCTCCCCCTAGTCTGTGAGATTACTCCGATAGTGGGGAATGAACATCGAACATTGGAAGTCAAGTTGCATTTCGACCGGTGAGTTTGTGTTCGAACGGGGTCACGGCAGGCTGATTGCTAACATTTCCCAGTGCCTACGTTTCTGATACGGTTATTTTATTCATACACGAAACATTTGCGCATATCCTTGTAACTTTGTTGGACTTTCCCTGGTCACATCTTACATCCAAGCAGTCATTCCCTCCGCCACTTCAAGAAAAGTCAGACAGGCTTGGCCTCGTCCATGTATCGAGAACAAGTGAAGAGAACAACCTTTCGGACATGATTACACAAGTGGAATGGTCCGACTCTGAAAAAGCGGTTCGGGCTGTGTTTTCGGACATTGCAAAGTCAAAAGCTGCCAGCATCAGCCGGCACACGACCATCTTTCAGCTTGGACTAGACAGCATCAATGCAGTTCAAGTGGCAGCTCTGTTGCGCAAGGCTGGCTTCTCCGGAGTCACAGCTACGGATGTGCTGGAGAATCCAACGTGCTCGAGTTTGGCAGCGAAGATATCGGCAGAGCAATCCACCCGCGGCAGCTCTGCCGAGTATGACATGGCTGCTTTTGAGCAAGCGGTGAAGGGCTTGTTGAATAATAGTGTCTCCAGCTGGGAGCCTGTTGAAGCCATTCTTCCATGCACGCCACTTCAGGCGGCAATGCTCACCCAGTTCTCCAGTTCAAACGGCAAAGACTATTTCAACTTCATCAGCTTTCGGTTTGAGGAACATTTCAGCATCCCAAAGATTGTGAAGGGTCTGAAGAAACTGGTCGAGTCTCATCCAATCCTGCGATCGGGCTTCATTCCGATAGACCATAGGGACGTATCATTCGCCATGCTCCAGTACGTTGTTAGGGAAGAGAAGTTCCCGATCAATGTTCAAGCTGATGCCAGTGACTTCAAACTGCTGGACTGGCAACTAGCAACTTCGCGGGGTGCGCTTGAAAACCTGCACGAGCCTCCGTGGACTGTTACTATCGTGCCGGGCAGCGAGGGAGTCGAGATGCACCTTGCAATCCATCACGCGGTGTACGATGCTTTCTCACTTCAGAATCTGATGGAGAATTTGGAGGCAACAATCCGTGATGAGCCCTTCGACACCGGAGCAGGTCTTGCGCCTGTTGTGAAAGAAATCATGACGGAAGTGCAGAGATGCAAGGAGGACGCTCCTGAGTTCTGGAGGAATCTCGCACCCAAGGCTGTCATCAACAAGTTTCCAGTCATGACACCACTTAGAGAGGAACACCGAAGCATCTCGGTAAGACAGAGGTCTTGCACTTTGTCTCTCGAGACTTTGACATCCGCTGCTAGGAGAGGGGGCTTCACAATCCAAGCAGTGGCACAAGCAGCGTGGTTAAGGATTCTGTCATCGTATATCGGAGAGCCTTCTGTCATCTTTGGAACAGTGCTCTCTGGTAGGAATTCGGACGCAACAAACAAGGCGGTTTTCCCTTGCATTGCGACTCTGCCTGTCATAACCCAGCACTCGTCCTCAAATCGCATTCTTCTCCAAGCCATGATGGAGTACAATATGGGAGTCCAACGACACCAAAGGACACCACTGACGGATATTCAGAAGTACCTTGGTCATCCTAATACGAGATTGTTTGACACACTCCTGGTTTACCAGAAGTTTGACGAACCAGGGCAGAGTTCAAAGCCGTGGTCTGTGATTAACGAGGAGGCTAATGTCGACTACCCAGTGTCCATTGAGATAGGACCTGATCAAGAATCTTTGCAGCTCCGCGTCACCTTCTTCAACGATGTATTGCCCGTGGAACAGGCAGGCATCTTGCTGAAACAGTTTGATGTCGTCTTGCGCGACTTGGCGGAACATCCCGACGGTTGCGATGAAGATCTACTGGAGAATCACCCGGACTTGTTCGCCATCATACCCGCAGAACAGCCAGAGCTGGTTTCTGATATAACCCTTCTCCACGGTTTTGTAGAAGCCAGCGCTGAAAAGCACCCCGAGAAAACCGCTCTGCAATTCGTCTCGAGCTTCGATGGAGGGCGCCCAGTATGTCAACGCTGGAACTATGAACAGCTGGATCAAAACGGTAACAGAGTCGCCAACATGCTATCCATACATGTCAAGACCGGCGATATTGTTGCCATATGCTTCGACAAAAGCCCTGAAGCGCACTTCGCGATGCTTGGAATTCTCAAAGCCGGTTGTGCACTGCTTGCTCTCGATCCAGGGGCGCCGTCATCTCGCAAGGAATTTATCATGAAAGATTCTGGAGCATCGGTACTGTTGACAGACAAAACGACAGGCATGAACCTTGATTTTAAAGTTCAGGTCCCGGTCATCACAATCCATCAAGATAGTCTGACAGCGGTGGATGCTTCGAGACCCAAGCTCACCCGCCCATTGGTGCCGGGGGATAGGAGTTACTGCCTCTACACTTCCGGTACAACAGGGACTCCCAAGGGCTGCGAAATCACACACGAAAATGCAGTGCAGGCGATGCTTGCCTTCCAGAAATTGTTCGACGGGCATTGGGACGAGAGCTCAAAATGGCTTCAGTTCGCATCTTATCACTTTGATGTGTCTGTTCTAGAGCAATACTGGACATGGTCCGTCGGTATCACTCTGGTCGCCGCTCCTCGAGATGTTATCCTCGAAGATCTCGCAGGCACAATCTCCCGACTTGAGATCACACACATTGACCTCACACCCAGCCTGGCTCGTTTGTTGCACCCGGACGAGGTTCCCAGTCTTTGCAAAGGAGTCTTCATCACCGGTGGAGAGCAGTTGAAACAAGAAATCCTTGATGCGTGGGGCCCGAAGCGCGTCATCCATAATTTCTATGGACCGACGGAGGCCACCATTGGAGTGACCACTTACCCCTGCGTACCGATCAATGGGCGGTCGTCAAACATTGGAAGGCAGTTCGCAAATGTAGGCTCCTACGTCCTGCGGCCGAACACGGAGATCCCTGTGCTGCGGGGAGGTGTGGGTGAGCTCTGCGTCTCTGGCAAGCTCGTTGGCAAAGGTTACCTCAACAGAGAGGAGCTCACGGCCGAACGTTTCCCATCCCTCAAGGCTTTCAATGAGCGGGTTTACCGAACCGGGGATTTGGTCCGCGTCCTCCACGATGGCTGCTTCGACTTCCTTGGTCGAGCTGATGACCAGGTCAAACTTCGTGGTCAGCGCCTTGAAATCGGTGAAATCAATCACTGCATCAGGTCCGATGTTACAGACATCACTGACGCTGTTACGCTGGTAATCCGCAATGAGAAACAACAGAAAGACTTACTGGTGTCATTCGTCGTTGCGGCTCGAGAAAAAGCTCAAAAGGCCAAGAGCCTGCAGATCGTGGCTGGAGACGACGCTGAGAGACTCAGCGAAAGCGTGAAGAGCGCATGTCGGGATAAGCTCCCAGGGTATATGGTTCCTACGCATGTTTTGGTGTTGCCTTTCATTCCGCTGTCTCCGAACAACAAAGCTGAGGTGAAGGAGCTCAGGACACTGTTCAATGATCTTTCTTATGAACAGCTCGTCGGGCCATCTCTTGCCGTGAATGGCAACCTTGGAGAGGCTGGTAAGAAAATCTGCAAAGCGCTGAGCAGCGTTTATGGAGTACCAGAGGAGATGATCTTGCCGTCTTCAAGCACCTTTGAGCTCGGCGTGGACTCTATTTCCGCTATGAAACTGACGAGAGCACTGAAGCTCGAGGGCTTCAATCAAGCCACTGCCGCTGCGGTTCTGAAGAATCCCGTGGTTGCAGATTTAGCTCGTGCGCTGCAATCCCTGCAAAGATCAAGTGAGGCTGCGGCCGGTCTGCTGGAGGCATCACAAGCGATCGAGGCTTGCCAGCACAGACACAGAGGTCCTGTGTGTAGGCAACTCGAAGTCAGTCCCGGAGACTTGGAGTATGTGGCGCCTTGTTCGCCGCTACAGCATGGCATGATCTCTCGATCAAGGGCTGATGGGAATGAGGGGTCGTACTTCAACATTTTCCGTTACGAGCTGGAGGATGCTGTTGAGTGGAACAAGGTCCAATCCGCCTGGCAAATTCTCGTGCAAAATCATGCGATTCTACGCACGAAATTTGTTTCGACTACAGATGGCTACGTGCAAGTCGCCATCAAAGGACAGAAGATTCCATGGGAGGTCGTCTCGTTGAAATCGGATGATGATATTGAGACGGTGCTGGCTGAACGGCGCCAGTCTTGGATCGACAATAACAGCCAGAACATCGAGGCGCCTTTGCAATTCCTGGCAGTCAGTGCCAACCGCAAGCGATTGCTGGTTGTACACATCTTCCATGGAATCTACGATGCCAACAGCTTTGACTTGATGATCGACGAGGTGACGAGGCTTTACAACGGCGTTGAGGACAGCAAAGCCAATGCACCAAGCTTCCTCGATGCTTTGCTCAACGGGCCGCTCAGAAATCACTCATTCTGCAAAGATTTCTGGTCAAAGCATTTGCAGGGTGTGAGTTCGAAGCCTCTGCCTCGAATCTCACCAATGCCGAGTAATCAAGACATCTGTGTCTCGCGCCGGATAGATTTCCGTTCTCTTGAGAAGGTGCGGAAGTCACTGGGTGTGACGCAGCAGGCCATCGTACAGGCTCTCTGGAGTTCATTACTTCATCGGCATTGCGGTTTTGTGGTCACCTTTGGCATTATCGTATCAGGCCGTTCAATCGACTTGGAAAATGTCGACAAGGCAATCGGGCCACTTTTTAACACAATTCCATACCACCATGGCGTCACGCAGGGCCATACATGGGCTTCTGCGATCCGGAGTTGCCATGATTTCAACACGACAACACTGTCATTCCAGCACGTACCACTGAGGGATGTGCAGAAATGGTGCTCAGGAGGGACCCCAGTCTTTGATACCCTCTTCTCGTTTCAGCGTGCGTCTTCCATCAGCAGCACAGGCTCACAATTGTGGACCGAGGCCGAGTCAAGTATCAACCCGGACTATCCTCTTGCATTTGAGGCGACCTTGTTTCCAGACGAGTCCCTACAAGTATTGATCGTCACACAGAAAGGCGTGGCTGATGAAGCAGCACTGAAAAGCATGACCGAGGAATTTGAAGCTCTGGCAGAGGCTGTTGTTCGTGATCTGAACAGTCCGGCTTTCCCTGATGGCGTCGACCATTCTGTCAATGGGCCTCTAGAAATACGGGAGGACCCAGAGCCTAGAGACTCTCGGCCGCAGTCGAAGCCATCGACGCCAGTCCTATCCTCACTCGAATGGTCACCTCAGGCTGAGACGATCCGAAAAGAAATCACGATGTTGGCTGAACTAGAGGATTCGTCTATCACTCAGAGCACAACACTGTTGGAACTTGGGCTTGACAGCATCGACACCATCAAATTGTCAGCAAGACTCAGGAGAGCTGGTATCATATTGAGCAACAGCGACCTGACCAGAGGCCAAAGCATCGCAAACTTTATGGACATGCTTCAAACCAAAGAGAACAAAGGCGACGGAATCCATGACAGCGGTTATTCCTCGGATGTCGAGGACTCATCAGCATCCCTCAATGCGCACCTGGCCAAGCATGGCCGGGACCTAAGTGATGTTGAGCTTGTGTTGCCACCAACTCCCTTGCAAGATTCCATGGTCTCGGAGATGGTTCAGTCAGGCTTTCAGAGGTACTTCAATCATGATGTTCTCGAGCTAGCACCTCAGGTGGAAGTGCAACAGGTCAAGGATGCTTGGGTCACCGTCGTCGAGAACTCACCGATCCTTAGGACAGTTTTCACCGAAGTGGTCAGCACAGAATTCGACTTCGCGTACGCGCAAGTGGTCCTGAAAAACTGTTTGCCTGCTTTTAGGGAGATCGAGGTCGATTCCCCAGACGATCTGTCATCGGCGATGGAGCAGGCACGGATGAGGGCTCAAGCAGGCCATGCGCAGTCGGATCTTTTTCAGGTCACATTTGCCAAATCGAACCATGCATCATACATGATACTCTCGATATCCCATGCACTTTACGACGGCTGGTCCCTTGGGCTGCTACACAAAGATCTCGAGTCCGCCTACTATGGAAACTACACAACTCGCCCGTCGTATATCGAGTGCTTGTATGGGACGATCAGGTCTTTCAAGAAGGAGGCCAGGGACTTCTGGTCGGACTATGTGTCTGGAGCAGTCCCTGTGATGTTTCCACCTCACGGCCAGAAGGAGACGGGAGTCCGCGTCAACAGAGCGGAGGTCTCGCTTTCAGTTAAAGCCTCGGCTCTTAAGGACTTTTGCAAGCGTCACGCGGTCAGCCAGCAAGTTGTTGCACAAGCATGTTGGGCCACTGTTCTGGCGACCCACTGCAAGGGTCTGGACGTGGCATTCGGGGTTGTTCTTTCTGGCAGAGATACTGAGGTTTCTGAGGCGATGCTGTTTCCTACGATGAATACCGTGCCGGTGCGAACAGTCTTGCACGGCTCGGTGGCGACATTCCTACGATACATGCAGGATAACATGACTGGAGTCAGCCAGTTCCAGAACTATCCGCTGCGGAAGATCCAGGCACTGGTTCAAGCTCGTCAGCCCAGTATGTTCAATACGCTGTTCATCATGCAGAAGAGCAGCATTGAGACCGCAGGAACAACTCGGTCTGGGACCAGGCAGCCGCTCATGAGATCGATTGAGAGCTCATCCGCTGTTGATTATCCAGTATGTGTGGAGATGGAAGTTTCTGGAGAGACTATCGTATGGCGCACAGCTTGCGATGACGGATATCTGTCCGCTGATGGCACGAATCATCTTTTGGAGGATCTTGAGCATGTTCTCCAATATCTGGTCAACTCGGCGGACAAAGACTTGCTGCAGTTCAGCGACCGTGGGGTGTCGGTCTGTGGCCTGCCCGCATTCCAACCGCAGAGGACAATGGTTGCAGAGCAGGAGCCGGCGCTGAAACAATCGGGAGATATGCGCGAAGACGGCGAGTGGTCAAACGTGGAGGAGAGAATCCGACGGGCGCTGGCCAGCATGTCTGGCATTGAGGAAGCGTCGATTCAAAAGAACCACAATCTCTATCACCTCGGTCTCGACTCAATCAGCGCGATTAAGGTCAGCTCAGCGCTCCGCCAGCAGGGAATTCAAGCCAGCGTGCGGGACATGATACAGGCCACCTCGATCAGTGAGATGGCCACCAAGGTTTCCA
Organism: Diaporthe humulicola; assembly: GCA_038088545.1. Lineage (NCBI taxonomy): Eukaryota > Fungi > Ascomycota > Sordariomycetes > Diaporthales > Diaporthaceae > Diaporthe > Diaporthe humulicola. Next base: position 43,712 of record JBBWSL010000195.1, read on the forward strand.
AGAACACAGGTTCAACATCTTCGGCGATTGCGGATGGTCAAAGCCAAATCGCGCCACAAAGGTTGAATGGACTGTCCAGTGATATCAGTTCAGATGATCTGCTCAAGTCAGCAGGCATCGATGCGAGCGAGGTAGAGGAGATACTGCCCGCCACAGCGATGCAGACACATGTGCTCAGTGTATGGCAAAACACTCAAGGTGCTGTGTTCTTCCCTGAATTCCGGTACCGGCTGTTTGGCATTGCTGATCGAGGTATGATCGAATCTGCGTGGACGAGCCTTGTTGAGTCGACACCGGCTCTGAGAACAATCTTCCTCTCCACTGGCAGCCGTCGTACGCCTGTGCTTCAGGTGATGCTGCGACAAACAGAGAATCCGTTCGTATCACTCGAAATTCAGTCAGACGGGGTGGAAAGCTGGGTGATACGTCTCAAGATCCACCATGCGCTCTATGACGGAATCAGCTTGCCGCTGATCATGGGACGCCTCAAGGCACTGCTCAGCAAGAGAGCCCCCCGGGATGAGCCCGTGAATGTATTGGCCTTATGGGGAAGGCTTGTATCTTCCCCACTGGGCGAACAAGCACGAGCAAGCAGAGAATCCTTCTGGACCAAGTACCTTGCTGGAGTTGAAGCTGCCCCAATGCGCCTGCCAAGTTCCAGCAACACACCCATAAACAAACGAGTGAGCATTCTGAGACACGCCGCTGTCAGCGACACGAGCAGACTCAAAGCCTTGTGTTCACAAAATGGCATCAGCATCCAGTCTGTATTCTTCGCAGCGTACGCCAAGGTCCTCTCAACAGTCTCAGAAAGCGACGATGTCGTATTTGGTGTCTACATTGCCAACAGGGGTGTCGAGCAGGACCTTCAGTTCCCCACACTCTGCCTTGTACCTCTGCGAGTCAGACTCTCACAAGCCTTCGATATTGTCGAGGTCGCTCGCGCCGTCCAGCGGGACATATTCGAGGTTTCGAGACCAGAGAACGCGCATGCCGGCCTGTGGGAAATTAAGGACTGGACCGGTGTCCTGGTCGAGTCCTTTGTGAATTTCTTGAGCCTGCCCGAGGAAGATTCTTCCAAGGGTGAAGATGGGGGTGGTGTTGAGCTTGAAGCTGTTCGTTTCGACGATGCCACATTGCGCTCTGAGGGCGAGAGTGCTGCTTTTGACCCGAGGCAGGCGTCATGGCTTGAGAAGAATGTTGTCAGGGACGCGTATCCGGTGAGTTCAATCTCCTAGCCCTCAGGGTTTGTTTTGGTGATCGTTGCATCAGCTGACGGTGACATCTCAGGACGCGGTTGATATTGAGGTATCGGTGCAAGACAAGGGCGGAATGGACATTGGAGTGTTTGGTGGTCAAGGGAGACTGGGTGAACATGGCGCAGAGGATCTAGTGCAAATGATTGTGGACATGTTGAGCATGTAGGCAGTGATGTTTCTGCTTCCGCTGACCTTGGTCTGTCCAGGCTTGGGCTGAAACACACATGTTTAGACAAGGTAACGGAACAGCGTGTATATTGGAGTTCGGGGTATCTCTGAGTTTTCTGTCATGGACGGCTGGAAATGGAAAGTCGCATCTAAATCACTTCTGCCGTACATTCTTTGGTTTCCGCTTCTTGAACGTCACCGTGGGTACGTCTTGGGCTCCTGACGACCCGACAGCACTTGTGCTGTCCTCTGTTTTGAGAGCAGGCGCTTCAACCTTCGGACTGGGATCTGTAGCGACCTCTGCCAGTCCCGAAAGGCCTTCCTCTGACGGCTCTTTCTTGACTGGCGAACGCTCCTGTTCTTCTTCTTTGACCGGAGCAATTGTGATTGTAGATCCACCGTCCTCTTCCTTCTTCACCGTGTCCTCTTCCTGCTTCTTGACCATGAGACCCCCACTCAGTAGGGCTTCCAGATCCGCGCTGCCACCATCCCCAGTGGCCGTCCTGGAGTCCCGGCCCCAGCGTCTTGGCTTCTTGAAGAGTCCCTTTATGGCTTTCTCCTCTTCGATATCCTCGTCTGTGCGCTCGCGCTTGTGCACGCCGCGTGCTGAGGCGCCCGGGTTGCTCGCGTCCGCCGGCGTCTCGGTGACGATCGTGGTGGAGGTCACCTGCCAGTCGCCCGCCATAGCCAGGTCTTTTCTGTACTCATCAGGGAGGCTGACTCCGAGGGAGGCTAGCTGCTCCGCCTGGCGCTTGCGCTCTGTTTCCGACAGCGGGCCGCCTGCACCTATTCCTGCTCCTGAACTGGCTCCAGCCCCAGGCCCAGGCCGCGTTCTCAAGGAAGGGCCCGCATTTGCCGTAGACGTAGATCCTGAGCCATCAGAGGAGACGACGCCGTTGAGACGCTCAATCTCCCTCTTTGCGCGCTCCTTCTCCTTCTCTTCCCGTTCGTGTCCGCGATGTAGATCCCGCAGGGCACGCTTGACTGCGCCTTGGTGCTTCGCGGTTGCATCGTGGTTTTGTCGCTCGAGTTTGGTGTCACGAACGTAAACGGAGCAGTGCTTGCACCAGTACCTGGGGGTGGACTTCCAATATTCGGCCATACTGTCTGGGTTCAAGAGCAGGAAGAAAAAAGGCTGGGCCGTAGGCAAATGGGGACGACGAAGATTGGACAAACACCGAGAAACTCCATGGTGATTGATGATGTGCAGCTTGCGCCTGGGATTTGCCGGCCGGCAGCGATGAGCCATGGGACGCTAGCAACACCAGGGCTCGGCAGGCAGCAGGCGGCGGTATTACGTAAGACAGCTTCATGAGAAGAGCTGCTGTTTGTACTGCAGCTTGTGAATCCAGGGCACGCGTTTGTGAGGTACAAAACACCATGGTCAAACCCGTCCCTTTCACTTGTTTTCGTCACCAGTCGTCAAGATGATCATCACCCACAATCAGGAACCGAGCAGCTGATTTATTCACTCATTGTGTTTCTTTGTTCGGTCTGGCCTATGTACAGGGGCACGCACCCTATTACGATCCTGTGGAAGACAAAGCAGCTGAGTCCAGTCTCAAACCCACCACAAGATGCGGTGGCAGAGAAGGAAGACGCCCCTCAATTAAGAGCAGCATCCTCAGCCAACGTCCCACGGCCTTCCCCAAACCCTTTCATCATTGGGGACCACCATGCCCTGCGATGCAATGGCGTTCAGTCATTTCCGATCTCACCCTGGAACTAAAGTCCGAAACAGTGGACGGGTATTAAAACCATGAACCCCCATATGCGTGTCGAAATGCAGAGCAGAAACAGAAACGCGACCCTGGCAAAATCATTACATGCCACCGAAACCAGGTGGTTGTGGTTGAATTATGCTTTCATTGACCCGAAAGCGAAATGCAGCCTTTCCGAAAGCCAACTCTTTCCTGGACCAAAGCAGCTGGCAAGTTCCTGCAAGACGGCAACGGCAGCCAACGACGGCCACCATCTTGTCCGCACTGGAAGCAAAGCCCCGCATATGTTGTCGCAATTGTTCGAGGAGCTGGGAATGCAAGCTTAAGCTTGGGGTTGAACGCTGCGAGGGTAGGTGGGTTACGAGGGGACATCTCAGAGGAAAGCAACGGCGCCGATAACACCGATGAAGAGAGCTCCCATGGAAGCGGCCTGCACGCCGGCGCCGCCGCTGGTGGCTGGCGCAGATGTAGCCGGAGTTTCACCCGGGGTGGTCGCGGACGAGCCACCTCCGGTCGCAGTGGTGGAGAGCGTGGTTCCAGACGGTGCTGGCTGCGTCTCAGAGGGCAGAGCGACACTGCTGCCGGACTCGGCGGGGGCGCTGCCGGCGGGGGCGCTGCCAGCGGGTGCGCTGCCAGCTGGAGCAGAAGGGGTAACCTCAGGCGGCGGCGGTGCGTTCGTCACAGTAGGAACGGAAGCAGGAGGAGTAACCTGGATTTGGCCATCGGACTGCTGGGAGACTGGCACTGGGGTCGAAGTCGCCACCGGCGTCGTGGTGATACTAGCACACGGTGTGGTGCCGACCTGGACCTGGCCTTGGGTTGCCGTCAGCACGTGATCTGACAAGACTGTGAGATTGGTTCGATGCAACTTACCGTCTGCGATCTGAGAGACCTGGCAAAGCGGAACTCCAGTGGTTGTGGTCCTAACTTGGGGCTGGCCGTCGCTGAGAGCGGAGACAATGGTGGTAGTGACGATCTCGGTTCCGACGATCTGTCCGTCACCAACTTCGGCGGCGTTTCCGCCGCACTCCATGATGAGGATCTCTACTGGAGAGCACTGGGGAGCCCAGGAGCGATCGTAAAGGTTGAAGAAATCGCCGCTTGCGCACTCATAGAAGACTGCCGAGCCGCCGAGTGCGAGTGAGCCGTTTCCACAGGCCGAGAAGCCTGCGGTGAAAATGGCGCCAGTCTGGGCAGGCTGATCGAACTGGAATTGGTAGTTGGCCGCGACGTATCCGGTTCGATCTTGAGCATCCTTAAGGACACCGTTCTCGAGGGTAGCGACCAGAATGCCGTTGGTGGCACAGTCACCGCGCTTCTATTCGAATTGGTCAGCACAAAATCTTGCCGTGGTTCGCAAGTCCCAGCGGGCCTACGCCCCCATTGGCGTCGCAGCACAGCAAGGAAGGCAGGCAGACAAGAGGAAGCAAGCAGAACGGCTGGTTGACCTCAATTGGAAGCAACCAGGCAGCCCGAAACCCGCCTAGAGATAAGTTGGGGTGGTGTTGGCAAAGCACACGGCCGCCAGACTTTGGTGCTTGATAATTGAGGAGGTGCCCAAGTTACCTGAGGGGGCGTCGACACGAGATGTGCTATGCTGTGCTTTCCTCCCCCCTAGGGCAGGCCAGAAACGACCAAGGACGAAACGCAAAAGACTCGGGCAGGACGATGATCATTTCAGTAGAGGACTTACAGCGAGAACGTTGGTATCGCGCTTCACGGCGCCCTCTACCTTCGCGACGGTAATCTCGAATGTGCCCGGGTAGGAGGCGACACAGCTGGCAGGCGGGCTCGCCTCGGGCGCAATCGCAGATGTGACTCCCTGGCCGGCGACAAAGGTCGCGACCATGGTGAGCATGAACACTTTGACCGAAAACATCGTGTCGGTGGTTGAGGAAACTGTCGACGCAGTGGAAGTGATGACGAGAGAACGGTGCTTCCAATGAAGGAGCAGATGAGCAGAAAGAAAGAAGAATGCGATGTTTGGTCAAGGTGGGAGAGCGTTGCGGATGTGAAGATGGGCAAGTGGGCTGGGCTGGTGGTTCGGGATGGAAGCTGGTGAAGTAAGGGAGCTGTGGCAACAACAGATGGGTTTTGGGTTTTGGGTTTTGTGGCTGGCAGCTACCAAACGATGCGGTGCTAACCAAGTCAGGCCGATTACAAAGCGATGGTCCAAAGTTTGCAGAGTCTTGTGGATCAGTAGGAAAACAAGCAGCAGTCGTTAGGAAGAAGCCGGGGGTGGTGACACCGGAAGGGAGCTGAGGTGGTCAAGGTGGTGGATGTTGGTCAAAGGGAGGGGGGAGGGAAGGGGAGGCTGATATATGAACAACCCAGTCAACAGTAGAAGGCTTCACTTGCAACACCCCACCACTTCCACTCGAAGAGGAATGGTCACTGCAGGCCAGGTCACATCTCATGGGTGATGACTATTACGGAGCTAGCAGGACTACAGAGACACCACAAAAGGAAAAAGTGGTCGAGCAGAGACACCTGATTCACTGGGTACTTTGCCATGCAGGGCATATCCGAGAGCAGTACTTTGTAGGTAGCTACATGCACACATAGAGACATGGATGAGCAAGAGGGGCACGGCCAACAGCTGCACACATTGGCTGCTAGAAGTCTGGCTGGTGTTGGTAGGGTACGCTTGACGTGCCTGGGTGCATGGGGGGTTGAAGATCATCCAGCCCCGGCAAAAGAGCTCGCCTCGAGCTATGAACCTTGAAAGGTGGGCGAGGATATTTGGGGTGGTTGGGTGGAATGTACCCCTCCGACCGAGGTACATACATGCAGCCCGGCTGTGTTTGTTGGCCCACTGGCCACAATCGCCTTGTCTGCGGAAACGAATCATTCATACTCCAGAACGGCTGTGGCTTGAACTGGCAGGGCGGGAATCCCATGTTTGACGGACAGAGCTCTCCTCCCGCCTTGCTCCTCAGCACTGCCATGTCAAGACGAGAAAGTGTTGTTGAGAATCAAAGTTTGGGGTCGGGCGGACCATGGCGAGCCTGTCACTCGCATGCTGGTGGAGACTGACTCGTCTGCGTATGTCTATAGTTGGGGGCCATGACGACACTTACAAAAGACTGTGCTACAGCATACGTACGTTGGCCGGTCTGCTCGTGGGCCTGCGGTGGAGTCGTATGCTGTGGATTGCAGCCCTGCGCAGCGGTGGAGTCGTTCCTGTGGGCGGGCAGACGACGAGGCCCCACCCGATCTTGTTGTTTACATTGGGGATGCCTGGAAATCTCACATCACCACTGGCATGGATTCACACACAGACTGAGCGAGCAGCAAGGAGACAGGCCGGATCGGCAGGGGCATCGAATCTTGCATTGGATTGAGACGAATCTCCCGGCCCGGCCACAGCGGCGACAGGATCCAAGGCAAAATAAGTACTTGCTTGGATGTGGTGCTACTGGACGCCGTAAGCCTCGACGTGGCGCTTTTCCTTCGCACGGGGGCGTGGCGGACCCAGCATAGCGAGAGGCGTTCGACGCTGGTCTCAGACCCGCCTGGACGCAATAGGCCGTCGGAGATCAAGACACATTGCGCCGCTTGCTTTATTAGAAGACGTCCTGCCGCCGACTGCAGGACCGCAGGACGGACTGCAAGATGAAGCGGGCCGTAGCGCAGCCCTAGCTGGGCTGCAGCATGGCCAGGAATGGAAACAGAACGGACATGGCAGAACAAACAGGACGGACCGACACACGGAACAAACACTGAGACAGTCATATGCACAAGTGGCTGGCTGCATGCTGCAGGCCTACTTGTCCTCTGTCTTGCTGCGTCGTTGCCGACGAAGGACAACTCTTATGAGTGCCCTCCTCGCTCGTATTTCTCGGGGACATGGCTCGCGGGTTCCATGGTTCTTTCACTGAGCTGGCAGCAGGCCACGAGAGACGAACCCACCGAGCTCTGCCTGAGAAACATATCACATTGCAAGACCGTCGCACGGACAAAATCATGGCAGATGGCAAGGGATGTTTCTGCAGGTCGTATTGACAAGCGGGATAAGGCTTGGTGAAGTCTAATAAGAAGGCTTGTTGAGCTTAAATCACGTCCCGTCTTGGACGAGAGAAACGAACAGTCGGACCAGCCGGCCAGCCGGGTCTTTTGGTTCGTTTATCATCAGGCTCTGGCCGTTGACAGACCCCAGCCTCCTCTGCAACTGACAGAAATGCCAGTGGCAGCCGCCTGACAGCGTCGAGGTCGGCCTATGGAGGCGACTCCCCAGCCAAATGTGAAACACCATACGCCATGTACCCTCTGAGGGGAGGTACATGAGATCCACAAGCGCTGCGCACCCCGCCGCCGAGCTGCAGATCTGGTCTACCACGGATCCATGAGCAGGGCGCTGGTCGCCTGCAAGCGTCGTCTGCCTTTTCAGTAGACTACTACCACACACTACGACCCTGCTACTGCACCTGTGCTCCTCAGTATAGCGCAGGAAGGGGGCGGACACATGCGTCGTCTGGAAACCATCGCTTGCTTGTCCTGTTGTCTTCATCCGAGCGTTCACCCCCAGCCTGGGTGATTTATTAAGGGAAGGTGTGCGAGTCCTTGGGAGGATTTGTTCCGCGACCTGGCCGTGGTGTGGGCGGAACTGCGGCCAGACATGCGTGCGTGTTGAGCTCACTCTCGTTCCGAGCGGCCCAGGTTGTGTGTGGTCACGGCAACCGAGAGCCTGCCAAGCCGAGGCTGGTGATTGGTCAATTAAGCCCTCACACGAGCACAGCTACACAGTAAAGCTGGACTCGTTCTTCTGCACGAAGTGCTGCAGGCTGTCGTGGAGCCGTACCGTCTTACTGCAGGCTCCTCCTCGCGCTGATCCACGTAAGACCACAGAAAACGTCTCAGATGCTTGCGCAAGCATGTTGCACGGTGCCGACGAAGACAAAGTGACGATCTATATCAACTTGGTCGAAAAAGCCGCACCAGTGTACAAGCACCAGCGCGGTCCCTGAAAGATTCTGCAGCGCCGTCCCTCTGCTAGTGTTGTGATCACGGACCGGAGCTCTGCGGGCCCCAACCCAGCACCGCTCGTTGTCTGCTGTCAATCACATACCTGCCAATTGTTCGGTTCGGGACCCTTTGTATCGGCCGTCAGAACACCATTCGGTGGACCAGAACGGTTCAGAGTTGAGGTCGACTGTGGATACCAGCTGCCGTGCAATGTGGGCCCCGGGCCAGACTTCCCGCAGCTTGCCCAGCCGCCTTCTCGGCTCGCTACGATGACTTACACGACAAGCTTCTGTCGGAACCAGGGCCAGCTCCAGCCACGGACCCGTCGGTCATGGCTCCTCTCGCCGCATCCGGCCCTCACCCCAAAGTCCACCACCCGGAGCTGTACACAGAGACGAGGGACTGGCAGGCTGAGAAAGAAGTAACAACGTGATGCTCCCTTCATCTTGTCGCTCTTCTGCCAGAAGCAGAATCCCCAAAACCCACGTCAAGGACGCCAGGACGCACGACGCTCCCCCGCAAAGCCGAATCGGCGATCCGTGCTGGGCGTCTTCCACACCACCCCGGTCTTGGCAGGGGCAAGGCTCACGCCAAAAATACGACGTGCCAGCGGGGGCAATTGGCTCTTGACGCTTGGCTGACGGCCCCTCTTCGGGCAGGTGTCCGGAAGTCGGTCGCCTGGAGAGGTAGCTCCTAAAAGACCATGCTGCTGGACATGGGACTTTGGTGGTGGGAATCCCTACGCAAGCGTAGTCGATCCTCGTCCTTTTTGTCACCAACAGACTTCTGAGAGACCGGAGCGAATTGGCCAACCTGCCGCTAGCAGGCCACGCTCGCCAGTCCAACGCTTCCTGGCGCAAGGCCTGCCAATCTTGACATGAAAACCATCACAGAAACGCGCCCTGCCAACGTACCCTGCCCGACGGGTCAGCCGGTGTGCACAAGTTGATCAGCACGCCTGGGTGCTGTTGTTCTGTCTCTGGCAAGATTTAGAGACGGTCAATATCCAAACCCACAATGCCAGCATGTTGGTAGATAGCTCCCAAGACTCGCCAGCATTTTGCCCCCAGGCAGATGGGATTTTGTGATCCGCGAACATGCCGTGGCTTTTGGTTCTGCTTTGGACGCAGCCCAGGTTGCCAGGCCACGCGACACGCATCGATTGGCGACGAGCGATTTGATCATCCGGTCGAGGACCATGTTGAAGGTCGCTGATATGACCGTATTGTTATAGGAAACACCACAGACACACAAGCGAGGTTCCCCATCTCCAAGTTGATCACGAAGTGACATCGGCGCGCAAATCCCTACGGCAGATACCAAGTTTCAACCATGATTAGCCTTGGGGGGGGGGGGGAGACGGCGTCTACCCCATCTTTGCTCGCCCAGTGTTAACCGCCTTACGGGACTGAAACACACCCAACCCCATTACCCATAACCCGGGCGATTGATTTCCTTGGAAAAACCTCACAGGGCGTCAACGTTGCATGTGAATGGGTCTCTGCACAGGCGCCCGGGGCTCACGCCTTCCCCAAGCGGCTGGTTCGCTAGGAACTCACCAGTTGGTGGCGCCTGCTGCAATCCACCTGAAAGCAAACTGCGCTCCCCACCCCCCCATCCCCCGAAGAGGAGATTATCACGGAATCTCATTTCCGCAGACCAATGAAGCATTTTATCATGTAATTGCAACAGCTCATCATTGTTTACTCGATGAAAAGTTTTGTTCTGAAGGGGATTCTCACAGCCTATTGGGCTGTTTGCTGATGGGCCAAAAGAAAAAGAAAACATTGCAATGTGAATCAGGAGCCTCCCGAGGTGCCACACACACGGGTGGCCTGCCGACTGGTCTCACTCAAATAAACACAAACAACCAACAATAAGCTATTCTGGCGATGTGGCAGTAATAGCGCATTTCAATTTTGATTGCAAATTGGCCAGATATTCTCCACATCTTCCACATTGCTCTTCACATTTTTGCATGTCGTAAGGCGTTCGGTCATATGTAGAAGCCACTTACAAATCCGGAAGTGACTAGGATAGCCCATTCTGTCCCTAGGAGTCAGTTTCATATTTACATCTTGCGATCCATCGCCAAATAGGTTTCAGGTGTTTTGATCACAAGATTCCTCGTGGGTAATCTTCGTGCCTTTAACAAGATGTAGTAATTTATTCAGTCCCTCTAATTGTTTCTGGTGAAAAAAGCAAATAGCATGATTATCACTTGTAGGGGACAACGCAAGGATGTATTCAAGTATTGTTTGAGAGGGGGGGGGGGCAGAGAGAAGGACCACGACGATGCATTCGAATCAGGCTCCCTGCGGACTCAGTCATATACTAGATACTAGATACTGAGCTCAAACTCAATTCTGGCAGAGACAATGAGAACCCCAAGTCTCCAAGGCTGCAGACAATGCGATGGCTTTGACTACCTGGGACTCAAGTATTCTCATAGCTCAATCAAATCGGTTTTCCAAATGATCTAAAAAACAAAACTGATTCATTCTCTGAAGGAGAAAGCCATTATATCTCCAGGCTTCTTGAGACTTGCCTGGCAATGTGGTTCTATGCCACACCACAAAGATTGGTAAATCCGAGTGTCCCAAAGCATGCCTAATACCTGTTTGTTGCCTGAAAGCAACTCGCATGTGAGTCTTGTTATGTCGGCCTACTGTATACGAGCACGTACTTTCAGCCAGAGTGCAGCATTTCTATGTCAAAATAAATACGCGAGTCATCAGAAAGCGCTTTCGAAACTAGAAATAATGGTTTCCGACAGCTGGTCTTGGAGAGCTGGGCCCTGGTGACGCGAGAAATTTGGTGAAACCCCTTACGGTAATGCGCTTGGAGCCCACAGCTTCCAGTTACTGGGCTGTCAACTACCAAACTTGCGTTGCTGTCCGGCATTGAGGCTGCGAATGGCAACTAGTGCAAGATTTTCTATGAATACCCCCAGATTGTTCCAAGTGGCACCTCACCATAAACCACTGGAAGTTTTCACGGATGCAGCGTGGAAGAAACGGTGGCACTACTACCGAAAGGACCTATTTGGGCTCTCGTGGCCAGATACGAAAGTTTTGCGATCATGGGGAAGCACTTACAGATGCTCATGGCAATTATTCTCGCAGGTAAGTATCTAAGAACAGTGAGAAGGCCATGGTCCACTTTCTTTTCCACTTCATGACGGTGCCAAATAAAAGTGACGCGGAGGGCTTAAAGAAAACGAGATCATATTATGTTGGCACAGGGGCTTTGGCTGAATCATTGCCGATGTAATGAAGAGAATCACTCGCTCGAATGTGGAAGATTTCGGGAGCGAGAAGAATGACCGCGAGCAAAACGTGGATCTGAAATGGATACTGACCCCAAAACATAAAGCTCTGACCCGAGGAAAACATTCTGTAAGTGACTCAATTGGGTTCAAATCATTTTGAAACTTCTAGAGAGCTGCGATGCTATTTGAATTCCGCCACGCCAACTCGACCGGCTTACTCCTGAAGCCGTCGCAACAAGAAACTCAACTTTCCAAGTAAAGATTATGCGCTGACCATTAGAATCATGACTTCCAAAAAAGTGGATCATCCTCCCTCCTCGACTCGCCCCGTTCCATTCGCGCGTGGAAACCTTGCCATGCCTTATGAGCCTTAAATGCTGACTGCTTATAATAATTCCAGTACTTTGGATCCATGTGTTTTTTAGGATCTCCCCAGGAGAGGCGGAGACGCGCTCCGTGGATCGAAAATCCTTGCATCTGCAGCATTCAGAGTCAGCTATCAAAGCATCAAGGAAGTAGTTTAATACCAGCTGACGAATATGGGGAATGGGCCGTAGCGAAGCCATAACCATTCTCATACTTCACGGTCTGATAAGACCTCTAAGACATAGGGCTGTAATCAGGAGGATCTCCTTCCCAAGGTTGGGGAGGGGGGGGGAGGTTGAAGACTGTTTTCGAAAGCTGCTTACCTGGGACATGGCCATCTCAGCTTCCTTGCGGCCAGTATACTGGACGAAGCCGCTCGTCTCGCCTACCTTCTTCCTCACGTGCAAGAGCTCTCCAAACCCTTCGAACCAATAGTGGAGATCTTCCTGCGTCATTTCGCGGTTCAGACCGCCCACGAAGACTGTCGTGTTCCGCCAGTTTGTGTAGCGGTTGCCATAGCGCTGGCCGTTGTATGCCCCATTGTGGCTGGGGCACTGGCAATTGTGGTTGCCGGACCCGTAGGCTTTAGGCGGGTTGGCGCATCTGGGGTCGATGACGATCCACTCGGGGTTTTCCAGCCACTTGTCATTGTCCGAGGCGGACTGGTCGGCCTGCAGCTTCCCCGAGGTAGCCTGAGCCTCAGGAGGCGTGTTGGCCCGGTCCTCAACGGATAGATTACCAAGTCTTTCGAAAGATGAGGTGATCTGATCCACGGCAGGCCGAGCGCCCTGGTGACCAGGGGGTGAATTAGTTTTGCTGTCAGTAGGGGTCGTGTTCTGAGTCGAGGGTTTGGTCGGGTCCTTAGTGGGTGAGTTGGTAGAATTGGTCGAATCCTTAGTAGGTGAGTTGGTAGAACTCTGAATAGCTGGGCTGACATTGTCTTCAGAGGGAGGATCGTCTTTATTGTGAGAATCTTCCGCCTTGTGGGGAGGTAGATAAAGACGGTACGGGCTGCACGAAGGTTCGTATCCATAATACTGATACAGAGGATTGTATACAGGTGGCAACATTTCGTGACCGATATTGACCCGCGAACCATCTTGTCTCAGACCAAACCAGCCATGCTCTGGGTGTCGAGAAAACCTGTAAACGTCGGAATACCTCGCATCCGTGAGCAGGAAGGGCAAGCAGGGCAGGGGAGGAACTACAACCCAGCCCCATTCCCCATTTCGGAGCTCCATTGCATATATATACATGACCTGGAATTTTCCTTTTGAGGCAGTAGTCAGGAGGCGCTGTCTCTCATCTTCTGGGACTCGATCGTGAGTTGGGTTCGCGACAGGATATGGCATCTCCGCGCTCTGCGTTCCAGATAGGATAAAAGGAAGTTTCGTCTCCCGCACCCATCGACAACTGAAGCATTCGCAGTTATTCTCGTAGTGTGGGGCAAAGATTCTGGGGAGTTGCTCAGGCGATATGTCGTGCACCCCGGGACACTTATTCATACAGTGGCGAGCATCTTCCGCCAGGCAACATCGTATTCCGGAGCCAGTATTTTTGGTATCAGTTTTGGTGGTCTCTTTGGCATTATTCTTGGTATTCTTTTTGATATTCTCTTTGGTGTTCTTCTTGGTCTTCATTTCGGAAGCCATTTGGATGTATCTGGTGAATTCGGGTGGATTGCTTGACGTGGAGCAGAATGGCTTGTAATTTGAAGGGGGTTTGAGCTTAGGTGAAGTGGCTCAGCGTGTGGTGGATCCAGTCTTGTTGTCTGCGGAGAGAAAATGGAAATGTCTGAAGAGATGTTGTGGGTGATTTCCTGCAAAGGTGTGCTGGAGCTTTTTATATGCGAGGAAATTCCAATTCCTGCAATATCTGCTTATACGCGAAGCTGAACTGCCATCAATTGTCTCGGTAGCTTCTGATGCACGTGGTAATTCCAGCCAACATTCTGTACGCTTGTCACTGTGCTAAAAATCTAAGATCAACATATATTAGGAGAAATTAAAATGGCACAATACCCAAGAGCCTAGAACTACTTTTATACGAATTGAAGATGAGATGCCTTCCGCGAATGGTGTTCTCATTTTCTTTTCTTTCCTCTTGGAACATGTCATCCTGCTAGAAGCCACTTAATGATTAAGGAGCATTGTCTGTTTGCTATGAGTTCTCAAATAATAACCATTGCTTAGTATCAGACTAAGCAGTAGAAGTAGTGCTAGAGACCCACGCTAAGTATAGTTGACTACAAGTTAAGTGACCAAAAGTTTCAGCCTTTTACATGCCCTCGTTGTGCCGCTTGAAGAGGCAGAACACCTTGATGGTGAACGCGGACAGTGCCATTTGCGTACGGATTGATAAGTAATCAGTTGCAGACTCTGAACATGAAAATTTTGAGACTTCACTTTATTTATCGCTCACCTAGGCGAATTCGAGCCACCTCATTGTTGATAGAATCTTGGACCAGATCAAATAGCTAAGTGTAAGTCGATGGCTTATGAGTTGGCTAGGATAACTTGACTCTGCGGGTGCTCTGCTCATTCCCGTTGTCGTGGACAGCGCCAATCCTGCAGTTGATGTAAAGCTACATGATCCTGATGTTATATCCGGCAAAACCGCCGTAATGTTAGACATGCTTCCACGGTTCTAGAATTGGCTTCGGGGCTCAAAGATGTTTGTGTCAAGAGTTTGGGGCTCCACTATTGTGGCGCTCCATTGCATAAATAGGAGCGGCGCACACCCAATTCTCATAGCGTAGAAACCAGTCAATTCGCTCTATTCGACATGCCCTGATCGGAATCGTAACAGTTTGATTTTTGAAATTCCAGAGCAACGTAGTCGGGCGGGTAATACCATGCTCAGGTTGCGCGGGCACCAAGCCATGAACAGAGCAGAGCGGTGAACACACATCTTGAAATTAGGATTCCTGGCCCAAGAAAGACTACCAACAGCTCATTAGGCACCAGGGAATGGAGCTCGGCCTTTTGCTTGTCCGAGATGGCTTGCGTTTGCACAGAGCGAATAATACCGATGATCTATAAAATGTCAGGTTCTAGGGAATGCATGTCAGCCGCTAGGGACTCGGATAGCTCTGTCCCTGTCCAGCCCAGCCCCCCCATCTTCAATATCTCCGAGCGGTTTGTGCGGTCGGTCGGGAGCTACCGTGTGGGTTATGTTGCACTGCATCCTACCATCTGTTTATGTGATTCATGATGTCAGTATTCCCAGATCATCCCAAGCATTCCTTCGACTGTTCTCAGTTTAGTACTTAGGTGCTGAGTCCGGGGCTATGCGTGTTATCTTCAATTTTCGACTTTATTCTCATCTATAGGTATTCGCATCAATCCTCGGAAACCCTGGACTGCGTTTGCTTAGAAAACAACGATGCAGTATCCGACAGTTGCAATCGGGCTTGTGCTTGGCATCTGCGCACACCCATTCAAGGCATTGGCCTACAGTACGACTGGATACACCACAGATGCAGTAAGGCATTGGCCGTGCTCCCTCTTCAAAATTATGATGGGCTGACTCAAAATCAATAGTGCAATGCGCTCTCGTCCCTGCTCCCAGGCGATGTGGTCTACCCCAATTCAACAGCGTACATCGAAGGGAATACGTACTGGTCGAACAGACAGGGCGAAGTCAGCCCAGCATGCTTTGTCACACCCAGATCTACAGCCAACGTGAGCGCCATCGTCAAGTCCCTGACGGCGCTCCAGGCGCCTTTCTCCGTCAAGGCTGGTGGGCATACTGCTTTCGCCGGGGGCTCCAACGTTGATCAGGGCGTGACAGTCGACTTGCTGTACTTGAATGATATCACGGTGACCAACGACTCACAGACAGTCTCAGTCGGATCTGGGAGTCGGTGGATCCAGGTGACAGAGGCCCTTGACCCCCTGGGCCTCGCGGTAGTGGGCGGCCGAGTTGCCGACGTCGGTGTGGCTGGCCTCCTCCTCGGCGGTGGAATCTCATATTTCTCCGGGTTCCGGGGCTGGGCTTGCGACAACGTGCAGAACTACGAGGTCGTCCTATCTTCTGGCGAGGTAGTCAACGCGTCGCCGAACGAGAACAAGGACCTGTTCTGGGCCCTGCGAGGCGGGGGCGGGTCCAACTTTGGCATTGTGACCCGCTTCGACCTCGACGCGTTCCCGCAAGGCGACCTCTGGGCCAGTAACGTTATCTATCCGGGTGCTCTAAATACCACGCTGATACCGCTCCTTACCAACCTCACCATAGACGGGCTTCCGGCGGATCCGCAGGCGCACACGTACTTTATCATGACTTACGCTCCACAGCTGGGCGGGTTCGTCGCGGCCGCCAGTTTGTATCACGCAACGACTCCCACGACAAACACAACGCCACCGGTGTTCGAACCATTCAAGTCCGTCCCCGGGGTCTTGTCAGACACGGTCGTTGTAGAGAACGTCTCTACGGCGCTCCGTGCGATAGACCAGCCTTACGGGGACCGGCAAACATGGTGGGACACCTCCGTGTTGGTCACGGGATCGGATCTGTTGGCAGACATTGTGCCTCTTTGGGAGCAGGTGGTCTCTTCCTTCCTATCAGCCGCAGCCGAGAACGCAGGACCTAATAGCACAGCCTCCGTGGTCGCGCCATATCTTGTCTTCCAGCCCATACCCCTGAATATACTTACAGCGATGCAAAAAAACGGCGGCAACGCGCTAGGACTAAGGCCGAGCGATGGGCCGGTGATGCTCGTTCAGCTCACTGTGGTCTGGGACGATGCAAATCTGGATGAATTGATAGAGGGTGAGCTGAGCCAGTTGATAGAAAAGGTCGAGGCTATGGCGGCAGAGAGAGGCGAATTGAAGGGCTTCATATATATGAACTATGCGGGCAGCACGCAGGAGGTGCTGAAGAGGTATGGCCCGGACAACTTCGCGAGGCTCAGGGATGTGGCAAATCTATACGACCCTGAGGGGCTGCTACAGAAATATTGGAAAGGATATTTCCAGCTAGGCGGAGTCGAGTAGACACAGTCATCTACTTTCTGATAATCACTTGGGATCTTAACAACTCAGAAACACTCATCACCACAAGTACTCTCTGTCGCTAGTGTCATGTTCTGCTTGGGGCTACAGTCAAGTATTTGTTCCGCAGGATATCACACAGAAGCGCATTCCTTACGGGATTGCTTGATTGCAAGTTATCCCATAGATTGTCCCGTTGAAAGTCTACCCATAGGCTATCCTATACATTGTACCATACCAGGGTATCTCACGGGAGGCTAATTTCATAAGCACTCTGCCGAAAGTCACTCTGCAGGATCCCATCCGGTAGCATACTGTCTTCGCGATGGTTTGAAATTATTGTATTGCCACGAGGCTCAAAGCCACAAAGCTGTTCTATCCCAAGTATCATCTTCTAAAATTTGACCCCTTCCGTCGCCCGGACGGTGTCATTTCAAAACAAAAAAGAGCAACTCCTCCTTGTGACAGTGCCAATTTGCTTCAGTACTCGACGAGTGAGATATCCACTACGGCGTCCCCTAAACTAACATTCGATGATGCACCAGGTTTCAGATGACCTAACAGCTTTCCAGGCGCCCATTGCCCATCACTTCTCTCCGTTAAGCTGAATCAGACACCTGTGGCCGCTGGGCACCATAAGGAAATGCAAAGCAGGCTCCATATCCTTGTCGCACATGCCCTCCAGCTCGGAGACTGTAGCGTTGGGGAAGTTGCGGAAGAAGCGAGCTGCCATCAGGCGGAGCTCGATACGAGCCAGGTGGCGACCGAGGCAGGCTGGTTTTGTACTTATCTTAGTATCATGCTGATGACAAAAAAAAAGGAATGTGCAAAATGTGGCGGATATGTCACTTACTTCTCGAGCCACCGCCGAAAGGCAGGGTGCAATCTCTCATCTCCTGCGTTGTGTGCTCCCACCTGTCGGGGTTGAACCGGTACGGGTCAGGGAAGGCTTTCTCATCTCGGTGAAGACTATAAGACTGGGTTGATACGGTCCTATAGTGTATGTCAGTCATCTGCTACGGAGCCGAAACTGGTACATTCTAGAACACGCTAAAGCACAATGGAAAGTTGATAAATCTATGAAAGGAGAAGATCTGTACTTACGCGCCACCAGGGATGAACTGTCCCGCAAGCTCGGCGCCGCCTTCAGGCACGATCCGCGGCAGGCCGCACGGCAGGGCGTTGTATAGGCGTAGCGTCTCGTTGACGCACCAGTTCAGATACGGCATATCCCTGAGGTCGTCGTAGCTGAAGTCCTCGGGAATGGTCGCCAGCTCCCTGAGGAGCTTGGCCTTGACGTCGGGCAGCTTGCAGATGCACCAGATGAGGTAGATCATGGAGTTGGCCGTGGTGTCGCTGCCGCCGACGATAAAGACCTGCGCGTTGTCGCGGATCTCAATCGGTGACCAGGTGTCCTCGGCGCCGGCCGTGTAGAGCTTTGAGAATACGGTCGGCTTGGTGTCCTCGCCCTGCTCCTCCACGCGCCCGGCGTGGCGGTCCAGCGCGCTCTGGGCGTAGTCGAAGGTCCGGTACTGGATCTTTGTGGCGTCCTGGAAAACGGGAATGGGGAGGTATAGAGAGAGCCAGGATATGGTAGGGAACATGGAGCGCAGGCCGCCTACAAACCCCAGGCTGACAAAATCGTTGATAGATTGGTTTTTCTGTCTTTGGTCAGCCCTTTGGTCACATATATGCACACATGCTACAGTTGGCTATAAGAGAACATGGGTTTTGCTCACCTGTCCACTCTCCAGCTGGCCGAAGCCCTCGCCAAAGGTCAAGTCGCCAATAACGTCAAATGAGAGGAACATGAACCACTTGGCAACATCCGCAGCGCCGCGGGTCTTGTTCTCCTCGCGGATGCGCTCGATGGCGAGGCGCACCTTGCCGTCGATGCGGGGCAGGAAGGTCTTCAGGCCCGTCTCGGACATGGGGTTCGACAGCAGGCGCTTGTACTTGCGGTGGACCTCGGGGCGGATCTCGTTGAAGACGCTGGACGAGTCGGTGATGAGGAGCGAGTAGAAGGGCGACTTGAGGAAGCCGCCCTTGACGCTGTGGATGACGCGCTGGCATGCTGGGGCGTCCGAGATGTCGACCTCGTGCGGGCTGATGCGCACGGCTGGCCCGTACTTTTCGTGGAGCGCGTGCACCCAGTCCGGGTGGTGCGCCGTGATGACGAAGTATGTTGAGACCAACGTGGTGAATCGTGTGTACCACGGCCCCGGGATGGTTGATAGGGGATTTGTGAGACCGGCGTAGATGTACTGGGGTTTTAGGTATTAGTTACGCAAGGCCGATTAGCGAAGTATTTAACTACATACCCGAGCCAGCGCAACGCAGATGAGCGCTCCTCCAAGGTAGAGCACATTCGGTTTGATGAAATCCATCTTCAAGCACAAGACATCACCGATTACAGGTGGTTGTCAATCCACCAGCACAGCAATTGCGAAGCCCTCCAAACACGCATCGTCTTTATAATATAAATCATAAGCTTTTTCCATACCCACACTTCATTGCCCATGTCCGCCGGAAAACCCCAATTAGGCCGTTCGGACAAGAGGGTAGCAGGGTAGCAGGTTGGTTTCGTTATGAAACGAAATTATGCGGGTCGTCGGCTGTGCTTAACAAGGAAGCTAAAAATGCTGCATTCGGATGGCTTCGATGTTTCCCATTTTCCTTCGATAGCTATAGAAAGTAGAATTAACCTTGAATGGTATACTTCCGGTAGGTATAGTCTAGCAACACATGGCGGGAGAACATCCCCACCTCCCTGGCCGGACGATTATCGCTTCACTTTCCCCATGCACGGTGGCTTCAACCCTCAGGCACTGCCACGAAGTCCTGTGACGGGTTCTCGCTCTCAACGCGCGTCGGACCCGAGTCACCGACAACCACGACCTGGTGTGCCGACGCTGGCTTCGTCCACCACGAAGCCCACTTCCTGATCTGCTCCAGATCCGTGCTGTGCTGTTCAGCGGGCATATAACCCCACCTGCCCTTTTCCTTCAGCCAGCACCGGTTCGGCAGGTAAGCCTCGAGCATGTAGTAGTTGTCCCTATGGTAAGGAAAGTGCGCGGACGGGGGCCCACTCCTCTCCAGGAAGGCGTCAGTGCCGGCGGCCATGTCCTGAAGAGTCATGCGGAACCGTGGCCGCCTGTTGCCCTTGTTGGCGCTATGCCTCGAAATAGCTCTCACGGTGGAGGCTAGATGGGCTTCGAGGATGGCAGCATACCACAAAGGCGAGGCAGCGCCGCCAACCGTGGGATCGACAGCCTTCAACACGATGGCTTCGTGCGAGCTTAGGAGCTCGCTGTTCCACTTCGGCTGTCTGCCGCGCGGGATGAGGGGGAGCGGCTCGCCCTTATCCAGGTCGTCCTGCCAGTAGGCAAAGTCAACAGCGAGGCAGAGGAGGTTCCACCGTAAGATGCACGTCATGCAGGTGCAGACGACATGTGGGTCAGGGGGCGACACATGCTGATAGTAGGGTCGCCTGTGAATGTCGAGCTTTTTCTGCCTCTCTGGGTGCTGCACTAGGTCGCGGAGGTCTGGATCCTCGATGCCCGAGAGCAGAGCTGGGAGACGTATGGACTTCTCCAGGCAAGAGTACCGCCGCCGAATCACGGTGCGGGCGACCAATGCAGGGTGATCGTGGAGGAGAAATCTCTTGAGGGCATGGCATGTGCGGGAGAGCCGGAAGATATCACTAGGACGGAGGAAGCCAAGAATGTCGCTCAGTATGTCGAACGGCAGGTCGAGAAAGGTGCGCTGCCCTGTCGAAGACTTGCTGTGGTGACGTTTCTTGAGGCGACGCTCGCTCCGCTTTGAGTAGACTGTGAGGCTGCCGTCCTCGGCAACTCTTTCTCGGCCTGATTTCGTGACGGTCTTGGGTTCCGCCCCAGCAGGTACTGAGGTTGCTGTTGTACCCATCTCAACTGGATGCTGTCTCTGTTCCTGCTCGGCCATCTTCGGTGTCCACAAGCGATGGTTTGCATGGACTCTTGAGCAACAGACTGCTGCCAGACTAGGTAGATACCTCGGCGACTACATAGGGCTAGCCTGGCTAGCAGCCAAAGCAGTCGTCACATCTGCCCCCACTTGATCTTGCTGAGTCAGCGACAGCGAATGTGGGAGATGATCAAAGAGCAGCATCGGCATCAATTGTGTATCCTGTCCCACGATGCGTATCGGTATCATCAAGCCCAGTCGTAGTGTGTCACCGACTCGGGCTGAGCGGCTAAGCCAAGTCCGAGTCCAAACAACGGTACCACGCGTCTCTACAGCGAAAGGGGGAATCATTGATATCTCTGTCTAGGTCTGAGATGCTATAAACAACAAAAGGGCATTCCACAAAACACCTTCATCTAGTCATTATTAAGAGATCGGGCCAGTGTACACCGCTGTCCATCCCGCTCCTATGTACTTTTCCATCCGGGTCATCACTCATCATAGCCTTTAAGCTGCGCCGGAAACCTTCAGCACCTGCTCGTGGCCCTGGAACAGCTCCGGCTTGGCCTTGTACAGGCTCTGCACGATGCGCTGCACGAGCTGGCGCGTCTCGTCCTGGAGCTGCTCCTCTGGCGGGCTCAGCACCTTCTCGAAGACCCCGATGAGCTTGGGTGTCAGGCTCTGCACAGTAGGCTCATTGGCCTCATCTGGAGATGGGTTAGTCACTTCCTTTTCCATTGGGCCCGGTGAGGTCAACTTACAAAGCTTGTACAGGCACTCGTAAACGGGCGTGTTCTCCTCAAAGTCCTCCTTCAGCGGCAGCAGGCCAACAAGGACAGGGAGCACATCGGCAATTGGCATCCTCTCCGGGTGGGCGATGATCATGCGGCACACACAACCAGTCGCGTTGTCCTTGAGACGCGCGTGGTCGATGGAAAGCATGGGCTCCAACTTGGTGAGGATGTCCGTGTAGCTCGGCAGGTAGGTGTTGGCGTCGGTGGAGTGGTACATGAGCTGCCCGGTTGCGTACGCGGCGTTGCTCTTGGTCTCGGGGTCCGGGTCGGTGAGACGCTTGAGCAACAGCTTGAGGATCGCAGGCGTGTAAGGGGACACAGCCGCGCCCATGTGTGCCGCGCACTCGGCAATCACACCAACCGATGTCGACCGCTCAAGGTCTTCTTGGGAGGACGCGAACTTCATGACGGGCTTCTCGAAGATCTTCCACAGCTCACCGAACTGGGGACCCATGGCAGCAGCTAGCCCTATGACCACGTCGAGGGCAGTGTCGATGATGAGCCAGTCGTACTCAGAAGAGCCAGCCTCGGCGTCTTGCTCCTCCTCATCGCCGAGATCCTGCTGGCAGGGGTGCGAGCGGGTGATCAGGGTGGTCAGAACTGTAATGGTCTGCTCGACCATCTTCTCCTGCGTGAGAATGGCGGGCCCGCACGCTTTGAGAGTCGCGGCCACATTGCGGTTGACATCAGTGACGACGTTGCTTCAGACTTTGTTAGTCTTCGTCCACGGCAAGTAATGGGTGCTAATGATCGAGTGGAAGGATATTTCAGGAGTAGATGTGACGTGTTCTCAGCACCCGCAAATATATTTGCGTCTGAGTGAGCTGGGTATAACGCTGTATGCTCATCATAAAAGAGGGGATAGGGTTCACAACAAGGGTGCCAACATACCGATCGGTCTCATCAGGCCACAGCTTCAATGTGGCCGCTGCGACAATCTCGCCCAGCTTGGTCAGGGTTTCCGACGGGGCCTGCTTGGGAGGGAAGCCAGCCTCCCACTTGGTGCCAGTCTGCTCCTCGAACAGCTCGTAGACACGCGCGTACGATCGCCACAAGGTGCTGATGGCCGCCTTACGGCAACCCTCGTAGCTGTGCTCAACAAGCGGTGTGATGTTCTCCAGCGCCTTCTCCAGATATTGCGAGATCTCAGCGAGACCGCACGCGTGGGTGACCACGTCTCCGAGGACCTCAATGGCGACTTCCTTCTCCATTGCTTCGGGGGTAACGCCGTAGTCTCCCCAGTCGTCGTCATCATCATCCTCGAAGCCGTCGTCCTCCATGGCCTCCTCGCCCTCTTCGGGTTCTCGGATCTTGATCTTCTTGCCACCTTGGATGATGCCATCCTCCGTGCCAATGATGGCCTTCTCCTCCTCAGAGAGGTTCAGGACGAGCTCTTCTTCCTCAAGCTCCAGACTGTCAAACAGGCCCTTGAAGACTCCGGCGATGAAGGGGGCAAAGTCCTTGCCGTAGACCTTGGACAGGGCGCTCCACAGGATGAAGCTCGTCTCCCGCAGCCTTGGGTTTCCGAGGTTCAATGCCTCCTCACTTGCCTTCATGAGGTCCATGACATAGGGCTGGAACTTCTGGGGGCCAACAGCCGTAGCAATACGGCCCATAGCGTCGCACACACCACTTCGAAGCTCAAGCTCATCTTCACTGTCCTTGATCTGAACGAATGGTCCCAGGGCGGTCATTGTGTTCTCGAAATAGGGGGCGAAGTGCTCTTCCATGGCGCCAGCGACGGCGCCCAGGGCACCGGCGGCAGCACCCTTGACCTTGAAGTCGGGGTGAGACAGGAGGTTGCCGATGGGGGTGATCAGCTCCGGTCCGTACTTCTGCATGACATCAGAATCGAAACCAGACGCCAAAGCATCCAGAGCAGCGCAAGAACATCGCATGATCTCGACATTCTTCTTGGCAACAGCCGCATCGGAGGACTCAGCGCTAGCAGCCTGGATGTTCTTGAGCAGCGCCTCGACGAGAGCATCACGGTCATCCGACAGTTCCTCGGCCATCTCATCAGCAATGCGAGTCAGCCCGATGAGGGCGGTGTGGCGGACTCCAGCATCGGGGTCATTGAGCAGGCGCAGAACGATGGGCATGATCATCTTGAGCTGGGTGGAGACAAAGTCAGGCGCGCCCTCAGCCACGGTGCCCAGAGCGAGGACACCAGACTTGCGGAAGCCAGGCTCCGCGGACGACGCGAACTTGGGCAGGGCATCGAGCAGAGGCACGATGACCTGGCGAGGGGGCAGGTCAGATGCCAGCTGGTCGAGAAGAGAAAGAGCTGCCCGCGCAGGTGTGATCTCATCCTCGTCCTCGTCGTCATCAATCTCGGTGAGAATCTCCATGCTCTTGAGGGTCAGCTGGGAGCCCATGTCCTTCATACCCTGCACCTTCATGCGACGGTAGCGGACAGCCTGAGCCAGGAAGGCGAGAGCCTGGCAGCGCACCTCATCGTCGGCGTTCTTGTTGGCAGCCAGCTCGGCCATGAATGCCATGAGGTCTCGCAGGTGAGGGCCGAGCAGGACAGGCTCGTAAGCCAGGAATTGCTGGAAGACCTCAAATGACTGCTTGGCCTTCTCGTCGTCGTTGCTGTCCACAGCATCCTTCAGAACGTTGACCATGGGTGAAATAAGTTGTTGGACAGCCGCGACAGCAGCCTCATCCTCTTCGGGCTCGACGAGCATCAACACAGCACCGATGGACATGACAGTGTTGACCCGGACATCAGCGCTCTGGGGATCCTTGATGGTGTTGGAGAAGAGGGAGAGCAGGTCGCGGACCTTCTCGGCAAAGTGGGTAGGGTTCTCGTCGAGAATTGCGTAGATGATGTAGGACCCGACCTCGCGGTGGGAGACATCGCTGTTGCTGGCGAGGGTGAAGAGAGAAGGGATCAGGTCGGGCCATGCGCTGTCGTCGAGGTCGATGCTCGCGATGGCGGCAATGACACGGGACTCGGAATGCCTGCACTTGGCGTGCTGCTCCTTCATTGTGGCCTCGACAAGGTGCTGCCGGACGCCAGCCTTTTGCTCTACGGGTATTTTCTCCCAATACTTGGCCACGAGGCGCGCAGCCTGCACGGCGGCCTGCTGGCGGAGGTTGACATCCTCGTTGGTGCAGACGATCTCGACCAGGAGGAGAAGGGACTCGGGCTTGGAGTAGAAGTTCTTCTGGAGCTCTGCCGTGACGGCCTTGACCCTCTGTGTGTCGGCTGCGTAGGAAAAGAGGTCAGTCAAGCGAGCTGGGCTCGGGCGGACGAGGACGAGGGGAAATAGAGCGCGACGGCCGTATCAATTGTACTTACGGATCTGGCTCTCTTGGAGGAGGGTCACCAATCTTTGACGATCCATCTTGACCAAAAAAACAGCTAGCCCTGAGAAGTACAGAAGGGAAAGGAAAAATTCCTCGAGGGCATGGAGGAGGGGAAGAAAAGGCAACGGACGAAAATTGTCGGGCAGCAGGAAGAACCCTGCGTGGAGAGGAAAATTTGCGGCGCGCCTCCAAAAATTTAGGCCCCTCACTCGTGTTATCGCTTATCGCGCGTCAAGGGTTGTTTACCTTGGTACGCCAGTACGTGTGGCTGCAATGTGCATTGCCCTGGCTGGCCGGCACTGACCCCACATCTCCCGCCATGTGAAGTGCCTTGGACCAGGTGAATGCCCCAAACATGAGAATTTACATGTGTGCAGGTTGTCGATTGAGAATACCAGAAATGTGAATGTTGTGGAGAACCATCGTGACGTTGAATGCTGTCCCTGCTACTGCTGTTGGTAGTTATTATCCCCCCTTCCCTCGGGCCCCGAAAACCCTGGATGAACCCTATCTTCAAGACGGCCATCCCCCTTCGACCCAGTGAGATCGATCCCAAATCAAATCAAAATTCAGGCCCTTTCCAGCGCGGTATATCCAGCCCACTGCCTCGCCCGGTCCTCGAATGTTGCCGCGGGTTGCTCTCCACGAATATCAATATCACGCTGCAAGCTGTTCAGAAAACCCATGACTGGCTTGAACTCAGGCTGGGTGAAAAGTAACATCAGCTTGTTGCTGTCTTCTTCCGGCAGCTTGTCCCCACCCCACGCTTGTCCTTTGAGGAGGAGCATGAACTGAAGTGCCGTCCCCAGCGGGAATGCTGCGAGCAAGAGATTGGCCTTGCCAGCGTCTTGGTTGAAGAAGAATGGCAGGAGTCGGCTCATGTTAGTGACGTATTGCCCAAGGTCTGCTGCCCCTTCGGGGAGAAACTGAGGCACACTGGCTGGGCGGCGAAGGTTGTGAACCCGCATGGCGTTGTACAGATGAAGGCAGGTCGCCCAGTGCAGCAGCATCGTGTAAATGTCTGGCAGCTCCTCGATCATTTGATCGGCTTCTGTTCCAAGGCCGTGTGTGTCCACATATCTCCGTTCCGGCGGCAGGGCATCATACCAGCTCTGGAGTTGGGTGTGCAGGCTGAGGCAGGTGGCCACAAGTCGCTGGTATTCCTCTTGTCTCATGTCGGGGTCTGCTAGGCTCCCGCAGCTGTCGATATCCTCGAGAACCCCCGGAACCTCGACGAGAACGTCCAGTAGCAAATCTTTTTCGCTCTTTGAATGCTTCGTCCAGGGAACAGTTTTCCAATCGTCTCGGCTCAGAGATGTCCGCTTGCGCCGCTTGATGCCGTCGATTATCTGATCTACGGTCAGCTGATGATGGGAAATAGTTGATTTGCCCGGGTCTTTTTTCACCCACCCAGAATAGCCGGCTGTCAAGGAAAATGTGATGGCCATGACCCTCGATGGCACTCGACGGTGTTCTCGCCTCCATGATGGCCAATGAACCGAGGTTGTGCGAGCGCCAGCGGTGTGCCAGCTCCAACAGATTCCCAGTCGTCGCCCCAAACAACATCTCGTAAGTGGTCATGAACTTGCTCGCGAGCAATACTGCGTCGCTGGTGACTCGGGACGGCGACCTCAGCGCTGCCGTTTCTTCCAGGAGTGCCCTCCCATATGCCTTCAAGCCTTCCTCCCTCATCCACCGAGAGTTCTCCCTCTCGGCCAGCATCCCAAGGCTAACAGCCAGAATAGCGGACCTCAGAGCTGGCTCCGTCCGGAATAGGCTCTGTGAGGACCTGGTCCACTCTCTCGAGGCCGTTCGGTCCCGGCATTTTGGCAAGAACAAGTCCCAGTAGAGGGAAACATACTTCTCCTCGCTAGCCGTCCGAGACAAAGACCCGGGGAGAATGATCTCAACGGCTTCATGCTTACTGTGGCGCCGATGCGTCAACGCTAAAGACCATGCCCGATCTTCAGTGCTCGTAGCCGCTGAGCTTGTTTGGCGGGACTTGACCACGGCCCTGTGGGTTGAAGCGGTAGAGTGCACGAAGATGCGCTCACGCTCGTACCCGCCGCATTGAATGCCGGCTTTGATACATTGCGAGCATGATGGGCGTTGGTAATCGCACTAATATGGGTGTACATACCGCTGTTAGCTTCATTGCTGTCCTCAGGTGATGCTAATGAGTCTGGGGGTCTGGGCTTGATGCAGCTTGGTAGAGGAGTAGAGCACTTGAGGGGCAACTTACCCCTTTCTTCCTTTTTCGACATGTAAGGCACGCTTTCGATCGTCCGGGAACTCCCACCATGGCGGCTCAGAGTCGACTATGTTGAATGAAGCTCGAGGTCCACAGCTAAGGGGCGCGCAATGCTTCCCTTTTGAGTATCTGCTCCTTGGCGGTTACTGGCGCAGCGTCGTCATCGACATGAGTTTAGTTGTCGGACATCTGCACCTAAGCATCCTACCAGCCGCAGCTACAGTAGGCCGACACTTTCAAAGTCGTCCCATTCTGGAGGATGATTACTCCGTCACGACTGTCCGGTGCGGCATCAGCACAAACAAAGGCTAGCAGTGCCTAGCCTAGCTTGGTAAGCCGCGCGTATGGATCATGGCCCCAAGACGTCGGCCACGGGCTGAATGCGCCTCACCAGTCACTTGGCGTACGCTAAACCATACTTGGAAGCATTGTGCGCCTCCAGTCCATCTGCGAGGACCACTTGAGGTGATAGAATGATAAGTCTTTTCGCATGGTAATATGTCGATGACGAGAGTACCCTAGGGTAATGGCCCCCGTTGAAAGAAGCGGAGTCAGACACTGGGAGTGTCGAGTCCCATACCAAGTGTACTATGTATGTGTGCAGCGACTTGGCAGGCCTTAAGAGGAAACACTACGCGCCATCACTGCGAGAGCAACAAAGTCCATCGAGTATAAGAATGGAAAAGACGCAGCACATTGTGCATGTTGAGTTCACCGTTGACATAGATCACTCTTGCCTATCTCTTTCCGTCCTCACCCAAGACCCCAGCGTCCTGAACATCTCATCTCCTACCACCTGTCGCCCAACATGGCGGACTCGAACAAGGCACGCGGAAAATCTTTCGTAGTCGCCATGCGCAAAGTTTACCATCCTATCGGATTCAAAAAGGGCTACAACTTCGTGCTCTGGTTCATCTTTGCGGGTGCCCTCATGGGCTTCACCCTGGCCAGACTCCAGTATCTAGATTTCTACGGAGTCTTCTGCAGCGCTGGTGACTCCGGCGGTAACCACGCAGCTCCCGGAGAGTGCCTTTACTACCTCCGCGGGCATGAGAAGGTCGGAATAATACTGCACCTCGCGACGATACTTCCTGCGTCTTTCCTCGTGGTCTTCCAATTCATCCCCGCCATTCGCTACAAGGTGATGCTTTTCCACAGGCTCAATGGATACCTTGTAATCATCCTCTCCCTCCTCGGAACAGCAGGAGTGTTGATGATTGCGAGGCATGCTTTTGGTGGCACCTTGGCGACCCAATATGCCACCGGCTTTATCTCCATTGCATTTGTCGGCGCTTTGGCAATGGCATACATCAACATCAAGAGACTTCAGATCGAGCAGCACAGGGCCTGGATGCTGAGAGCCTGGTTTTATGTGAGTTTCCCGCAATACCGGACTTCACCTCACCTTCTTCACGAAATTTTGAGCATCCTTTTGTGCGTGCACAAAGTCAATACTTACGCGCAAAATTGATAGGCTGGCTGTATTATTACTATTCGGATAATTATGATCATTGCTGCCCAGGTTGTTTCGCAAATCGGAGGCTATTACGATGCACGACCATGCGAACAGATTGAGTACATCTTGGGCTCTCAAGAAGAATCACTCAACTCGTATCCGGACTGCGCGCCTTTCTTCAACGGATCAGATCCCTCGAAGCAGGTTGCCGTCGAAGCCAATTTCAACGGCAATCCAGTCCAATTGACCGTGGCGCTGGGGTCTAATTTTGGAAGTGCCATGTGGTTAGCCTTCGCAATCCATGCCATCGGTGTTGAGATATATGTGAGTTGGCAGCCAATATTTCATTACCCAATAGTCTCACGGCGCACTTGTTCGGAAGTAGAAGGCTAACAGATTGATCTACAGCTTAAGCTCACGCCTGCGGAGTCGGAGCGGCTTCGAAACGTCTCGTACCAAAGACAGCTCGAGGCTGGAATGAAGAACCCAGGAGGCGCCGGGTTGACGGTAGACCGCTTCGGTGACTCAGAGAAATGGAGCCCCAAGAATTACCAGAGTGGGAGTGAGGTTAAAATCCAAGCCACTGCTAGAAAGGTTTCTGATCCAAATACTGCTGTTTGATGTGGAGTCTCCCCGGACTGAGCACATCGCAGATTGGTGTTGGCAATTAGATGGCTATGGAATAATTACATAAACGTCGCAGGCTCGGGTATCTGAAAGCCCAGGTGCTCTGCGATACATAGAAAGAGTTTAGATGAAATGTACCCACACCCACTGATACCTATGACAGATAATGAACGCCGAATATGCATATATCTAGGTACCTGCCCCCCGGGATTGCCTCGAAGAAGCAGATTGTCTTTGCTTGCATATTATGCCATCCCAAGTGGTTGTCGAGCACGTATAACAATTGAAGTGCTATCTGGGCATGGGCCAGATTGACGATGGTGTTGGGAAGGCGATAGGTAATAGCGATGTGATTCTCTGATCCGATTTGATATACAGAATTGATTGGATAAGGTCACTCAGATGAGCTGGAGTTTGAAGACATCGACTGATTTGACAGGGTAGAAGACATGGAGTCACTCCGTGTGAAAGGCATGCCACCTGGCATTCCGTCTGAGAACCGACTTGTTTCTCTCCTTTTGCTGATGTTGAGAGGAAGCGGAACTTCGGGACTTGGTGACGCGTCATATGATATGAAACCGAACTCATTGATAAAATCGTCGATGGCGTCGATGATGAGGCTTGTAGTCTTTTGGGCCATGTTGTCTTTGGGTGGTCGAAGAGCTGAGATCTGGATGTGAGCTTTGGGCTGCTTGGTGTTCAGGAAAAAGGCTATGACAGAAAGCCTGAGAGATACTCTAAAAATTTGAAGTATGAAGCTGACATTTTAGTCCCGGAGCCGTAGTAGAGGAGATAGGGCGGTGTATTGCTCCCTTTATCTGAACTATGATCCTGAAGGCCAAGTTACTGCGGATGGAGGATCCACTTGAGGGTGGGTATTACTGCAGGTGGGCTTAACTGCGGCGCAGACGTTAATTATGGAGATGCCTTTGTCCCTGCAGCGACACCATGCCAGACACGTGTGGCGTGGGCCAGTTCTGTCAGCTGAACTGCCAGCTTGCAACCGGCTGGAACGGAGTAACAACGTCTCACAATGCAGCAACCATAGGCTCCTTTTACAGGAACGAGCATTATCCACATTTGACCAACACAGCTCTGGTCCTGCTTTGTGCATAATTTGCAATATTGAATAGCATAATTGATCACTTTTTTCCACCCATCCGATCCGGGTGGGTGGTACGCAGGCAGATGTGGGTATACAGACTTGTGGCAAAGTGGCTTAGCGCTGCAGGTCATCTGGACCGAGCTGAAAATAGCAACTACAGTAACGACTTTAAGCGCCGACAAGTGAAAGCCACGAGTCTTGCATTTGGGTGACGTGTTCTGTGGTACGCAAACTGTACGTCCACACTTCTATGGATCTCACCGCTTCAAAGGATTGTCAAAGCCTTGCGAGGTCGTCCCACCTGCCCGAAGCATGCACTGGCAGCTACAGGCTATCTCGTTGCACGCACTGCAGTATATCTGAATCTAATCAAACACAAATCGTCCTTGACGCTCCCTTAGTCATGATTGTGTAGAATCCTTTGTCTAATAAGGTGTTACTTGAGATTATGAGACAAAAGACTCTACACAATCAAGTAGATCGCTTTCCCCAATAATTGATAACATTCTAAGAAGACTGTGCTATTGGCCCGATTTGCGCCCAGTCTTGGATCATGCCAAGATTGACTTATCGAGTTATAGCATAATATAATTGGAACAAAACGGTTCAACTTGAACGACAGCGATGAGAAGCAAGTAACAAAGCAATGTACGAAATGCTTCTTTGCATCATTATCGGCTCACAATCCGCCCTCGTCCGAAAGCGATCTGACTGGCCAAGTAGATAAGCGGAGACGAAAAAAGCTTACCGGCTGCGTGTAGTTGAGTCATGATGGAGGAGCGTGTGTTGGCGATACAACGGCGCGTGACTGCAGGATATCCACTGGAGGTCGTGCCTTAATATCGAAGTACATGACTTTCTGGTGCTTAGTATTGAAAAGGCCGAGCTCCATGGTCTTCTGCAAGCAACATTGTATTTGCTCTGTCAATAATTGGGACACTCCCCACAATATAGAGGGACTTCCTTCTAGTGCGTCTTGCAGGCTCTTGGTCCAATCGTTTGATCGGCACCATCTGGATCTAAAGCTTGAGAATGTGCTACTTTACGAGGCTGTATCTTATGTCTAGAGGGATACCAACGTTATTAGCAGTATTGTAGAATGAAACATCTCAAACTTACAGCCAACATCGCGGCTGGTTCTGGGATGTCTATGGACTCGGACTGAAGAACGTGTCTTATGCGCGGATCAGGTGGGAATCAAACAATCTGGCAGAGCCAAGAGAAGATCTCAAGTGCAGCTTATACACAGAATTTGTTAAGAGACTGGATATTCGCACCCTAAAAAATAGATACTGTACTCTAAATAATAACTAAGTAGCCCTTTAGCTAATTAGAGGTTACTATTTAACTTTACTTACTATCCCTTTATAGTACTTTTTATAGCCTTAAATACACGCCCTATATAACCTTCTTAATATAAAAACTTTAATTACTTATTAATTATTAATAAATTATTTAATTATATTAATTCTTATTAGAATTAATTAATTTACTATTAAAAATATACTTTTATTTATTAGATATTATTTTTTTATAATTATAATAATAGTAAATATATTTAATTATTTAGGCTTTAAGGTATAATAGTAAGTTAATTATTATAAATAGAATATTAATATTATTACCTTAAATAATTATTACTTAATACTTTT
>JBBWSL010000196.1:0-75033 GCA_038088545.1 Diaporthe humulicola
AGTAAGCTAATATAGTTTTCTATAAAAGTAATAATTTTAAATATAAATTATTATTAATAATAATAATAATAATTTATTTTTTTAATCTTATTATTAGGAATTACTAAGTAATTACTAATTAGTATTAATTAAGCTTTAAAATATATTTATAATAACTATTATAGGTTATAATAGGTATAAATTTTAGTAATTATTAGGGGAAAGAAAGCTTTTAAAGGTAAAGCCTTTCCTATAGCTATCTATAGCCCTAAATAGCTAATTAAAAGGCTACCTAATACTAACTAAGTAATAAAGCTAGGCCCTAGTAATAGGCTAGAAGGGACTACTATAGTGGCCGTAGCAGTAACCATTCCACAGGGGGTATTATTCTCTTAGGACCAGCATGCTTTATCAGGCTAGCTATGTGCTAAGAGAGAACTACTCTGTCAGTCACAATAGTATAGTAGTAAATTTGTTGGGAGAAGCCGCTTTGGCTAGATATTGAAAGATCAATCATAGAGGCAAGGCTCATCGGTATTATATCCTAGACCCCCTAAACCCACTGTAATAAATACAGAAAGTACGCGTAAGAGAGGGAGTGCCCACTGATCGAGTTATGTGTCCTCATCATCACCCTCACTCCAGCGATCTATCTGCTCATCATTGCTGTCAGGCGCCAACTCAACCCGGTCCCGGCAGCAAGCGCCACAGAAGAGGACCGAGGAGCTCTCTGACGCGGCTACTATCTTGTCAAAGAGCTCAAAGGCCTTGCAGCGGTGAGACGGCTCGACCTGCAGCATCCTGCCCACCCACTCCAGGGCCCCGTCGACCTCGGGGGGCTTCCGCTCCCGCAGGGACCCGACCCAGGCGGCGACGTGGCCCGGCGCAGCGTTGTCGTGGAAGCTGGTGCTGTCGGAGCGGGCCCTGAAGAAGGCGCGCATGTCGGCGGGCGACTGCCCCTTTAGCACGGTGCACATCTCGAGAAACACGCAGCCGAGCGACCAGACGTCGGCCGTCTCGTTCTTGGGCCCGCCGCGCGCCACCTCGGGCGCGGCGTAGAGCCAGGTCCGGTCGAGGTCCGCCGTCGTCGTCGCCCGCGAGAGGCCCTCCCAGCTGCGCGCGATGCCGAAGTCGGTCACTAGCACGTGGCTGTTGTCCTTGACGAGGATATTCTGGGGCTTGATGTCCTGGTGGACCACCTTCTGGCCGTGCAGGTAGTCCAGCGTGCCCGCCAGGCAGCCGAAGAAGCCCTGCAGGATGGAGCGCTTGTCTCTGTCGCCTAGGGCTAGGGAGTAGTACGTTTCCAGGTTGCATTCGGCCACGGGGTGGATTATCAGGGCGAAGTACCGCGGGTCAGAGTAGCTGCCGACCTTGACTTAGATCAGTGGTCTGGTCCAACCGTGCAGACGGGGGCAAGGGATTTGCAAGCCAGACATACCAGATCAATACAGTGTCTATTGCTCAAGGTCTTGAGGATCTTGACTTCGTTGAGAAAAGTCTTGACGTCTTTCTTATTGATAGCAGATCTCGTGAACCGCTTCCGAGCGTACTCCTTGTAGCTCAGCGTACTTACAACCTTGTCGACAATGCCGTGCGCGCCACTTCCTAGATTGCCGATGACCTTGAACGGTAGGGGCTCCGAGTGAGAAAAGTGAGCATGCTTGCGATACAATTTCTGGTCGTCGAGCCTGGAGCCCCTCTCGAGCTCGAGCGCCTTCGAGAAGACGGCCTCCTGGGTGTTGAGAAACTGGGCCCTGTGCGGCTGCTTGAGCCCCTTCGGCAGGGTGTTGTCTGAGAATGGGAACCATATATCTGTCATTCCACGCTGCAAAAAGGTATCGACCAGCTCCACCTGGTCAACGAGACGCAGTACGGTGTATATCCTCGGGACCTCGCTCCAGCTCTCGTGGCCTGTGTTTCGAAGATACGAGGCAATGCCCTCGAACTCGGCATCGGTGTATTTGGACTTTGCGTCCCAGCCAGATTCGGGGAAGAGTTCGTTCAGCCCCCTGGGCTCATGCATCCCCTTAGGCTCGTTCATCTGGGCCTGTGGACCAGCCTTGGGAACCTGGGGCGTCGGCGTGCTTGGTGTAGACTCTTGACTCGGTATGGCTTCACCAAGGGCGACCAGCTCCACGGAGATTGCCATCAGCGAGAGTAGCTTGTCTTGATATGCCTTAATTTCGGCATCCTCGTTCTGGTCTACCCACTGCGTGACACTGTCGACAGACCCGAGTAAGGAATTGATATTGGGTGTCTGCGTGGATGCCAGCAACTTCATTCGCAGGTTATCGGCATATGATTGAAGACCGGATATTTCTTTTCCTCTCGATTCCTCAACCATCAGGTCTCGTTCCTTTTGGTCAAGCATCCTGTGGCACGCGCGATGGTCGACGAGGTCCCCAGGCCCGAACTCGCCCAGCCAGTTCCGCCACTGGCGCAGTGAATCGAGCAGGCCCTTCATCCTCTTTGTTTGGAAAGCAGGTGGTTGAAACTCGCTCAGAGACGCGACGCGCAAGTCTAGAGCGCGACGCTCCGCGACTAATGCCTCCTCCACGGCGTCGTCCTCTTCGTAAGCCACGGCTTGCGCAATCAGTCTTTCCATCTCCTCCCTTTCTCTGTGGCCCGCCGGCTGCCACGCTGTCGGCCTTGTCGATCTACCCTCCACTACCGCGCTGGCACGCACATGCTGCCTGTGGTCGATTTGAGTTGTGATCTGTATGTTGGTCTTGGAGCGGTGGTCATTCCACTTGGGCGGGAGTTCAGAGAGGTCCAGCGTGCCGATGAGGACGTTATCCTTGACTCTTTTCCTATTACCCTGGTAGAAGTGCAAGATAGGACGTTCCTGAGGTGCAAGGGCGAAATCAGACAAGCAGTAGGTCTTCTGTTTGGTAGCCGGGGAAGATGTGTTGCGAGGGACCACTGTGCTCATCATTCCCCCTTCTATTCTCAACCCAACATTGAACGGTACGATGGGCAAAACCAGTAAATTAGGATATGGAGGTCGTGTAGACAAGATGGCGGCATGAACGGCACATCCGAGGACCTCGCCCTCATCCGGATTCACCACCTGAACCAAGGGCTTTAGATCAAAGTATTGGGACCAGATTTCGTGGAGCTTGGGGATACGTGAGCAGCCGCCCACTATGACGATGTCGTTGACAGATGACTTGTCCCGCCTTTTCTTGACAGATGAATTGTCTTGTTCGTTTTGACTAGATGGCTTTGCCCGCGGATCCTTCAAAAATAGCTTTGGGCGCCCATTCTTGTTAGACGAACTTGCCGATGAGTCCTTGAAAAAGGACAACGTTTTCCGACTGTTGTTGTATGATGTAGATGACTTGTTCCGCGCGGACGCGTCGTGGAATACACAGTCGAGTGCCGTGAGCGTCGCGTGGAAAAGGTCCTGGCACAGTTGTTCCAACGTTTCCCTAGACAGATTCCCGGAGAAGTCTTGGCCATCATGGAGTGAGTCGATGAGGATTCCAGTCGATACTGTTGAGCTCAATTCCCTCATCGCTGCCTCGCAAGCTTCCCTCAGGCGGCGGCGGGCTGGTGTGTCCATGTTGATATCCCAGTTCCAATTCTTCTGTATTTCAGCAGCGAAGTGGTTGTGGACGCGATCGATCAGATCGTCGCCTCCTAGGTCCATATCGCTCGCGCCCGAAATCACTTGAACGGTACGGTCCTTAATCGTCACCAGACCAGCATTGAAGAAGCAAGCGCCGAGATCCAGAATTATACAGACATTCTCGCCCTCCTGTCGAGTAGTAAAGGCGTAATGAAGAGCAATGGACTCGATGCTCGTCCCTATGTACATCAGGTTGAGCCCAGCTAACTGGGCCGCATCACATACGTCAAGTCGCTGGAGTCTGTCGAACCGCGCCGGCACGCTTATGATCGCATCTTGAACGGTCTCGCCCAGGTAAGCCTCGGCCTTTGCCCGCGCCTCCACGAGCAGCATCCCGAACACCTGCACGGGTAACACGCGGCGCCGGCGTTTCTTGTAGTCCACAGAGATGGCCATCAGCCCAGGAGGCTCCAGCGAGACGTCATTGGGGGAGATCCTCGTGTGCCGGTCCACCTGCCTCTGCTCCAAGCGCTGTCCCAGGACGCGCTTGACACCGTACACGGTGCCCCTTGGATTGGAGTCGGCCTGGGCCCTTGCTGCGGTCCCAAAGAGGCGGCATCTCTCCGTGAACGCGACATAGGACGGCATAGATCGCTGGCCGTTCTTGTCAGGAATCACCTCGGGCCGGCCGTTGCGATAGACCGCCACGCGGGTGTTTGCCGTGCCGATGTCGATTCCTATGGCGTAGCCCATCCTCGCTCGCTGGGTTCAAGAGAGGAAAGCAAATCTAATGTGACTAGGCGATAAGTAGACCAGCAACTGGCTCGAGGTGTAGATCGACCGCACTGCCTCTACGGCAGCAAGATACTTCGCCAGGCATACAGAAAGTAGCCGTTTCTGACGGCACCGGAGTCTCTTGACGGTATTGTCGGAAAGCTGCTTCACGACATGAGGCCAAAGAGGTGGGCGTGACACTCGCATGCCACGTGATGTAAGTGGCGACCAAAGCTGCCTAGCCTTCCTGCAGCCACGGGTTGTGGCCACCGATTCACCACTGTTCTCATCCTCTGTCGGGGGATTTGGACTTCAGTGGGTCTTCGAATGGGTGCGCATGTGCGTGTCAACTGGTAAATATGCACGGCAAAGTCAGAGCTCAGTGCAAAAGCTGGTGGCTTGTTGCGAGTTCGTTCCATTTCATGACTACTCATGCCGATGCTAGACTCTGACACAGTCCAACTTACGAACCACTCGCTCTCCGAATTCAATCTGAAGCTGGCTCTCATGTACATGACCGCCCGTGTTGCCGGGCACAAAGTCGCCAGACAAGCAGCTCCGGACGGCCGCGGCGAAAATCCCGCCAGCCTCGGCCTCGAGGGCTTGCAGGTTTTTCTTCTCAAGCAATACGGTCTTAGCACCCTTGACGGCCGCAGAGCGGATGCCCCTTTCGATCTGGATGCCCAGGATTGCGTGGACCGGCCTCCACATGCCAATCTCGTAGAGCACGACCCCGAGGCTGTAGATATCGTAGGCCTTCTTGAAGCCCTGACGCCCGTCCCTGGGGATGTCGAACTGGGTCGACGGGTGGCGGTAGAGGTCGTGCAGCCGGTTCTCGCCCTGCACCTCGGTGCACTCGCTGGGTTCGGCTGGTCGTGAGTATTCAAACCCGGCCAGGAAGGGGTCGGCAGTTGCTGGTGTGTTGAGGTCAGGGGTCCTGAGGACGACGTTCTCGCTGCGCAGCCCCTTGTGAAGCCAGTTCGTGGCGTGCAGATACCAGAGCGAAGTGGCGATCGCGCGAGCTGCTGCGACTCGCAAGGTTAATGATGGCTTTGGCATCGATAGCAGGAGATCGAAGAGAGACGGCGGTAGGCCCTCAATATTGTCGGCCAGATTCCGAAAGACAAATCCGTAGCGATAATTGTCTTGGTCATGGACGTATCCCAGGCAATGAGGTACACGGCACTCCTTCGGCTTATTCTCGTCTTGCAGCAGCCTTGCCAGCTTCGATATGCGGTCGGAAACATAACTGGGTGCCGTTTCGTCCTCGCCGATAGGCTCGTAGTACTTCCATTCCACCCACACGGGCCTTTCTTTGTATTTTCCTGGTGACCGAGCAGGCGGCTCTTCAGTTTCGTCTTCTTCTTCTCTTCCTCCTTCCTCCAGCGACAAGTCGCTGATCTTGAGCATGATATCAACTGCAGCCGAAAACTCTGGAATACCAGCTTGCCCAGTTTCGACGGCAACATTGAAAGCCTTGAAGTGGGTCAGCTGCTGTAGATGATCTCCCTGTTCCAGGCTGGCCAATGAGGCCATCAGACCGATCAAGTCGTCTAGCTTGTTGTTGGCCTGGAGAATCCCCATATAGGAGGTCTCTTGTAACTGCAACTGACGCTCCCGCTGGTGTCGCTCAAAGAGGTACGTCATGCTCTCATTGAGCGTGGTGAGCTGGGACAAATGTTTCTCAAAATCTTTCTTGTCAAAAGACACCCATCTGATACGGCCAGGGAATCTTCTTGTCCTTTCAATGAAACCTACCATGGCGCACCACCATCCGGCATACCCCACCATCCGGCACAGCAAAATTCCTAATACCCTACCAAAATCGCAGGTTTATAAAGGCTTATAATACCTTAATAAATTTATATAATTTTTTAAAAATATTTTATTCCTATATAGAGTATAGTAAAATAGGTATATAAAAATTTAGTATAAAATAATAAATTCCTATAGAAATATTAGATCTATATTAACCCTCTATACTTTATTACTAGTAATATACTAGTAAAATAATAAGTAATTTTACTATATTAAATAAGGTCCTAAATTTTAAAAAGTATTTTTATTATATTCTATTTAATATTATAGATTATATAAAAGTAAAGATAAATAAGAATAAAATAAGTTTATATATAAAAACTTTAAAATTAAAAAATCCCTATATAAAAATTTAGATTTTTATTAAGGACTTTTTTATTTTTCTATTTTCTCTCTATATATTTTTTTTCTAAGTTACGATTTTTTTATATACTAATAAAAGAATTATAAAGTAATTTAAAAAAATATTACTAAAAATCTAGGACCTTATTAGTAATATTAAAATTACTTATTACCTTACTAGTATATTACTAGTAAAAAAGTATAAAATTAAAAATACGTATATTATATTATATATATATTATACAATTTAGTTAAAATTTTATTTATATATAAGTATTTATTAGGAATTTAAATAAAATATTTATTTAAATTATATAATTTACTATAAGGGATTATTTATATTTTTATAGTGTGGGTTTTTGGTATAATTTGGAAAATTTGGCTGTGCCGGATGGTGGGGTATGCCGGATGGTGGTGCGCTATGGTACTGCCTTCTTCTGCAGTTGAACGCTGCTGTGCGAAGAAGTGACCTCTGCGTTCTCGTCAACGGCTCTCTCTGCAGCCTCTCCAACGACTGTCTCGGTAGTGTGCCTATCACTCAGCTTCGTGAGCTCGACGAGGACGAGTTTGATTTCCTGCAGGGTATCGTGAACCACATGCTTGTGTAGTTGAAGGCCCGGGCTGAGTGTTCGCTCGTCTTCAGAGAGATCCGCGAGCACTCCCCAGTCCACCAGCTTGTCACGTTCCATGCGAAGCCGCACCTGCAGGTAGCGGAGACTCCTGGGCACGTCCGAAGCCTCCAGAAGAAGCTGGTATACTGAGCGCTTGGTCAGTCAAAAGTATTCTCGAGCCCGTTACTGACAGAGCTGCTGCTAAGCTCTTTTCTTTCTAGCTCTCCAACAATCACTGGGAGGGAGACGCTTACCTTTGACACATATTGCAAAGAGTTCAAAACTAAGAGCCGCTGCATCCATCCTTACTTGATGCTGCAACACTCCTTCGCCAGGCTCTCGGTTCGCAGACACACAGCAAAAAGCACAAGGCAGACGTCAAGGAGTGCAAGGTGGGTCAAGCCGCTGAGAGAGAGGATATGATGTGTCGCGGTCTGGATATGATGACAATACAAATGGTGAATTTGAGGAACAAGTTCCTTCCAGGTTCACAGCGGATGTGTTGTGACCACAGACTGGTATGATCAACCCCATCGCATGATTACATTGATCATTCTGTGTTTCCAGGTTAATTGATCTAAATCAGCAACAGTCGTTGAGCCTCAATTTCTGTCAGTGAGGCTGCCTATCGGGCCTGACCAGTTTGGCAGGGAACACAACCACTTGGGCTAATACATATCTGGATACTGCATGCACGGGTTTCTGCATGTCTGCATGTATGCGTATCTGGGAACCCCGAATCACCACCCCCGCTGCCCCATGAGGAGTCCATGAGGTTGGGACCGAGGGTGATTTGACAGTAGATGCCTTGCCGTAGGTAGCCTGTTGCCCTACATGCAATGCATTTGTGCCCAAAGCACTGAGCAGCATTGCTAGCAGTGGTTGCGATCGAGACAGAGGTGGTGTCTACTCCGTACTGTTCTTTACAAATGAGGTCGACATGCGTTGTCTTCCGGTGGCTCCCGTAGTCCTTCTTCCTCCTCATCCGAGGATGCCGGCCGGGCGAGTGGAGCCCGGAAGTTGGAGATCGCTGCGGCACTCGTCCGTGGTGCGGGACGGGTGGGGTCTTCGTCATTCCCTGCCGGTTGTCGTGCTAGCTGCAGCTTCCTGGTCAGCTACTCGCGACTTCGATGCAGGACAATTATTATGGGACCGGACGGATACATGCCCTCCTACCCTTGGTAGCCAGATATATTTACCTCGCGTTGCCGATGACGGCCTAGGCAGGGCGACAGTCGCATCGCACCTGCTCCTGCAGCCAAGACAAGAGGAAACAAAAAAAAAAAAAGAGAGAGAGAGACAGATACCGAGTTTGACCTGCACAACCACGGCGCCGGAACACCCCCCACGTCCGCGACAAACCGACCATGTCGTCCCAGCTCGGCCGGAGGGCTCTGCAGAGGAGGCTGGCGGCCCCAGCGGTACCTGCGCACGCGACAGCGACCGCCAGGGCCGCGCGGCGCATACCATGCATCACCTCTTCGGCGAGGTGGATGTCCTCAGAGAAAGGGAAGGCCCCACGGCCTAACGAGGCCAGCTTCAAGGGCCAGATGCTCGAGAGCATCACATCACGTATAGCCAGGGAGAGGGAGGAACTCAGGAGGTCGTCCCTGCAGAGAGAGGCGCGCGGGATGGGCCGTTCTCTCCCTTTAACAATATGTGAGTGATGCCGTCTTCCCATTCACCGTCCTCACCGTCCTCACCCGCCCGCCGGCCACTAACACTTCCCCCGCGACAGTCGTCCTCGGCGCGAGCCTCATCGCCTTCTACTGCGGCCTCAAATACCCGCGCGACATCGACCCGTCCTCGACGCTGCCGCTCGGCGCCATCGCCAAGCCGCCGAGGCACAACGTGTCGCCCAAGGAGCTCGAGGCGGCCTGGGCCGACTTTGCGGCCATCGTGGGCAAGGAGAACGTGTCGACGCTGGACGAGGTGATCACGACGCACGCCACGTCGGACTGGTCGACGCACAAGCACTCGCCGACGGAGCGGCCCTTCTGTGTCGTGTACCCCGCGTCGACGGAGGAGGTGTCGCGCGTCATGAAGGTGTGCCACTCACGCCGCATCCCCGTGACGGGGTACTCGGGCGGCACGAGCCTCGAGGGCCACTTCGCGGCAACGAGGGGCGGCATCTGCGTCGACTTTGGGCGCATGGACGCCGTGCTCGCGCTGCACAAGGACGACCTCGACGTGGTGGTGCAGCCGGCCGTGGGCTGGGAGCTGCTCAACGAGCAGCTCGCCGCCGAGGGCCTCTTCTTCCCGCCCGACCCGGGCCCGGGTGCCATGATCGGCGGTATGATCGGCACGGGCTGCAGCGGCACAAACGCGTACCGCTACGGCACGATGCGCGAGTGGGTGCTCAGCCTGACGGTCGTGCTGGCCGACGGCACCGTCATCAAGACGCGGCAGCGCCCGCGCAAGAGCTCCGCCGGATACGACCTCACCAAGCTGTTCATCGGCAGCGAGGGCACGCTGGGCCTCGTCACCGAGGCCACACTCAAGGTGACGGTCAAGCCGGCGACGACGAGCGTGGCCGTGT
Organism: Diaporthe humulicola; assembly: GCA_038088545.1. Lineage (NCBI taxonomy): Eukaryota > Fungi > Ascomycota > Sordariomycetes > Diaporthales > Diaporthaceae > Diaporthe > Diaporthe humulicola. The sequence goes on from JBBWSL010000196.1 coordinate 9,635, forward strand.
GCAGCTTCGGCACGGTGCGGCAGGCAGCGGACTGCGTCGCGCAGGTGGTGGGGTCCGGGGTGCCCGTCGCGGCGGTGGAGATCCTGGACGACGAGATGATGAGCTGCATCAACAAGGCCGGGTCGACGTCGCGCACGTGGCAGGAGGCGCCGACGCTCTTCTTCAAGTTCGCGGGCACGGACAAGGGCGTCAAGGAGCAGGTGGACGTCGTGCGGCAGATGGCCAAGAAGGCCGGCAGCACGGGCTTCGACTTCGCCAAGAGCCTCGACGAGCAGCACGACCTGTGGTCGGCGCGCAAGGAGGCCCTCTGGAGCACGCTGGCCGTCAAGCGCGACGGCGACAGCGTCTGGACCGGCGACGTCGCCGTCCCCATCTCGCGCCTGCCCGATATCATCGAGCAGACAAAGAAGGACGTCAAGAGCAGCGGGCTCTACGGCACCATCGTCGGCCATGTCGGCGACGGGAACTTCCACACTATCCTACTGTACAACGACTCCGAGAGGCACATCGCCGAGGAGGTCGTCCACCGCATGGTCAAGAGGGCCGTTGAGATGGAGGGCACGGTGACGGTGAGATAACTACTGTCCCATTTGCTCGGCCCAACGAGCGCTTTCTCATCCGTCCTTTTGCTAATGAATGAACTTATTACAGGGCGAGCACGGCGTCGGTCTGGGGAAGCGCGACTATCTCCCCCACGAGCTGGGTGTGACCACCGTGGACGCCATGCGAAAGGTGCGTTCGTCCCTACTCCCGCTCCGTTCCTCGTACAATATACCTGGATTCTCCTGTGGTAATTTTTATGGCATGCTGACATATTTTTCCAACGAAATAGATGAAGCAGGCATTCGACCCACTGTGCTTGCTGAACTGTGACAAGGTCGTGCGGATGCAGAAGCCCAAGGCGGGCGAGGTGGCCGAGTGGTGAGACTGCTGCGTACACTGGCAGGCGGGAGCATAGTCCTCAACCCCTCCCCGGGAAGCTGTTGGTGGGTGGGTACACAAGAAGTCGCAAGAACAAAATGTAAAATATTCAAGAGATTTCCCGGGTAATATAGTCGGGGAAACCTTTACGGGGCCAGTGAGTATGGGGTCTCCACAGGTCACCGGATCTGACCCAGGGACGCTGCTCCTTATTACACGCCAGCAACTTATTCTCTGCTTCATCATATGTGCAGTTGATGTGGGAATTATCAACCTTCGCCCCTTCCCTCAACTCGAACGCCCAGGGATTTGCCCTCATTATCTGCGACTGTAGGCAGATGCTTTCAATACAGTAGTACCTGATCAACTCCATTGACTTGGTCACTGTTAATTGCGTGGCATCAATCAACCGTTTCAAAGCATACCGCGGGAGCGCATCAGAGTTGCTCTGCTCTGCACATGCCCAACACTTGCTGCAGTCACAACGGTCTGAGGCGGCCGTCAGTTGGCCGGCTGGACTAAGCTGTGTGCCAGATAAATAAGACAGCATAAGGCTGACATTATGGTAGACTAGCATCCCTCAGCCATGAAGGATCGGCCGCCGACGGCGGGCACAGCAATCTTAGTATGGGACGCAGTACTGCGGCACGGTTTCTATCAAGAACTGCCATGTTATGTGCCACACCCATGTCGAAACTGAATCACCGAGGATCACCTCACGTGGCGCGCCCCGTTTGGTGAGAGGGAGGGGAGGGCAGGCAATTGGGGCAAGAGCTCAGGCGCTGTCAGCGCTAAATGCTCACAGTAGGCACCGCAGGACCTCCAGCTCACTCTCGAGGCACTGCGGCGTCCTTTGTTAAAATAGTGCCTGGACCGGGGAGGATTGCACAAGTCTGCATTGTGCTTACCATGCCCATCCTCATCCTGGAGATTTCTGGACGAGAGCCGACGATAGACTACTGATTAGCAGCGGGGAGTGCTCTTCTTGGCGGTATTGCTTGCAGAAACGAGATGCGTCCATTGCGTGCATGCATGCATACTGTGTACGTTCACTGCATGGCCGGTCCGTGTCCCGTATTTTCCTCGCATGCAGGACCTCAGAACCTGGGGAGGAATCGTATGGTTCTGTGGCGTGTGGAAGTCTCTCCTCAGTCCCTCTGCTGTGTCAAGACCTTGCAGTGTTTATCCGATAGGCATACTCAAGACAAGTGCAATCTGCTACGCCTCGCCATTCAACCCGGCACAGCTCAGGTCCGGGAGTTTGGGGGAGAAAATAAGAAAGGCACAGCCGCCGACAGGTGCTGGGCCTGCACCCAGCCACAAGGGACAAGGGGCCAGGGGGGAGGAAGGGCCAGGGACCAGGGGACGAGGGCATTCAACTGGAGAGGGCTTGCAGGCGGCTGGTACGGTAATAACGCGTAAGGCTGTGAGGTCGGATTGGCGGCTCGGGGCGGTGTCTTGGACCCAGTCGTATTCATTGGTCATGTTCGAGCTGAAGCGGTCGTGTCTCACGGGCCCTGCAGCTCCCCAGAGGGCTTGCGCTTGTCGGCGATAGCACATGATGATACGAGGCCCGACCTCGACCCTCGCGGGGTCTCTTGTTGAGTTCGGGCAGCACGAGCAGGACCAGAAAGAGACACGGCCAGCTGGCAGTGATGTGTGCTGTGCTGTGCTGTGCTGTGTACGGAGTAGTGCCGTGATATGATTGACGTGATGACGATGAGACCTTCAAATCAATCAATCAATCCAAACCCAGTTCGACACAGAGAGTCTCTCGGTTGGATCGGCCTCTCGGCTGGCCACACGGTTTCAGGTTGTCAGGTTGTGCACGAGTGGGAGTGGCAGGTCGCCCACCGAGGCCCAACAGTGTAGGCCCACATCATTGGCGTCAACCGCTCTGTGCTGTCAGGTCGTGCTGTTAGGCATTCAATCTTGGTTGGAACTCTGGGGGCGGCGACGTCAGAAGGGCACATTGGGGAAGAGGCAGGCATCCAGGGCAACAAGCAATGCACATCAACACAGGGATCGAGGGGCGAACAACTGCCAGACCTTGTTGTAGAACCTTGATACGGCAGCACAGCACGTATCTGGTGGTGGACTGCTCTGGAGGCAGGACAGCATCTCCCTGCTTGGGCCCGACCCTGCACTGCGCGGGTCTAGAATTCTGGACGGACGGGACCACTGAGCAGTGCATCGTCCCCACCACCCTCTATTCTTGAGTCTAGTGTAGTTTCTCTTCTCTAGTCTCTTATCCTCCATCCCTCCCACCCCCCCGGCACGCATTCCTCTCGTCCCTACTTTGTTGTTGTGTGCTCGTACGGTACTTGTATCACAGCTCTCGACTCTCTACTACGCTGTACATTCGTTTCTCCTGATCTTTCTTGTCTGTTTACTCTGTTTCCTCCTCGCCGCAAGCATTGGCGCCAAGGTCGATCACCTACGCAGCCCACGAACCTTCTCCTGTCGGATCCCTGAATCCCATATCGCCTCTCCCCATCCGGTTGACGACATCCGCACCCGTACGTGCCGTACCCCAGGATCTACAGTGGCAGAGCTGCCACACACACAATCCGTACAGCCTGGCTGACGAAACGCTGCTGCTGGCCGCCAAGGATTCCAGTCTGACGGAGCCCACGTCTATTGCTATTCTGTCTATCGCATTGCCTTGTGCCTCGCGCGCCCTTCCTCCTCATCCAAACTGTCGCCGCACCTCGCCTCGCCTGACCTTCCGACAATCCGCTGGTTGTTAACATGCCGTCAATTGATTCCTCGCCATAGCTCCCCCAAACTTTGCGCACTTGAGGAGATCCCGACCAGGAGTTGCCACTTCACATCACACAACATCCAACATGCCTCGCCCATTTCGGATCGGCATACCGGTCGACCCATCCACCGGGTCTGCCGTTCTGCACGCCTCGTCCAGCCTGGGGCCGCGCCAAGGTCCTGACCAACAGGGAAACACCGGCCAGGACACTCAGAATACGCATGATCTCGAAAATAATGCTATAGATCAGGCCAACTCGAGTAATAACAATGGTGGCGGCAACACGAATGCCACGGCAATGGTTCGTCTAACCCCAGCCTACTCATTTCTCTGGTTGAGGAGTCCGAGTATCGGGAGGTCTTGATTTTGCTTACACAGTCTACAGATTGTCGTAGGCTCGATAGTAGGCGTCATCCTCGTCGTCTGCCTTATTGTCTTGCTTCGATCGCTACACAAACGCCTAAACCCAAACGCGAAATATCAACCGGGACCACTGAAGAAAGTATGGAGCAAGTTGAGCGGCTCCAAGACAAAGTACAGCCGGACTGGCGACTCCGACGACGACCGTTCCAACCGACAAGTCCGCATGCGCGAAGCCCAGGACAATCTCGAAGACGCACTGCAGGACGTGAATGTCCAGCGGACAATAGTGGGCGGCGCAGGGGCAAACCAGGACAGCGTCAACCGGAACACATCAGTCCGCTCGGTCATGACGCTCCCTGCCTACCGGCCGAAGGCAATAGACACGGAACAGGTTCTCGGTCGAGAGGGCGAACGCGACGGCATCGACACCGTCGTCGAGATGCCCACAGCCGAAGAAGACGAGAGCATGCGGGAGGACGAGATGAATGCATTGTACCAGATTCGCCTCGCCCGGCGACAGCAGATCGCCGAGCGGGAACAGCGCAGGCAGGAGCGCCGTGAGGCCAGGGAGCGACACGACCACCGCGCCCTCGAGGACATTCGGGACCGGGCGCGTATAGCGTCTCAGCAGGCAACCACCGAGGTCGAGGGTCTGCGCGACGCTCACGAGCAAATCAAGCAGTCCCGGCAGCGGGCAGTCAGCAGCGTGAGCTACGCCGACCTGGGCGTGGTGAGGGCAGACGGGACGAGGCTGCGGGCCAACAGCGCCGAGAGCGAGCGCGTCGGCCTGCTGAGTGACGCCGGGAGCATCGCGCTCAGCACTCACGACAGCCACAACCTACAACACAGGAGGCAGCCCAGCTCTCAAAGCGTGCTCAGCATCGACACCTTCCGCAGCACACCAGGCAGCTCCGCATCGCGCTCTGGGTCGCCTGGCTTCACCGGGGGGCACAGCAGGGCGGGCTCGAGGAGCCAGCTGGGTGAGGAACTGCCCCGTACCGGGTCAGGCCTCTCACAGCGGGCGGGGTCCAGCCCCGAGATGATCGATGCCGCGGAGGCGGACCTGGGCGACAGCGACATGCCGCTTCACTCGCCACCCGGATATGACGACGTGTCTCTCGATGAACTCTCACCCGCGCACTCGCACCAGTCCGGCCCATCGGCCGTCCCATCGGGGACGAATACACCCTACAACGAGCCGCCACCCGACTACCCCGGCCGGGTCCACGATCCCGAGGGACCAACCCAGGCCCGGCAGAACAGGCTGAGCGCGCACATGGCGGACCTCGCCGAGCAGCAGCGGGCAGAGGGCCAGGGCCAGGGCCACACCAGGGCCGGCTCGAGAGGGGTCGGCGGGGTGCCGCAGCTGCCGAGCCTGAGGCTGAACAGGCTGCCCCAGATCGTGGTCGAGCCATCGACCGCTTTTCCCAGGGACGACCAGGAGCAGGAGCAGAGGCCGTGGTCCTGAGCTGGGAAAGGACGGGGGCCTCCTTCGATGCTTCAGAGGGTTCCCCGGCGGTGGGGGAGGGATAGTGTCGTTGATTATACATACGCCTGGCATGATAATGACGGATGACTCCCGAGAACACACAAAACAAACGGAGACGAGAGTGAGAGCGGGAGATGAATCTTTTTTTATCTTGTTTTGTTACTTCCGGATACATCGTCGGCTTACGATGCGCCTTACAATCAGCAGCAGCATGCGTGTCTTGATTTTAAAGTTTTTTAAGTCTTGGACAGATACCACCACCATGGGCTCTCCCTTCGGGTCTCTTATTGTATATAATCGGGGCATATCATCAGGAGCATAGTGGAGTACATGGGGTTCTGAGTGGGGGACTAATTGATTGTCTCTCACCTACTGTTCTTTTTTTCAGCCCCGCCCCTGGCACATGCGTGAGCGGCATGGAGATGAGAATATAATCAGGATATTTGATGCTGTCTTCTATGTCCTCACGGGTCTCTTAGGTACGCTGATCGTAGGCTTCTTGTGAACCAGACTTGACCTTGACCAGGTGGCGTTGAATAGATACGCTTGCTACCCAGTCTTGTCTTGACTCTTGGTCTTCTCAGGACTACAGTGATAGCCGAAGAACAAGCCACAAGGATTTGAGCACTGATTTACTCGAGAAGGCGAGACCGACGGGAGTGGGTATAGGCTTTCTACTGTATATTCGGGCCGTTCCTCAACACAACAGGACTTGACTGACTGCATCGCCTTCCTGAACGAGTGATGAAACAATAAAGAGGAATGGAGAGTGGTACGACTTCTTCGTCACGATGACTTCGTCTTTTCCTGACACTAGCTTTGCAAACGGGCCCATGCCACTCACGCTGGGCCGTGACATCGCAGTACGAATCGTGGTGCTTCGTCTAGAGACACGCAGAGTGGTTGTTGAGCTTGGCGATCGAGGCTGGGATATCGCGGATGAAGCCCAGGCCTTATCTAGTAAGTTATATGACAAGTTACGAAATAAACTAAGCGCGTCAACTACCAATAGACCCTCGATATACGCCCGAATACAGGTGAGATCAACACACGTCTCCGTTTGTCTGACAGAACAAGTTGCGTTTGGGGCAAGTCAATGAAAGGCATTCCGCAAGCTGCATCAGGCTGACTCAGTCCATTGCTTTTGGTTCACGTCTATAATGATTATCTCTTACACAAGGCTGAAGCCCCACTGACGCTCGCCACGACAAACACGTCTACAGTTGCCAACGTCCAGCTAGCTGCCTAGGCACGTCAACCCGGGGCAGGTTTCCATCTTTCCAACCCTTAAAAGCTTGCCAGGGTCTACTCGACCTTCAAGCTCTGCAGCCTAGCCTCCGTCTGAATAACCTATAGTAAGAGTAGCTGTCAGTATGCTGTCCCGGCAGATTCCTGTTTATGATTCTGAATTGTGAACTTACCTCCAGAGCCTGCCTCACTTCCAGCACCTTCCTCACCTCACCAAGCCAGTCCCGGCTCAGCGTCTTGGCCCAGCCGGTCAGCCCGTTCATCTCACGCGCGGCATTGTCCAGGTCGCCCTCCTCGAGGAAGGTCTGCGTGCGGGTGAGCACGCTCTCGACGTCATCTCCGGCGGCCAGCCCCTGCTTCTTGAACATGACCTTGCTGAGCAGCAGGCTCGAGGCGTGGCTGGCGACGCCGGCGTCCTCGGGCAGCAGCGAGGCCTTGCGCACCTCGCCCGCCACGCGCCGGAACCGGTCGGCCAGGTCCTGCGTCGAGAAGATGCCGCGCTGGTAGGCCGAGGGGTTGATGGAGGCGATGGCGGCGTTGACGACCGTGTCCTCGGCCGCGATCTCGCGCAGAGCCACCAGCTCCTTGATGAAGGGCCGCGGGTGCGCAGAGTCCTGCAAGCTGGCGCGGACGGCCTCGACGGCCACGTGGAGCTGCTGCGTCCGCAGGCTCGTGTCGATGACCTCGTTCCAGCCGCCGGCCAGCTTCTCGAGGTCCGTGACCGACTTGGACAGCTCGTCCAGCTTGCCCAGCCTGCCGTCCCGCTCCTGCTCGACCCGCTGCTGGATCTCCTTGGCGAACAGCCGCTTGAGCTCGATGGCCTGCTCCGCGAGCTTGTTGTTGAGCCGCTCCTCGTTGACCTGGCGCTCGCGCTCGGTCATGACCTTGATGCGCTGGTCGTGAACCTCCCTCAGCTTCTTGATCTCGTCGTCGAACTCGCGCTGCCACCCGACTTCCTGCGCAGCCATGGCAGCCTCAACGCGGGTCACGAGGTCGGTTGCGGCCTTGTCAAAGTCCTCGACGCGCTCCTTAACCTTGGCGGCAGCTTCCGACTCGACCTTGGCCTTGATCTGGTCGATCTCTGAGGTGACCTTCTTCAGTTGACTCTTGGCCCTCTCGACGCTGGAGCCGTACTTGGTGTGCGCGCCGTCGGCGTTGATCACGGCAATGATGTCATTCAGCATGTGCGCCAGATCCTGAACCACGGGCTCATTCACATCGGGGAAGTAGATGGGCTTGAGAGGAGCAGTCGGAGGGAACCGGGAAGGCTCGTTGACCTCTGGTGGCTTGAAGTCAGGGGTTGCCGCGACAGGGGCAGCAGCCACAGGGGCGGCCTTCTTGGGTGCCTCGGGCTTGGGTGCCTCGGGCTTCGGCTGTGCCTTTGGTGTGGGCTCCTTCACTTTTGCCTCCTTCTTTGCAGCGACCGTCTTGTCGACAGCGCTCGACTGTCTACCAGCCGGCTCGCCGCTGTCGGCTACCCTCCACGACATGCCGCTTGAAGCTGGGATCCGCACGGCCTCGCCGGTATCGCGTCGCGCCCCGGTGCCACGGTTTGAGATGTTAGGGAAGCGCTTCCGGAACTCGGCCTCTTCCAGGTACAGCACAGCCTGCTCGCCGTAGGGGATGTACTCGGTGAAGAAGTCGTGGAAGTCGTCGTTGATGCGAGAGTACCAGACACCACCGCCAAAGGCGACGGCGCCGAGCAGTACCAGAGTTAGGACATAGTTGCGTAGACTCCTGAAGAATCCCTTGCCAGCAGGAGGTGCTGGAGGCGGGGGCGTTGTGGACTTGTCTTCCTTCGTAACGGCACCTAGGTCTTCGGGGGCTGGAGGGGTCAGAGGCACGTTCTCGGCGGGTATGCTTTTGGCGTCGATGTTGTTCTCGAGCGGTGTAGACGGTATTTGGCTTGTGGACGCCGTGTTTGTCTCTGAGGCCGGTGGTTTAGGGACTTGTGAGGCTGGAGTCTTCTCATCGGCAAAGTATCTCTGTGCACATTGGATCAGTCAGGCAATCAATCCACATTGGTAGCAGCTCTCGTGCCAAAATGGCAGGACTCACCCTTGCGGCGAGCCCAGGCCGCGCCGCCGCCGCCGCTTGCCATTGACGGCCAGAAGCAGCAGCGACAGACCTGCTGCTCAGGCCCCTCACGGATCGAAGCGATGTCCGCAACATGAGGGAAATCGAATGGCCGTTGGATGGGGTTGGGTTCGTTAGGTGGGTAGTAACAACTTCCAGTAGGTCGGAGCAGACAGCTGCGGGAAATTTCGCGACCTGCCCAGGTTTTGCCGAAGCTCTTCTGGCGGCCGGCAGGGGTCGTCTCGGCTGCCGCCAAAACCAAGCAGCAGCAACGTCACCACCGAGAGCGCTCATTTGGTACTGCATTAACAGCATAGAGCAACTCACGCGTTTTCATCCGAGGCAAAAAGAAAAGATACCAATACCTCAGCACTCCATATCTTACGCCACCACCTATTGTAAATTAGTGATGAAGTCGTACCCATAATAGCACCGGGTAATGGAGAGGCCTTTGACTAAACAGTTCCTCTGACTGTGGCAGTTGTACCTCTTTTTTTCCCCGTGACAACTGCGTATACATGCTGGTTTTCATAGGACAGAATATCTCATTCCATTGGCGTCGTCTATGTTCGCGTAGTGTACAACTCCGCATGATGTTCACACCGCCCGTACTTCGCTCCCGAAAATGATATCCCCCGTCCCCCAGTAACATAAGGCTCGTGGAGGCTAGACAATCTCGTCACATCAACATCATCCTTAGACGCCAACCGTGTTGCCTCTTCTTCCCCGGACCATGCCAGCGATCGGCCATGAACAATGCCAAAACACCACCGAGAAGCAGCGTATCAAGAAAGGAAAAAAAGGTATTAAAGGGTTACCATCCTGCTGCAGGACCCCCAAGCCAAACAAAAGCGCCGGCTTCACTGGTATCGTGTCGTGTCCAGGGAAGCGCCAGCAGTCCTCCAATCTATTGCCCCAGGCCCATGGCCTGCTATTCCACAATATCTCTTACCTAACAGAGCTGCATCGCCATATGATCCAAGAAACAGGCTTAGGTGCACACCATGCCATGATGTGCAGAGCTCTCAGTCGGATGTGTAGACTGCCAACGTATGTGGCACTTAGCACGCGCATGGCCCTGCGCTGTTCGTGTCCGACCTCTCCGGTGTTCCAAGGCTGACACCTGGTCGCTGTCCTACCCTGGAGTGTCGTGGGCCGGCCTGGTCCAGTGGCAGCTTCTTAGCGATGGCGGTGAACAGTTCCCTCACGTTCTCGGCGGTCTTGGCGGATGTCTCGAAGAACAAAAGTCCGGCCTCGCGGGCGTAGGCCTCAGCCTCGGAGGCAGGGATGGCCCGCTTGTCAGGCTGCTCGGTGACGAGATCCAGCTTGTTTCCGGCCAGCGCGATGATGATGTTCTCGTTGGCCTGACGTTGGAGCTCCTTGACCCACGCCTTCGCCTTGTCCAGGGATGACTACAACCGGTGTGTCAACAACGTCTCCGGTTCTGCTTTGAGGGTCGGGGGATTCAACGTACAGCTTGTGTGATATCGTAGACGACTACGGCGCAGTTCGCATTCCGGTAGTACATGGGTGCCAGAGACTTGTACCGCTCCTGCCCGGCCGTGTCCCAGATTTCAAATTTGACAGTCGTGTTCTCGTCAAGGGAGATGGTCTGTGTGAGGAAGGCGGCGCCGATGGTCGATTCTCTGTACGAGTCGAATTGGTCCTGGCGGTCTGTCAGCGGGGAGGGCGATAAGGACATGGGAGCGCATTAAGCCATGCGTACCTTTACAAATCGCAAGACTATCGAGCTCTGAAATAGCTTGTTAGCGACGACGCTGATGTGCGGTGTTTGATGGCAACGGGGACGGGCAGTACCTTTCCGACGGCAGACTCTCCTACGACGTTGTTAGCCCATACGCACACGCACACCACCACGCAGGCTTGGGCCTCAGCCTCTCTTGTTGGGAGAACGTACCAAGCAGCACCAGCTTGAACTGCGCGAATCGGTTGCCCATTCCTCGGGCGCCAGGGGGTCCTCGAGTAGCCATATTGGGGGATTTGTTGTGGTTTTGCGGAGGAGTTATCTGTTGAGAGAAAGGTGCGGTTCTCTAGGTGGTCCGCCGATGGGTTTGGCCTGGGATTTCGTGATCCACTCGTGCAGGTTGGCAGGTTGGAAGGTTGGCAACTGGGGCTTTGAAAGAGCGCACGTCCGCAAGTGACAGGGGTGGGCGACTGCCTGGAGGATGACGAGGTCAGGTCGAAGATACCGTAGGGTGTGCAGTGGGTGTGTCGGAGGTCTAGGTGATGGAGGCGTGGATGGTGCCAACGGGTGATGAAAGAAGCTTGGGTGGAGGGCGATGATGAATTAGGCTGGGCTGGGCTGGGCTGGCTGGCTGGCTGGGTCCGGACTGGCGAACGGGGCAGAATGCAGACGGGAATGATTGCACACGTCAGGCGCTGCATCAGACAGAGTCTTGGGGCCAGCCTGCACTGCCCTGCCCTGCCGAACCGAACAGCAGACCTTGGGAATACAGAGGTACAGCCGGGTTTCCCGCAGTCCGTCCAGCCCGTCCAGTCCCGTCTAACCGGCTGCAGTTGATGGGGTGGCCCAGGTCTCGATGGGGCCTAGACACCCCTTAGGTAATCTGGCTGTCTGTCTGGGTCATTTCTGAATGAAACGGATCGTAGCCTACGGAGTAGACTACAGCCACCATACCGTACCGATGGAGGGGCTGGAGGGGACACGGAACAGGGGACTGCGAGATCAAGCGGACCCTCATTCACAAGCCATTCGTCTGCTGCCTGACCACTGGCCACTGTGACATGACGACACCCCGGCCGAAATTAGAAGCGGCTCGGTTGGGGTCAGATTGGATACCGCAAGCTAAAATAGGTACCTAGGTAGCTTACCCCTACAGCAACGTGGTGTAAATATCACCGTCGAGACATTTCGCCTCAACCTCCCTTAACCTTTGCTCGCTACCACTGCTCTCGTCGCGCACCCTCTGCACAACATATACCGGACAAGGCCTCAAACCGACTTTACTTTGCCTCAACAACAAGCCCTCACTAGGTCTTCAAGTAGTCTAGACAAAGACCCTCTCGAGCTGCAAGCTTGGAGCTGTGTGCCTGCTCCCCCTGTTGCCCAGCATGGCCCTGCCATTCAGGGATATAAACGTCCAGGTCGCCTCCGACTCCTACGTTTTCACCTCGCCATCCTCCCCCAATGCGCCGGCTCTTACCATCGACCGGCCAAGCGGCGATATTAGGTTGAGCGACGGCGCTCTGGTGGCTGGAAAGAGGGTGTCGAGAGTGACGAGTATTGCTGGCATCCTGGGCATCATCCAGCTGCGACTTGGTACTGCAGCCCTGCAACCTCCCTTCGCGCATCACAGTGAACTTGCTAACAACTGACCCAAACAGATAAGTATGTCATCGTCATCACCAAGGCCCAGCCCGTCGGCCGGCTCAGGGGTCACATGGTGTACAAGATCGTCTCGACCGATGTCCTTCCCATGCGCGAGCGACAAGTCCACGACCCAGACGAGGACAAGTTCCTCCTGATACTCAAATCCTTCATCAAGTCTGGTCCCATGTACTTTTCCTACTCGATAGATCTCACCAACAGCTTCCAGCGGCAATCACAACATGACAACTCCAGACCGTTGTGGCAGAGGGCAGACGACCGGTTCTTCTGGAACAGATTCGTGCAGTCTGACTTGATCGACTTCCGCACCTCGGGCGCGAGAGGCCACCCAGGCCCGCAACCTGGTGCTGACCCCTATATACTGCCAATCATCTTTGGAATGCTCGAGATCCACCCTACTACATTCAAGGGTACTCCCCTGACCATCATTCTGATCACCAGGCGTGGTCGGCACAGGGGCGGCACCAGGTATTTCTCGCGAGGGATAGACGAGCAAGGCCATGTCTCCAACTACAACGAGACGGAGCAGGTTGTGATACTGAACGACAGCGGGACCGGTATGAGCGGCTTTGCCGGATCTGCCGACGTCCACACTCGTAAATCAGACGGCCAAGAGACCCAGATCTTGTCCTATGTTCAGACTCGAGGTAGTGTTCCGGTAAACTGGGCCGAGATCAACACGTTGTCATACACGCCGAAGCTGCAGATCCGTGGCATCGACTCTGCCGTCAACGCAGCGTCGGCACACTTCAACGAGCAGATCCGTATCTATGGCGACAACTACCTGGTCAACCTTGTCAACCAGAAGGGCCGAGAAAAGCGCGTGAAGGATGCCTATGAGCAAATAGTTGAGAAGCTGCAGTCATCGCCCAAGGAGTCCGTAACTGGCGATCAGATCACTGACGAGAAGTTTCACGTCATTGAATCTGGATCCTCCAAGCGCGCGTTCGACCGTGTCCACTATATTTACTTCGACTTCCACTCCGAGACGAAGGGCATGCAACTGCACAAGGCGCAGCTCCTCCTGGACCGGATGCAGGACGCGCTCATCGCCCAGCAGTACTTCCGCGCCGTGGACATGCCAGCCGGCATCGACGGGCGCCTCGAGGCCAGGAACTTCCAGACGTCCGTCGTGCGCACCAACTGCATGGACTGCCTGGACCGCACCAACGTGGTGCAGAGCATGCTTGCGCGGTGGACGCTCGACCGCATGTTCATCGACCTCGGCATGATGCAGCGCGGGGCCACGTTCAAGGACGAGGACCCGGCCTTTGAGTTCCTCTACCGCAACCTCTGGGCCGACAACGCCGACGTGGTCAGCAAGAGCTACTCGGGCACGGGCGCCATGAAGACGGACATGACGCGCCTCGGCAAGCGCACCAAGGCCGGCGCCATGAAGGATGGCGAGATTGCCGTTACGCGGTACATCAAGAACAACTTCCTCGACGGTCCCCGGCAGGATGCCTTCGACCTCTTCCTGGGCATTTATGACCCCGGCGCGGTCGCCGTCGGGTCAAGCCAGATCTTCGCGGACCGCCGCCCCATCCTCATCCAGGCAATCCCTTACATCCTGGCATTCAGCATCTTCTTTGTGCTGGTTGGCCTGTTCACCAGACGGCTCCCCGACTCGGCAGTCCTGCCGATGCGTCTCTTCATCATCTTCTGGACCCTCGTGGGCGCCTGGTCCGGACGATTCATCCTCAAGAACGGCATGCTCTATGTAAGTCTCACGTCCCCTGTTCCATCGCAACCCCAAAGCGCAGACTCGCTAACAAGCCTTCTCCCAGGTCAACTGGCCGAAGCTCAACCCTCGCCCGTACGTGGCCGAGGGCTACCAAGAGACCATCACCAAGGTCAGGAAAGACCCGCTGCTTGGCCCGCTCGTGGCCAGGCACGAGCGCGGCCTGAGCGCGGCGAGGTACTCCAACGCGGAGGAGGGCAAGAAGAGGATCGAGTAGAGGGGTTCGTGGCGTACTGTAATAATAGACTTGGTTTCTTTGTCCCCCGACTGGAATACCGGCTACTTCTCCTTGTAGTTGGCGTTTATCTGTCGTTCTCGTGGGGGTTTAATTTGAGGCTCGCCGGGGCGCGCCGAACTTCTTCCTGCATTTTCTTCCATTCCTGTCTTGAGTTTGGCTAATTCTTCTGTGGTCGTTTCTTCCTTTTCGCATTTTGCAGGCCGCGGACTTTTAGCAAGGTTTTTATAAGCTCATCACTAATTCAATTCTCCAGTGTGCTCTACTACGTCCCGCTGAATGCTTCTCCGCCTGTGACATATTCCACGGCCGTACCTCAACGAGTGGCTCGTCTCTTCTCTTTGCCTTCTCTCTCGCTCTCTCTCTCTTTTCACCATTCAGCGTCCTAAATGTCAGGATACGTGTCTCTCATCCCGCGGCCGAGGCTTCGGCGGGACAGCGAGCATATTGGTTTGTTTCAATGATTGATTCTGTACCGGACCGCCACCCTGAAAAGACCATAGACGCCTTGTATAGCACGTGAATCCTTAAGATTTATCATCCTCCAGAAGCGCGATATATTCCTGTCCTTCCACACCAAGACCAGAGCAACGTCAAGCCCGGCCACAAACCAGCAAACACCACTCATGCCGCCACGAAATCAGTCCTCATCCCATGCCGAGCAGAAACAAACACCCTCTCCTGCGCATCCCAGATGAACCAGTCGTCAAACGACAGCGACCACACCCACCCCACGTTGTCCCGCGGCGGCAGGATCCCCGCGTCGCGCGCGTCCCGCTCGATCCTTCCCAGCACGGGGCCGATGAACCGCGTGGACTTGATCCCCGGGGCGATCTCTAGCAGCACTGCGCGCACGTGCTCGACGCGGCTGAGCGCCTCGGGCCCTAGCCCCTGCCCGCTGCTGCTGCCGCCAGTGCCGCCGTTGTCGTTGTTATTGTCGGGCGGTAGGAACGGTGATAGCTTGCGATCTATCCTGTCCATCTGCGCTTCGAGGTCCCGGATCGAGGGTGCGTTTGAGAGGGCTGCGGGGATTTTGTCCTGTGCGTTGGTTGGTGTGAGCGGGTGTGGTCTGGGAGGCTCGCGAGGTGGGCTCGTTTGTGGATAGGTAGGTAGAGAGGTAGGTGGGCGAGAAGAGAGACATAGTATTGTGTGGAAGGGGAGGAGACGATGCCTACTGACCGGGTCTAGGGTGCCTGTCCACCCGATGATCGAGTACTTCAGGGCCAGGCGGCACTCGCTGACCTGGTGCTTGAAGGAGACTGCTACCTCGCGGCGGCGAGCCATGGCCTGGAGCTGCTCGTGGGTGGTAAGCGGCAACTGCGCGGGGCTCTCGTCCTGGGCGGGCTCCTCCATGCTGGCGGGCTCGCTGGCGGGCTCGCTCTCGGATGGCTTGATGGCCACGATGATCTCGTCCTCCGGAGTGGGCGTGGCCATGCCGCCGGGCGTATGGCGAAGCAGCACACGTGCCTTATGAGAGGAGACCTGAACCGAAACGAAACGAGACGCGATCGATCTGGATCGCGTCGGAGCGGGGTTGAAGGCGTCTTGGGGTTGCGAAGGAGCTGGTGTCGAGAGCGAGGGATCTGGAGAGCGACGCGTGATTGAAGCAAATAGGAGACCTCAGCATCTCAACTCAACAAATTGGGGTGATTGTGAGTCACTGGTTTGAATGACGGGCGTCTTTATCAAGCAAAGCCAAGCGTTCATGTCAATATGATTCGAGGGCAGGCGCGATTCACACTCGCAGGTAAATGGTGTGATGTCTTGAGAGCAACCAAAAAGTTGGCGTCTGTATCAACCAAACGAAACCAGAAGGAAAGTCGTGGCAAGAAACAATTCACGAACCGCCCTCAGATCTCAAGCAAGTAGGCAGAGAAGGTTCCTGCCAGATGATGAAGGCACTTAGTACGAATTAAAGGAGCCTGGCAGAGTCAACCCTATTATTGCCGTAATCTGTTTTTACAACAACATATGGATTGAAGGTCATCATCGTTATCTGTAGATGTTTATAAGGGGACTTGTCAGGAGCCCTGCCTCGCGACACAAATTTCTACTATTAGCCACGCGCAAGTGGCGATCACAGCAGAAGAGGATATCATCCAAGAGAGGAAGTGTGTATGGTATGTGCGTGTAGTATAATGTATAGACAAAACAGAAATATCGAAAGCCTCGGGAGGTGTCGCCTCTCCGCGTGGTCATTTCGATCTTCCCAAAACGACCATTTTATCCCATCCCCATGTGTTATGTCCAAACCTCGCTTATCCGGGTGGGAGCAATACCCCACTGATGTAATAATCCGTTGCCCAAAGAATCCCCCCTTCCCCGACTGCCCCCACGTGTATACAAAGAAGACAGTATTACTAGATTAAAATCAAAAAGAGTGTAGACATGAGAGAAAACCCTTTGGCGAGGGGGTATCAAGGCATAGTCTAGCCCGCGGCCTTTTCTTATGTTCAAGCAACGGCGAAAGGGGAACACGAATCTGCTATGCTTTCGACAGAAGAAACAGAAATGACCGACAAAACTCCGCAGGCTATGCCACATATTAAACATGAATCACAAGAAAAGAAGAAGGGCAGGTGAGACTGTTGACCGTGGTGGTGCTGATCGAGATGGTGGTGGAGGTGGTGTCGACGGTGTTGGTCCTGTCGCGACACGCCCTACAGCCACAGCAGCCACCTGACGCCGCGGACGAAGCCCTTGCCGACCCCGAGGAACACCCTCGCGACCATGACGACGAGCCACACGTACCACATGAACCCGACGAGCGCCCACTCGAGCGCCAGCCAGCCCGCGCGCCGCGCCCACCGGAACCGGCGGCGCCGCCGCCGGGACAGCTTGTCGATGACGTCCACCACCGCCTTGACCTTGCGCCGCTGCCCGTCCACCAGGTCCCCGCTGACCTCGTCCGCCTCCTCGGCCGCCGCCCGCGTCATCGCGCTCAGGTCCAGCTGCAGCCGCGTCCGCAGCTGCTCGATCTGCCCGTGCACGTCGCTGCGCGCCTGGTGCCGGAACGACTCGGCCGCCGACTCCCACCGCTGCCTGGACGTCTGGATCGCCGTCCCGAGCACCCGTGCCGTCACGGGGAAGAGGTCCGCCTCCGAGATGGGCTTGCTGAGGAGCTCCTGCCGCTGGTCCTCGGGCGCGAGCTGGGTTATCTCGGTCCACGGGACCCTGTTGCCGAGGGCCGAGAGAACGCCGCTTCTCTCGTTGGCTGTCATGACATCCAGAACCTGTGTTTGATGAGCCCGCCGGGATATGTTCATGGCCATCACGCCAGAGCTCAACATTAGTGCCTTCGCACGAGCAACCTCCCGCCTGGTCAACGGCGCACACTCTGGTGCGGAGGGCTGCTCCGACAGGGAGAAATGACGGCTGTCCCTGTTGAAGGCCGCCGAGAGCCGGCGGGTCTTGGGCGACTGTGCAGACCAACCTGAGCCTGGACGCCTACCACCAGACAGTGGCTCCTCGTGGATGTTACTCATACGCGTTTCGGTGTCTGATACGTCGACAGATTGGTCCTTTTGTGCATCCCCAGGTGAGTCTGCAACCGATATATCTATCCTGGGAGGCTTCAAGAGCTCGAATCGTGTCGACCGGCGGCTAGCTGGCCTCGACAGCGACACGCCCGGAGGTGCATGGTGGCCGCCACTATCCCTAATGTCTGATGCGGACACAAATGGAGGCATGATGTCGAGGAAGTGTTTCGAGTCTTGCTTGACGTGCCCTGGCCGGCCTCTGATCGAGGCTGTCGGAGACAGCGATTTGCCCTGCTTGCGTCTACCACGCTCCTCGGCATCGGTGCCGTCCGAGGATGAAGTCGAAGAGTCGGTATCCTCAGCCTCTGATTCCTTCTTCCATATCAGCTCGCTGACCTTGGAGACTCCCGACTTCAGGACGCTATCGATTCGCGGCCCCTTGAAAAGACTACGCAGGCCGGCACCGGGGTCACCCAAACGCATACTGTTTGTCTTGCGGTGAGACTTTTGGCTGTCACCCGTGAGCCGCGTTGTAATGACTTTTGACTCAGGACCGACAGAATTATTTCTCGATCGTGATCGCCCTCGTTTATCCACCAGTTCGGGGGTACTAGACAGTCTGTCTGCGGACGCGCCGACACCCTCCACACCATCCTCCTTCTCACTTGATTGGGTCTCGTGCTGGCGTTCCGAAGCTCGCTCCCGGCTGCGATCGCGGAACATCTGCTTGACTTTGGAGAATGGATTTCGTGACGGCGACCCAGTCCTGCTGGAAGCTGGCGACAAGTCTGTGCCAATGCCAGGCATGAAGTAGTTGTCGCGACGTGAGGTGCGGGTTTCGGGTGAGTTTGGTGGAGAAGACTCGGACTCTAGGGACGGTCTTCCCCAGAACGGCGGAACTTCCAAGCTCTCCCGGCTCGGGCGCTGTGTAGACGTAATCTTGGGTCGACCGGCGTAATCTTTCTCCTCAATACCGCCGACGTTGCTCAGGGACTCTCTGCGGCTCTGTTGGCGACTGCCTCCGGTCGAGTCTGAGTTCTCCAGACGATCTGGCCTGATAGAGTTCGAAGGACGAGACTTGAGTTCCTTCAGCTCCGGCTCCTGTGACAACTTGACTTCGTTTTCTTGTGCTTCCTCCCGCGCAATCATCTCCATCATCTGTTTCTCAAGAATGTCTTTATCGATATCTAATGTGTTCTTTCTGCTGCGCTTTTTCTGGCTGTCAGAATCAGATGAACTAGAAGAGGAGGAGTCGCGTCGACGGAGCGGATTGTGCGGATGACCATGCGATGAGTTTGTGTGGCGATGGAAGCTCCTAAGCTCCTGCAGCTTCTGACGAGCTCTTTCACGTGTGCCCCCTGAGGTATGGTCGTGTTCGGCTTTGGCTGCTTTAGCATCCGCAGTAGATTTTCCCGGCGCGTCTTCTGCGCCTGATAGTTGGACCTGTGCATTCTTGGATGCAAATGCAGGAGAAGCATCGTTTGTGGCTTGAGAAAGCGGTCGGTACAGCCCCGAGTCTTGAGGGAAAACACGCCGCCAGTTGCGGTCCTCAACCAGTCTTTTATGGTCATCCTGTTCCAGCCAGTAAATATCTGCCACAAGGTCAGCCGGCTCGATGGTCCAGTCATTCCTAGGTCGCTTCGGCTTCGTGACAGCATTTGAGGCCCTGGACACGTGAGACGGCGGGGAAGTCTCGACAGTGCAGACATCTGCGCCAGCGAATGGTGGAAGGGTAGAGCTGCCCGGCGTTCGAATTTGGCGAGTGGCAACCCATTTCGCAACCTCGTCCACCCAATCAGTGACCCTACTCACGTCACCAAAGCCTTGGCTCTCGCCGTCGATGGTCTTCCTCTCCCTAGCCCTGACCTTGCGATTCCTGATATACTGTAGAGGGTCGTATGGGCGACCAATCTGGCCGGCAGTGTCAAAATTAAGCGGACCCCCAGATGTTGAGCCCGAGAGCGCATAGTCGCTCGTGGTTGAGGTTTTGGATAGTGTGTTTGGTTTCAAGGGCGGCAGCAGTTCGAGCGCCCGGCGGTATTGGGCGAAGAGTTCCATATAATCTTTCGCCTTCTGGGCCCTCGCCAATGTTGAACTAGAAAAGTGGTACCTATAGCCACCACCGTCATTCGTAGGGTCGAAGGCGGGTTGTAGTAGGCTGGTTCTCCCGCTGGACCCTAATCTCGAAAGGGTTCCACGTTCTGGCTTTGGAGACATGGTACGTGAAACCCGTCTCTGCTGCTGAAGCTGCTGTCTAAGGCTTCCTGCCACGGCATTATCTGTGGCTAGCGGTACCAGTCTTGGTGGCAATGGCTGCGACGCATTCCTTCTCTGCGCCATGCGCCTCGACTCACTCAGATTCAAGGCCATGTTGACAATTTGCGTGGATTCCATGTCCAGAGATGAAGTGGACGTGCGTGGAGATGGTGCCCTCGGTGGGCTCTCATGCAGCTGTTCTTGCCTGGTATCGCTCCCGAGGGCCCCAGGGGAAGTACGTGGCGGTCTTTCTGCAGAACCATTCATCGCGGCCCCTGGCCCTGGGGATAAGCCCAGGCCGAGTCCCAGGCTTGAATGTCTGCCGTTCTGTATGTGCTCATCGCTCTGCGCTGTTGATGTGCGTTTGCCTTTACTTTTGCCATTTTCGACTGCTCGCCGCGATCGGCGCTTCTGGTGTCGAGTGTCGTCCACGACGGTGTCCTCAAAGGGGTCGGAGAGGAGGAACGCGCCGCTGGATCGGGGTTTATGCGGTCTCGAGTGACGGTTCTGTCGCTTGTCTTCTCTCGCAATATCACTGGCCCTCTGTTGCCCACCACCTTGACCGTTGACCGGAGCGTCATCGTGGGAGGGGCGCTGTGCCAGTGTGGCATCGGTGGCCCAAGAGCTGTTCATGATGCTGCCGGAGGCGCTCGATTCGCCCGGCTCTGGGCTGGCTGGCGCAACATGGCGGTCTTTCGAGGTTGGTCGACGGCCATTAGGCGGTGGGAGGAGGTGCTGCTGGGGGCTGGCATCCTGTTCCGTCATCTCGAGCCCTTGTTCACATGCCAAGGGCGGAGGCAGCTGGGTAGGCCGAGTTGCAAATGCTTTCAGATACGGTGGACTGCGAGAAGATGAGACATCTTGTTGCACGTGGACGTCGGCAAGGTGGCAGAGGTTCGGTCGGTTTTGGACGTGCGATGAGGGGCGGCGGACATGAGTAGGGTACTGTTGATTAAAGGCACGGGAGGTTTAGGAGGGCAGAGTCAGCGCCCTCTGCTTGATTTGTCGGCCGGCGCAAGTCTTCGCAGATGGTGGTTGGCATGTGCTCGAGTCCCTACTGGCTGAGGGTTGGTGTGAGTGTGTGTGAGTGTGAGAGGTGTGTGTAACGTCCCTGTTTTCGCATGTGCCTACCGCCCTTGGGGACACTTGATGGGTCGGCGGGAAGGTTGGTGAAAGGGAGGGTTGGCGTAACGTCGGACGCCATTCGGACGGCCCCAAGGCCCAAGACCAAGAGGCGCAGGTTAGCAGGGTAGGCGACCCCTAGGCAAGTACCAAGTACCGTGCCGAGCACCTGCAGTAAAATTGGCAAGCTTGGTCGGCTGCCCCACCTTCCCACCCGCCTGACTGCCCACCGACCTGCAGCTCCAAGATCCAGTCCCACGTTGTCGTCTCGTTTTAGAGCTCTTGCTCTCGGTAGTGGCGGCATGGCGCCCCACCTGTGGACCTCGTTGGGCCACTTTGTACCCAGATCTCCAGGTCCGCGGACTGGGAGACTGTGGTACCCCGACTGCGCCTGAGACCCTCTAAATCATATCTGGCCAAGATCCCCAACCAAAAGCGTCACCGTCTTGTCGCAGACCGCGCTTGACCACAATGCATGAGGCCACTGCCACGAGTATCCCTCTGACCATGTGGCTGGCTAAGTCGCTAAGAACATACCTGACCCAGAACTACGGCTATTGCTTCAACTCTTCCTTGCTCCCTAACTCTAGCTCTTGTGGGCGTAAAGTCTCTGACTACAGACTTTTGGTAAAAGACTCTTCATAGAAATTTGGCGCCAGGAGTTGCGTTTCGAAAGGAGGGTTGATGACGATATCCCACCGATTTAGAGTTTTGACAGCTCTGAGAAGCTTTACACAATAGAGTAACTCTTGTACGAGGGCAGCCCCGGTACGGAGTCTGTTTGACCAATGCAACCAGCCGCCTACACTATGCGGCTGCGCGGCATCTCATGCACTTGTGGAATGCCCAATTATGCACACGCTCAGTATTGCATCGGAACTCGGCACCCAGGGAGTTGTGAGTTGGCCGAGCACAGCCCCGACATTTACATCCATAATCACACGTCCTGCCCAACCTGATATGTTTGAATTTGGATTAAGCACAAGGTCAGAATGTGACTGACTGTCCTAAAGTAAAAAGTTGTGGGGATAGAATGTCATCCATTTGTGCAGCAAATCCTTGCCATGGTTAGTAATAACTCATAGCAGCTGTGATATGCCACACTTAGCACAGTAGATGGTAACTAGGTTAATCCGACTGAACATCTTTTGGTACGCCCAGGTGAGAATCTGTGAGTATTTCTGGATCTGCATAGCCTGTCACTCTGAGGTTACCTTGAATATATTGAGTGGCCAATCAACTTACATCCTCTCCACCTCGGGCGACTCAACCATTTTACCCGTTGATATAGAAGCTGCAACAGAGTTGATCTATTGAACGGCAGTTGTAAATGGTCAAAATATTGAGGATGGCACTCCTGCTTGAACCAGATGAAGAAGGTGACTTCATACATACAGCATGGTGGCGGGATTATATCCACCGGGAGCTGTGTTTAAAAGGCAGACTGCGTGTGCCGACCCTGAGCCCCTGGTGGTCAACTTCTTTCTACCTACCTTGAAGCATTTGCCCGAATAGGTCTAATTCTGCGTAAGACGATGAACCTCCTCTATCTAGCATCCGCTCTTCTGAGCTTCCACAATGTGGCAGCTCAGCTCACGCCGCCCGAGGGTTGCTGTGCTACCGCAGCAATGATGCGCTTCGAATGCTCCCGTCTCGTTATTCAGCGAGCCGATCCCTTGGTCGAGCCCGGAAGGATACAATCCTCTCACAACCACCAGATCGTGGGCGGCAACTCATTCAATGCAACCATGACGCCCGTCGCGTATGATCCCTCGGTGGAGTCTACATGTACCTCGTGCACGTTCAGCGAGGACTTCTCCAACTACTGGACGGCAAACCTGTACTTCAGGGCGAGGAACGGCACGTACAAGAGGGTGCCTCAGATGGTGAACCTGAACCTGGAGGGTGGGGACGGCGGAATCACAGTGTACTACATCCCTCCTTACGATGGTAAAACGACAGTCACTGCCTTCAAGCCTGTGAGTCTTCCACACCCTTGTGATACAATTTTGTTTCAGGAACACGAACATTTCTAACAAAGATGTCTTAGGGCTTCCGCATGCTCGTTGGTGATCCTACCCTGAGGAGCCCTGAGGGACAGCAGAAGCAGATCTGCCATCGCTGCTTCAGCAACATGCAGCAGAATCCATTCGGCGGCGCTCCTTGCACAGGCAGCGACACCACCTCCTTGCCTACGGGTCAATGTGGTGGCGGTATCAGGACAACAATCACTTTTCCCACGTGTGTGCATTTTGACCCATGCCAATAATTTGCTCTCAAACAACTGACCCATCGCGTAGGTGCTGGGATGGCGTAAACACCGACAGCCCAGACCACAAGGCCCACGTCGCGTACCCAAGCACAGGGTCCTTCGAGTCGACTGGGCCCTGTCCGACAACACATCCTGTGCGGCTTCCGCAGCTAATGTACGAAGTCATGTGGGACACGACGCCTTTCAATGACCCAGCGATCTGGCCTGAAGATGGCAGCCAGCCCTTCGTGTACTCGACCGGCGACGTGTGAGTCACAACCCCCCGACATACAACTGTCTTGTGAATACCTAGCTGAGCAATTATTCTTTGGATTTGATACAGAACTGGGCACTCCCAGCACGGTGACTATCTTTTCGGCTGGAAGGGTGACGCACTCCAAAGAGCCCTTGACAAGCGGTGCACGGGGGACGTCTGCAGTGAGCTCCACCGACAGTCTGCTGCTGATGCGACAAAGTGCACCGCCCCACAATTTGTCGATGAAGAAGTCGATGGATGTCAGTTAATCCTCATTCCTGAATATCGTTAACTGCATGTTGCAGAGTGAAGAGCTAACATCGTACAAGGGATGGACACACTTCCTGGAGGAATGCCTGTCACATGAGCAAGATTACGATCGAGACACCAATGATGACTTGACATGCCTCGGATGCTTCTATATTTCTTCTTGTCTTCTTTATGTTTTGTCACTATCTCTAAGCAATGTTCACACAGCTTTCGCCACCTGTGATCTCTTCTACGTCTGGAGAGCATCGCCCTTAAGGTCACGAAAAGCATTATACCATCACCCGTTAAGATGATAAAGCACTGGTCCCCCACAAACTCAATCGAACGTTCTCAAAAGATGACTTCTTGATAGAACATAAAACTAGAAACGGCTCGAGTCCAAATGAGCAGTGCCTAGTGGCGATGCCATCGTGTCTGGCCGACTCCGAGGCCTGGTTGACATACGCTGGTTGCCGGGATACTCTGTATTTGATGAGTTAGAGAAAGCTGTACTCGTAAAATGCGAAGAGGGAACCAGAACTTCTCATGAGAGACCGTCAAATATTTGCCTTGACGCCCGATGCTGCCCCGCACCTTTCGCTGCTAAACCTGAACCTTTGAATGGGAAAATTGCCCCCGAAAAGAAATGGTATGAGTATTTACAACACAGAGGTACAAAAGGAGAGGCCTTAAGACCAGAGAACTTTGAGTATGGTGAGCTAGACAAGGAGGAAGGACTACCGCAGCCTTTTAGGACTCGCAGGTTCGTCACACGCAGGCAGTCGAGGTGCGGCTTTGGTATTGTGTAGACATCACCGAAACAAACTCAACATCCTCCCGGGTTCAACGAACCAGGTTGAGCAAACGGTCGGCCGTTGCAGGCGTTGTCTCTTGCATGGGGAAGCAAAAAGGTGGGGCAAGGGTCAAAAAGACCCTCCGAAGAGTCAGAAAATACCTCCGTCTTTTGCAGACCATCGCTGATATTTTACTGGTTACAGGCGGGATTTGAACTTGGGATTCAGCACAGATCGAAACCTGACGCCTACCCGATTGGGCCACCTGTCTGAGTTACGTTCTGCTGAATTTCGTTGTTTATATCTTTGCTAGGTGGCATGGGGTCATAGGTTCGAGTGCGGTTTAGCTCCAAGGGGGGAAAACATTCCATGAGGCACCTTGAATCTCGCCTGCGTGGAGGAGCCCAACGCGTCCACTGAGTCTTCGACCAATACCAGGTTCACTCCCCAGAACCACATGATCCTCCATCAACGTTGAGAACACCAACCTTGTGTTCCTACAGTCAGACATATTTCTCAACCTGCTCCTCACTCCAATCCCAAAACTTGCGCGCCAGGTCCACACCACCTTCGCCCTCCGGCCTCACCGCCAGCTGTAGATCCTCACAGATCGGCCCGACGCGCCCCCAGGGGAGGACATAACTTCCGGGCGTCGCGACCTCGGGGGACAGGCCAGCAAACAGTTGGGTATATGCACCATTTATGGGGTGGTAGTGCATGAGGAGAACCTGGAGCCTGAACAGCAAGCCCTGCTGACTGAAGAGATCTGTCCGCAGGTTGCCCGGGTTGAGAGGCACACCCAAGACGCCGCCAAACCTCCTCGAAAACTCGACGCCGTACGCCCACACGCCAACTTTCGCAAGGCCATACCGCTCCATGCTCGACTTTTGGCGGTGGTAGTCCAGGTTCTCGAGGTCCAGGCAACCGTTTTCTTTCTCGTAATAGAACTCCGCCGCCAGCGAAGAAACAAAAACGACCCGCACCTCGTTCGTAAGCGAGCTCTTGTCCGCCGCCGTGGCCAGGAGCGTCGGCGTGAGCAGCTTGGTGAAGAGGAACGGGCCCAGGCACATCACCCCGAGCTGTTTCTCGTAGCCCTGTGCCGTGGTCTCCATCTTCTTGTCGTCTGCCGCCATGTAGCCGGCGTTGTTGAAGAGCACGTGGAGCTTCGTCTCGGCCGACAAAAACCGCTCTGCTGACGCCTTGACAGAGTTCAGATCGGCAAGATCCAGCTGCAAAAATACCAACTCGCCCTTGGAGGCGGGCTCAGCCTTCTTGATGCTCGCGATAGCGCCGCCCTCTTCTCGAGCTGCTATATAGACCTTGGCGTTTTTTGAGTACAGGATCCGGGCGAGCTCGAACCCCATCCCGGACGTCGAACCTGTCACTATGTAGACCTGTCCGAATGTGTCAGCTATAGGGTCTTTTGACGAACTCAGCAAATAACCGACCTTGCCTGTCAGATCAGGTGCGTCCTTTTCCTTGTAGGCGGGCGCACGGGGGAACATCTGCGCCCAGAGACTGGCAAATGAGGGAGCCATTGTCGGTCTCCCGTCACACTGAAGCAAGAAACAGAAGCTGGAGAATCAATGTATTCCAGGGAATAATCAGCAGGTTCGGAAGAAGAAAAGAAAGAACAAGAAACATATCTCCCGAGGTGTCAAACCCACGCAAGGCGGGAACGCAGCAATTATAAGATTTAGTCTATGAAGACAGTGGGGGAGATGCTAGACCAATCGGTTAACAGCATTGGGCTGTTGGTTCCCCTTTAGGGAAGGTCCGCCAACAACGCCATTGCAAGTGCTGGGTCCACTCCTAATTTTGGCGATAGGAGCATCGTTGGCATTGTCAATATCTAGGCATCAAGCCATCTTAATTATGGAACGCTGCAGTGGACCCAGGCGGCATGACATTGTTACCAAACCACTATTTGCGTGTCTCCTACTCAAGTCAGGAATCTAACAGAAATGATTGCTTCAGTAAGTAACATCAACAACTAATATTACATTTATGCGCATCTGCCAGTCAGAAATGTGACAGACTCGTCCAGCAATGATACCACACCATGTACCAGCAATTTGACGACCCCCTCCTTAGCTCAGCTATCAGCAAAACTTCAGCCACATCATCTGGACCCCGCGAGGTGACTGCCGGGACCATTGTCAAACAATTCCCCGCCCTCGCTGTCGCTTCCATCCTGGGCAGAGAACCGTCCATGCAACTGGTGGTCGCTACCGTTGCCACCAGCCGGCGAGCAGCGGCGGCGTGTTGTACCTGCGGACAACTCAGGGCTCCTCGGCGGGAAAAGAAACGGCTCGGGGGAGGTTGCGGCTCAGTCCTGTGCTCTCTGATCACCACGACTCACTCCCTCTTGGTTGTCGATGACCGGAGTCCCGGCATCGGATGGTGTCTGGGTCTCAGAGGCCGGGGAGGATGCCGGTGCTCGTGGGGAGCCCTCGGGATAGCTGTGGAAGAAAGCAGTATATGCCGGCGGCGAGACTGCTGGTGTCTGAGTCCACTGGTCGTGATATAGGCCGGGAACTGGGGGTTCGCGTAGGGCCTCATCGGTGTCGGTGGTCATGTCCTCCATGCTCCAGCCCGATATAGTACTGGACTGGGTAAGGTGGTCCGGCCCGCTGGTTTCGTTCCTGTTCGCCACCAACAGGCGGATCAAATCGAGGCATTCGTCAATGTTTTCCAACAGACCGAGGAGGACAAGGATTAATGCATCGTCATGAGGCGAGTTGCCCTCGTTGGTGAGTTCCGAAGGTTCATTGAAAAGGTGAGCCCAGGGGCAGTCTGGGTCGTCGCAAGCCAAAGAGTGGGCCGCGTTGTACAGAGCTATGACGATGTCTCGCGCCTCCCGCATATCTTCTTCGTTATAATTATCATCCATCGGCAACAAACTATTCCGGCTTCTATCCTCATATAGATTTGAGTCGTTAACTAGGGCGATTTTAGATTATTTCAAAGGGGAGAACTCAATGTCAATCAATGGCAAAGATGAAGAGGTGGAATCTAGAGACGAAGGACTGATATATTTTATGGCTTTCCGTAGCTTATGGTTGTTTTCTTGCTGTCTGTATGTCACAAATGAGGTTTGCAAGACGGTGTTGAATCTGATGGAGTCACAAACACTCATGTTGATTTTGCCTCCAGGTTCTTGGGAACTGTGAAGCGGACAAACTCCTATCATCCTAACGGCACTTTCTGTAAGATATCACGTAATCTTCGGTTTATGTGAGTAGGAAACATGTTCAGCACATTCATGATCATTCGCCACAAAGATGCATGCTGTCAGTCACATTGATGTCTAATTTTGGAAAAGTTCTAGAGTGTCTGATCTTGAGCTGCCATCTCAGAAATCTGAAATGTAAATCTAGGTGCTTCAGCACGAAAGTTATGGGTCATACTTGTATCCCAGTGACGACTCGAGGATCACTGTTCTCCCGACTTTCGGTGATGTCCGTGACTAGGGGCTGAGTTCGATTTAGCAGCCCAGTATTCCTCGTAAAGCGCCGGTCGACGAAGTCTGAGAGTATGTTCCGACTCTGGGTCATTGCGATGAGCATGGCTACTCACATATGGCCACAACATACTGGACTGATGCTCGACGCCAGGGCTTGCGCCATGCTTGAGGCTGGATGAGCTACCAGGTCTGGATGGTATCTCGTCAGGTTCTGGGGCGATCAAATCATCGTGCGAGTTCATTTGAGAATTCGAGCCTTTGCTGTCACGGGCTTTCAAGGCTTTTGGAGTGATTCGTCTGGCAATTTTGGACAACATGGAGCCCATCTTGTTGTGTGTCTTTTCTGAGCCGGGACATTCTTCCCGTTTTATCCCAATCCCCCGGAGGGGTTTGTTTGAATCTGTTGATGTTGATTTCTCAGTTGCTTGGCAAGCGGCAGTTACCGACTCGGCCGGCATGACTCTCAGCTCCGTTGAAAACTTTAAAATTGGTAAAATAACGCTGTTCTGTGATCTTGATATCATTCAGTGTAAACCCCATCTGACTGAACAATAACGGCGCTTTCAAAAGCGCTTTTGCTCCAGTCTGATCAAGTGCTGCCTAATATACTTGTAATTACCCTAGTCATTGAGCTCATTGAGCACAATCTCTTGTGACTGACTTGCTAGCAGGGCATTGTGAGAATTTGTGACTTTGACTTAGTGAAACTGATGATTGCTTTGCCCTTTGTCAGTGCCCATAGTATTTTCACAAGTTGGTAACAACCACGCAAAGACTTAAGCCAATTGTCAGGGGCAATCGAACTTAGACACAATGAAATTGGAGCATTCAAGCCGGGCAATCGAGTTGGACACAGCAAGGTGATACGTTGGCTGCTGATGAGTATTGAAAACGTGTGATTGACAGAGACCATGGGCAAGGGTACTTTGATAAGATCACGGGCTATGTTCTCAACGACGGCTGGAAGAGGGAGCGCGATGTCAGGAGGTGAACATTGAAGCGTGTAGCCAAGAAGAAACAACCGCGCATTTCTACTTATGTAGGAAGGCCTGCCTGAATAAGGCCAACCCATTTGACAGCACCACACAACCTGATTCTACCAACCCAGCAGCTTAATTGTCAAGGCTACACACTTTGAATTGAAGCAAACTAACAAACTCGCAGAGCCGTGTGTTCGAGCCGGAGACGGTTCAAGAAGAAAAGACCCTAACTTTGGGGCAGGGAGATGCATACTCATCTATGCAAGAAAGGAGAATGGATGTCATGTGTACACCACATACGGATAGGAGCAACACAGCTGAAAATTCAGCAGAAGACAGGATATGGAAGGAATCTGAGGGAAGGATTCAAGGTCCGAGGACCAGAGTGGATTCATGCCAGCATAGCTGGGATAGGAGGTTGGCCCGGCTGAGTAAGTAAGCCCCCTTCCCTTCCCTCTGATGTGTCGCCTCAACAATTAAGCACTGGGTTCTTTTTTGCCCAATCTCAAGCTTTTGGATCGATCATTGAATAGAATGACTGAGCTTGAAGACAAACATCTTGCTTGTGGCTTGAACTGTTTCCGTCCAATCCAACGTTCACCACCTGCGATCAGTATCCATACCGTCTTGAGAACCAACACATGATTGTTTTCGATCCATCAGCGCGTGGGGGGCTCAGCCAATCTGTATGTCTTGGAGACAAAGATGGCTAGAATTGCTGTTGGCTGACACAGCATGTCCCGTGCGTGCCTGCAACCGCCTTGAGATACTCACAAGAGATGTAAGGCATGCTGTCAATTGTCAGGTAAGAGACATGAAGCTGAGCAATGTATTCCGACCAGTGTCTGTCAAAGAGGCATGTTTCTCAGTGTCTGGGGTTTAGACTGACATTGCTGATGCTCCCACTGGCTAAGTCATCCTGGACGGTCGCCTCATCCTCAAGTGCTGGTCCTTCCTGCCCCATGGTCCGACGGTGGCTTGGAGCACAAGCGACGCCAATCCTTCATCTATGCGTACGAATCAAAAGGTGTGTGCATGAGGAGAGCCGGGGGGACATTAAAGCTCGACAACGAGTATTAAGTGCTATGGAGATTATGTACATGGCATTACTTAGAGACGTGCAAGATGACCGCTCATGATGTAACGATTGACTATCGAGCCTTGCGCAACAAGTCATCCACCTGTGCAGTGATGCTCAAGATCGGGAAGGAACTTCTGTTTCCAGCATTAGTCCCCTCGACGATCGGGTCCGTGAAATATTCCTCGAGCATGAACAGAGCGTCTGGGCCAATCTGGACAGCAGCCGGGACCTGACCGCCCTGAGCCTCAGGGACGTTGTTCGAGACCAGACCCAGCGTCTCAGCACTCTCCCATTTCCCATCCTTCGACCTAATAACCCATACGCCCGCGGTGTCCTCTGCGACCAACAGGACCGTGTTGTTGTATTTAGCCGGGAGGAGAACGGCGTCGCTGAAGCCAATGGGCGCTGATGGCTGCGTGCCGTTGGGTCCCGTGCGGGGGATGAGCACGGGGGTGCCTGTCTCGCTGCCGCTGACGCCGTCGAATCGGTAGATCTGGCCGTCGACGTTGTTGTTGGTCAGCAGCAAGTCGCGCTCGCGGATGGAAGCCAGCCCGCCGAACCCGGCGTTGGTCGTGTTGGCCAGCTCGTCCGCCGGCGGCAGGAAGTACGGCTTGAGGCCGTTGCCGTCCTTGTCCACGCGCAGCACGGTGCCCGGGTACGTCCCCACGATGTAGATGTTGCCGTCCTTGTCGTGCTCCACGTCCTGGAACCCGCCCCAGACGCCCTGGGTGATGAGCTCCGTGATGTTGCGCTGCCAGATCACCTCCCGCTGGTCAAAGTCGTACTTGAGAATGATGTTGGCGCCCGAGACGTCCTGGCCGGCGGTGTTGAAGGCGGCGCCGGCGTCGACGAGGACGGTCAGGTGGCCCTGCGCGTCCGGAAGTGCCGGGCCGAGATGGAGGGCTGGGTCGCCAGATATGCCGGGCAGGAGAATGGTCTCTAGGGTTTTGGTGTATGGGTTGAAGACTCCGACTGAGGCGTTGAAAAGGACGCTGTGTATTCTAGTTAGATACATGTATGCTTTCCCTTGCTTGAGGTCTTGTTGAAGAGACTCAAAGAAGAGTCGAAACAAATCAGAACGTACCCAAAGTAGACCAAGCAGCGGTTGAAATCAAATTTCGCATTCTCCGGGTACAATTGAAACTCGTCGATAACGAATGTGCTGCTGTTGAGGGCCGGACAACCATTTGAGCCCTTCGGATGATGTTGGGTAGAAGGGGCGGCCTGTGCCAGACCAGCAAAGCCGACGAGGCCGGCGAGAACAACCGATCCTGCTCTTGAGACCATTTTCGATATTTGAAAGCACTTATCTGAACAATTCGTGTATGCGGTAATCAAGAAAACGAGAGTAACAGCTGCTAGACAGAACTTGAAAGAATGTATGGACCGGCGCTTCACTTAAGTTATAGATCCGCAACCTTGAGCCTCACGATCTCAAAGACAATTATGAGAAGTGGGTGGACAGGGCTGGCAGAGTATGCTCCAGAGCTTAATAATGAAAAGGAGAGAACAACGGCGAAGTCTTCGTGGCTACTGCTTCCGTGTATCGGCATTTGGACCGATTGCACCCCCCGCTCGCCCCTCCCCGGCAGCGTCCCATCGCACATGTGCGAAATATTAGCTTGGATGGCACGGGATAGGTAGGATCGACACGAGTTTGTCAGCTCAGACGGGAGGGTCCCAGTCTGTAATACGAAAACGAATCTCTATTGCTACGAACATAGCAAGACTGGCCGATGGGGACCGGGGCTTTAGGCCTAGAGGCATGGGTCAACTCCTGCGGAACCTCCACAATAAGTTTGACTCGCATAGACCATAATCAGGCGCAGTTCTAGGCCCCCAGGGGCCAGGCCGGCGGGACGTGTAAGTGCGGTGAGCAGCGTCGGTAACTAAATCGGCGACGAACACACATGTAAGCCGACGAGAGGGCCATACAAGCTTTCAAGGTTTCAAGAAGCTTGTTCGGACGATCTCCCACGAGAAGGGTGGTTCCCCACCGACGGTGCGACCCTTGTCCGTCCGCGAGCGGCGGCCATCCTTGACCGGAACCTTGCGAGGCGCGCGCTCCATGACTATGTGCCTAGTCCACTTGGGTGTGATATTTGGATTCCGCTGCCATCAAGTGGGTTCTCTTGATCCGGGGGCTACGAGCCGAAATTGAAGCCTTCGTGGCCAACACC
The DNA here is from genome assembly GCA_038088545.1 of Diaporthe humulicola. Classification (NCBI taxonomy): domain Eukaryota; kingdom Fungi; phylum Ascomycota; class Sordariomycetes; order Diaporthales; family Diaporthaceae; genus Diaporthe; species Diaporthe humulicola. The sequence goes on from JBBWSL010000196.1 coordinate 41,956, forward strand.
GAAGATCAGGGGCCCGCGCCTTTGTAGAAACATAACGCATTACTTTCCTCGAAATGCGTTCAGTGTCAGTGTCATGTGCAGGTCGCCGATTCCAAGGGGAGTCGGACTCTGGTTGAGCCAATCCTCAAGCGCAAGGTGTTCCAAGGGAAAACTTAAACCCAATTCTAATCCTTTCTCTTTCCAGATCCAGTAAGTGGCGACAAGACTGCTATCGAGGACAGCTTCTGAACTTATCGAGCCCTACCTGTCGGCTTGTAGATCTGAAGGCCGACAGAGAGTATGCATCGTCTGAAGTATTGGATGACATGAGTGGTGGAAAGAGATTTGGAGGTGACCTAAACTCTATATCCTCCAGACCATGTTCTTCCGCCATTACTGATCAGTCAATGCCCAGGATGGCACGGGTTTCACCGTATGCCCCTATAGACCTGGTGACTATAAGATCAGTCGATTGCTTCGTCCAATACTGCTATGCCAAGCATGATCATTATCACTTAGACTATTTACTTAATCTTCCAATCGCGTCTTCTCCATTGAAGTTCTTTAAGATTTCTAGCGCGTCGGAAGCCTGAAGATCACGGATGCACAGAGGACGTTCAGATGTTTCGGGAACCCGTCTCAGCGCTGTGAGCTGGCATCGGACGAAGGCTGAGAACAGCGCTCGCTGGATATAAGGTGTGTTGATCCGGCAGTATATTAGTGCCGTGTGGCGATACAAGAGCTTCTCTTCTGGCAACTTGTTGCCTAACAACTTTGGGCAACCACATAGTTTAGAGGTGAGTCAATGAGACGGCCCTTGTCTATGCCTCATGTTTGCAAGCCGGCTGGCCAGTCTCACGCGCAGACACGCCTGTTCGTCTGCTTCTCAATATGGATCCCTCTCGACCATATGGGGCACTAGAGACACCAACAATGGCCTTACCACCTGACTAGTATGTGGAAATCTGTATCATGGTTGCAAATTGTAACATTCACATTTTACACTGCATTTTAAGTGGCATGCATTTCACTTCGATTAGTTATACCGCCGAATGCAAACCGTCATGCTGTCTATTCCCTCCGCTCGCGTCAAAAGCTCCGAGTAGCTAAAGTTGACCGTCCGGCAGCCTGCCCTGAAACGCGGCAGCCAACGAGAGCAGGGCAAGAACGAACAATGTCCGGGTTGAACACTCAAATTTCGTCGATTTCTCAAGGGAAAATCTTCATCTCAAACAGCGTTCTCGCACATGTGCTTGAAGTATGCTCTGCGAGATGTTTCCCAATTGTAATCTACAGTACTCCACACTGATATGCGGTGTACACAAGCAGTGGTAGTATTCTTGAGAACATTGAATATGGTGATCAATCTAGTATTCCAAGCGGGCACATACTCAGCATTAAGGTCAGGTTCACCATACGAACATTGCCTGTCAAGTTCAGGATCGTGAAATGCCATCCGTTTTCTTTTCTTTTTCCACCTGTTGCGTCAGGTGTTTTCTACTTCTCCGCAAGAGGTCTCCCTCTTTTCTTCGTCTCCTCCCTCTTTCCTTCGTCTCCTCCCTCTTTTCTTCGTCTCCTCCCTCTTTTCTTCACCTCCTCCCTTATCTCTTTCTACCCTTTCTTAATCGACTTTATTTTGGGACATATCTATGTGCCCTGCTGTACAACGCCTCCCATCATCTTTTCCCACAATTGTGTATTCATCAACAGCTGTGTCTTTTTCTTACTCATATTAAACGCCTCTTGATAATAATAGTACCTTTACGAACGAACCCTCTTATATTATATAATTTTATCATAGGAATTAACAAAGTTGAGATGAAATATTTCAACTGTTTTGTAGAGGTGAGCAACATGTACTTTTTGGGCAGACTTAAATGCGCAGCATTCTGGCTGCTAATCAGGGCAAAGAAGTTTTCTTTGCTTGTTAGTGTCATGTAGGAACGTGGGGCAGTGGGGGGGGGGGGGAGTTGTAGCCTGCAGCTCAGCCCTGAAATCCTGATAGGGGCCACGGGACTCGAGAAGGAACGCCGCTCCAAAAGGACCCTACAGAAGCGGAGTATAGCTGGAACGACACCAAAGAATGCTTCCAGATTCTTTGCATTAGAACTCCACCGATATTATCGCACTGAATCCAGAGAGAAACTAGAAGGTAGCCATTGATAGCTGGCAATGTCCAGTACGCATCCTGACCCTGTCGAGCCGAGCCCTCGAGACTTCCCGCCGATAAACGCCTTCTTTGAATAGCCCATCCCCGACCATCTTCTCGGCCCATCTAAGGAATCCTCGTGGCCAGAGCGGCTGCTTCACGTCGCCACTTGGACATCACATATCCGGCAGCATGATAATACGTATCGGGATATCAAGGAGCCAAAGTTCAACATCCTCAGCTATACGTGGGGTCGTTGGCGGCTACCAAGCGGACCCGCACTGCCCATCGACGGCCTAGATTGGCCTGTTCCACCAGTCGACTCAGACCACTTCAAAGTCGAAGACTTCAAGGGCGCAATTCAGGCGGCGGCAGCTGGTGTCGACTTCGTCTGGGTAGATATCGCCTGCATTCCCCAGGAACATCCGCGCGAGACCGAGGATGCAGTTCGTACAAGGGGCCAGGAGATTGGGAAGCAAGCAGCGATATTCGCTAGAGCCACTGATTCGTTCGTGTGGCTCTGCAATCTGAATCTCGACGATGTGTTTGTGGATGGTCGTATTCCCTCCTTCAGGAGTTTGAATAATCATCTGAGGTCTCTGCCGCCAGCCACAGCTGAAGCAGCAGCAGAGTATGTCGATCTTTTCGATAAGATCTTCACATCTATCGAGCGGTGTATCAAGACTCTGATGGCCCACCCGTGGCTGTCATCCCTTTGGACTTTGCAGGAATGTGTTCTGCGTCCGTACTCCTGGTTGCTATTCGGAAATGGCGAGCTTCTGTTCGAAGAAGGCCTATCTCACGCATGGACGACGACTACGCTTCGCGAGCTGGTTGCCTCCATTTCTGAGCTGACGCTGACCGAGGACCGCGCCAACCTGCTACGAAAAGCGGAGAGTATAACGGTAGATCAAGGCTCTCCAGGGGTAAGCCGTGTGGGATACACTAAACTGTTTACTGAGAGAGTGGATGAGGAAGGGATTGCCTTCCGCAAGAGCGGTCTGAACTTTAAGTTAGGATACAACCCCAACATCGTCTACTCCGCTGCACAATACCGAACTGTCAGCAGGCCGCTGGACAGGATATACGGCATAATCCAGATATACGGCCTCTCGTGCACGCCCTTTCCAGCAGGAAAGGATGAAGATGAAAAGCTTGCTTCTTTGGAGGACGAATTTGGATCTAAATTAGTGGCTCAGTCTCCCGTCATGTCGCAGCTGTTCACACATATGACAGATCGGAAGCCAAGGAGGACTTGGCTGATCACACAGAAGAGTTCTGTCCATCCGGATCTTATAGAATTCAGGGCTACTTGGGCCGGCACAAGTACGAGTCTGGGCGAGATGCGCGTGGATACAGACTCTGGTCACCTTGAATTCAAAGGGAAGGCATGGGATCTGCTTGACTTCACCCAGAAATCCTTCGCGCCAGAATGTCAACCAAAAGGCAGCTTCATGGTCCATAAGCAAGCGAAACTGCTACTTGATCATCACGCTACAGAGCTGCTGGGGATTGAGGCAAACGAGGAGGTCAAGGGGGTAAACATGCACCCGGTTCTGCAAAACCTCATGGCGTCTCATGGTGGTATGAATGGGAAGTTGAAGCTGTTGCTGATAGGAGCCACACGGGCGCCGTCACCTATACGGCGCTATATCGGCTTGGTGGTCCTGCAAAGCGAGTCTGGTAACAACCAGGTTGATGGATCCGGGCGGGGTTGGGAGAGGCTGGGCCTTCTTACCTGGCTTGGAGTTGATAAAATTTATGACCTGACCAAGGGTGAGCCCAAGGCTCCACTGCCTTTATGGCACGAGACTAGTTGCTTCATTCGCTAGAGTTTAGCTATTAGTCGAGATGCATGTCTACCTGCTATGTACTCCTGCGGATACGTGTTCCCTGTTGACCATATGGCTAGGTCTTCCAACTTGTCTAGATGAGTTATTCGACGTGGGAAATTAAAACAAATGGTGGATCTGCATGAGTAGCATCATTCTCAACCATACGATGATGTTATGAGCGATTGAATAAGGAGCTAATTAAGTGTATCTCTTTGTCTGTCTTTGGGGAGATCAACCACCCACAGATTCTTTTCCAGGACTGACACATGAGGAACAATTCAACGGTAGTTTCACAGTCGCATGCCATGATGCCATGAAAGGTACAGTACAATCAGAATTCAAAGCAGGGGAGATGGGGGTCAGTACTTCAAACGCATGAACCTGGTTCCATATGACAAGGCCAACTCTTGAGGAGACACATTCACACTTAGTTCACCAGAGAGACATGCAAATTTGGAGGAACACATTAGTTTCCATTTGTCTATGTACCGTTCACCTCCACCAGCCTGTTCCTGACCCAATATTTAGGCTCGACATGCTCGAAGCTAGCAAATAGCTGCCGACAACACCGGCGGGGAATTTGCAACGATAGACAGCCCACCCACAACAAAATTCAATGTGTCAAGTCGCACTTGTGAAGACGAAAGTAAGCCGACATAAGAACTCCACATTCCCAGATCATATCGCACCGCCTCCCATCCGCGACCAGTCCATAGCAATAAAAATACAAAAGACCACCCTCTTTCCTTTAGACTCCACCGCAATGCCACAAAAGCAAATTTGGATGCCAGACCGTGCGGTGGAGCTGACGACCAAAAGACAGGTTCAATACTCATGATCGGTATACCCCGACAAAAAGAAATGCCGCGAAGCGTTCCATCTTTTGGATAAATGTAGAAAATAATGTACAATTTCCACCAAATAAATGTGTTCCGTCAATCTAGCTCCGCCCTAGTTGCCAACCTTGAGCCGTTTGGGCTCATTGCTGGGCTCGATGGGGTCCGAAGGCGGACCGTTGCTGCTTATCTCCGGGCTCTTTCTCTTGCCAGTGTTGGAAAGTTCCTCCCGCAGGAAGCTAGGGCCTGATCCAACAATGGGAGTTGCGAAGTTGAGCGGGCTAGGAAGCGTGTTGCTGTCGTGACCTCGTGCATACATGTCGGGGAAGAACGAACTTGGACTGGGAAGAAACTCGTTGTTCATATATCGAGAGGGAAGTGCAGAGGCTGGGGTATCAATGTTCATATGGCTCTGGTTGTTGGGGTTGGGAGGACGTGCGAATGGGTTTGGTGGCCCAGTCGCGCCGGCCGAGAGCAGTGTGGTGGTGGCAGATGGCGATGGCGGTGGGAGCACCATCCCGGAGTGCGAGTCCCCAGGTCGCGTTGTTTGGGACGTAGCGTCAGTGGAGTGACCAGGACCAGCAGAGCTGGACTCTGCAGTGTTGCTACCGGCATCCGACGGCTCGTCGGGAATTTGCACCTTGAGGCGGGGTCGTGCCCCGCCTCCAGTGCGCAAACTGTTGGTGCGCGAAGGTGGAGGGAAGTCTCCCTCGGGTATGGAGGAAACGGAAACTTGTCGCTTTGGTGGAACCGGGCCCGTCTCTGCCCTCTTGGGTGCCTGGGGTGGAGAGGTGGTGTTTCGCAAAGAAGAGGGCATGTCCAATGACTGTGATCGGCTGCCATTGGGGTCACCTTTGCCGCTGTGCTCCGCAAAAGCAGCCAGATGCTGGGACAGGACGGAGCGATTCTCGTCTATCGGCGTAAAGATGCTGTGCTGTTTCCTTTGAGGCATCTTCTTGATGGCTGAGGCTGTGTCTAGTAGAGGCGCCTGTGGCATAAGTCTGTCACTGGCTTCAGCCTTGGGTTGCAACGGCGCTGGCGGGCCCTCTTGACTCTGAGGTTGCGGCTGAGGAGGCGGTGGCGGCGGAGGGCTGCGAATTTCCGAGTGCGGAGGTTGCGGTGATGGTTGCGGTGGAGCTTGCGCTGGAAGTCCGTGGGTCTGCTGTGGCGGCGAGAGCGAATGTCTGACGGGCGGCGGTGGCTGTTGAGCTTGCTGAGGTGGCGGGGGAAAGTTTGGAGGGACCGAGGACTGCCTGTGGTGGTTCTCCATATACTGCTGCATATGAGGCGGAGGGGGAGGATAAGGATACTGATGACCAGGCTGGGGCATGTTTGGGTTCTGCGGGTTGTAGATGGCCGGTTGAGGAATGTATGCATAACCATTGACCTGCGGGCCCTGAGGAGGCCCGTGGGGGCCTACCTGCTGAGGGACCATGTGAGGAGGCATGCGTCGCATGTCGTTTCGCGAGCCAGGTCGCGAGCCGATTTGTGGCTGAGGTGTATGTACCCTCTGGATACCCTGGGCAGCATGCTGAGCAAACGCGACGCCGTTCGGTATGGGCGGAGATGCCGAGGGAGTGTGGTGCCTCATGTGCTGGAAGGGCGGCTGTCCTTGGAAGTGCTGGGGCATCATGGGAGTTCCCATGCGCTCCCCATGAGGCGGGGTGGCGTCGCCTTCGTCGTCCTCGTCGTCATCCGCGCCACCGTTGAAGTCCGCAGGCCCTTTGTGCTCGTTCGGGCCGCCATGATAGGTGTATCTCGTGATAAGCTCCCGCATGTCGCCGGACGAGTATTCGTACAGCTTCTTGTTCTGACCAAAGATGAAGACGGCGACATCCACGGAGCATAGGACGGAAAGCTCATGTGCCTTCTTGAAGAGACCACCCTTGCGCTTCAGGAAGGTGCTGGAGGAAGGCATATCGTCAGCAGGCGGTCCCATGAGTAGAGAATTGAGTCAACCTGGGCGGCGGGGAGCGGAGTCTTACACAGAGCGGTTTCTATCATCCTTGATGGCCTTGATTTCGATCTTTCTGCGACCCATATTGAAGGGCTTGCGACACTAGGTGTCCAGAGCAGCGATGTAACAGAAGTTGGTTATGACAATAGACAGGACTCTATTTCCAGTGGGTGCGGCCTTGCGGCGCTGGCCGTGCAAGCCAGCTTTGGGTCGAGTCGAAACTAGGCCTGGAGTATATGCGAAGAGGCTGTTGGCGGTGACTAAGGGAGGAAGGAGCAGGAAAATAGGCGGAAAAGTGGAGGAGGAGGATAAAGATAGCTATGAACGGCCGGGTCGAGGGCAGACGGCGAGCTATATTTACTGCTCTGTAGTCTGGAGAGGCAACGGGGACGGGCCGGTGGGTGGCAGGCCTGGCTCCGAGTAAGGTCGAGTGAGAAAGGACGAGCCTAGTTGCAGGTAAAGACCATCAGTGGGATGCCGCGGCGGATGGATCGCGAGAGCAGTAGGCACGAGGCAGGGTGGACTCGACACACAAGGGACGATGACGGGCGGCGCAGGCGGGCCTTTTTGAGTGTTCCTGGCCGGATGCAGCCACGGCGAACAGGCGAAGGAGCAAGATAGGAGAATGACAGGCAGGTACGCGGGCAGGAGAGATGGATACTTGCAGGTCAGTAGTTTGGGCAGCCGAGTATCAGCATTAGCTTGGACTCGATCGCATGTGTGTGTGCGTACGGTGATGCGATGCGATGGCGTGCAGGTTAATGGGGCTGAACGGGTTGATGGTGATGCTAATAATAGAAAGGAGAGAGAGAAGGGTATGGGTGCAGCGCACGAGAGTTGCAGGCGGGCCAGGTTTTAGTTCTCTTGCGGGTTTGGGGGGTGGTTGGAGAAGCTGGGTAAGGCTCTGGTTCTGAAGCGGGCAGGTGCGCAGCGGGTGGGCAGGCGGGCAGGGATTTGGGGCAGCAAGAGACGCAGAGACGCAGCAAGACGGAACCGTTTTCGGGAGGAGGTGGGAGAGGTGGGAGGGGTGAAGGAGCAGCAGTCCCTGGCAGGATGCACACTGCACCTTGCGCCTTCACCTCTCGTGTACTCGCGACTGTACATGCAATCTCTTGTCTGACAGGCACACAGTGGCGGTACTGGCCATGTACCGTGGACTACCGTAGACCGTAGACAGACATGACCGAACGAATCTCACCTCACCTCGCCTCGTCTCGCCTACTAGCCTCGTTCCCCACTGGACAGGACTCGGCAGCACGGAGCAAAGGACTCGAGTGACCTGACCCGACGCGACCCTCGATCGACTCGACTCTTGCTGGGTCCGATTCGAGGCAAACCAGGAAAATCAGGAAGCCTGCAGGCCTCGGTACCTGACATTGACGTTCGGCTTCGACGCTAACATGTTCTTTCAACGTTCCTGCCTCGTGCTGTCTGGAATCAAAGACAGAACCAGTCCTGGGCCGTTGCCTTTTCCGGAACAAGCATCGCCATTCGATGATCCTCACCCACCCAGAACCCACACTCCAGACTGGACTGGGCCGGGAGTGTTAAGCTCGACCTGGTTAGGACCGGCAGTCCCTGCTAACATGTCCACGCAGCCACGGTGATGATGTCGAGTGCACAACTCTCGTTTCCTTTTTGGGCTTGTCCCAGCATTGCACCTTGCATCTTGCAACGGCCAGGCAAGCATCGGATAACCAGACGGCTCCGACAGTGTGGGAGATGTCCGCCCGGCCAACCACAGCAGGCCGCATCTAGTCAGTTGAAACACCCCAGAAGCGGTGATCAAGACGAGGAAAAAGAACAGAGGGGAAAAAAAAACGGCCTGTGCCAAGGGTCATCCGCTGGGCCATTGGAGCACCAGGGTGTTCCCTGACCCCAGGGACGACACCATCGTCAACCCTTGCAAGAGACGAAGCCCCGTGGTGTGCTAGCCCTCCAGTAGCCTCCCGAGTGCCGAACATGGTATCACCAACTCATTCCGTCGCCATTGATGACTGCTGCAACACTCTTAGCCGTCGTCTTACTGCATCTTCACGCCGATTTTTCTTTGCATCAGGATTATGATCAATCATCCTCGTCAGGTACATCTCTGCGGTTCTTCGCAACTGTAATGGCCTCACGGCAACGCCGCTATCTGCCAATTGGGACGGCTGCCCCATCCGGATCCGTGACACTCCCGGTTGCAAGGCTCTTGGCAAATCGAAACTCTGATCGTCAGAGGCCCGCCCTTGACAATGCAAATCCGCGTGGCCAACCAGCAGTCGCGATATACCCAGGCCTATATTTTGTATTTTGTAGACTACGTTTTACAGCGCCCGCGCCTGTCTGCGTCTGCGCCTGAGCCCCTGCCAGCCTGCCTGCCAGCCAGCCAGCCAGCCCTACGAGCCCGAGCTCGACAAACGTCTACCGCGACGCGAGCCCTAGATGCGCCCGGCCGAGAAGTCCATGGGATCGCTAAGCAGTACAGTACCTGCAGCTGCCCCAGCCTTGCAGAGGACGCCCCCACTGATTTACAACGGCCGTCAATGCGTCGTACGTGCTCCAAGCGCGCAACGACTCGTTTCCCATTCATCGGTGTCTCGCCCTGGGCTGACCTGGGCTGATCTGCGGTAAGGTAGTCTAGACTACACAACATGCTGCTGGTCACATTGCAGAATCCAGAGAAGCGACGCCATTGGCAACCCAGAAAGTCAACACACAAGGTTTATTATAGACTACGCTATTCTCCTGCATAATTGTCACGACTGCATCCACAACTCTGGCAAGCCAAACCCCATGTCGATCCGCTTGAAGCTATCTGCTCGCTCTTCGCCGATATTAAATGCAACACCAGGGCATCAATATGCAGGAACCACGTCTTATTGGCGACTCTGGACGACATCCGACCTTCTTTGGGTGACCGTGTGACCTTGGCAGGGGCAGGTCATGGAGCTTGTTGTTGCGGTCCCGCGGAGGAGGTGAGCACGCAGGTCAGGGCAGCCTCGCCTTTGTGGCCCGTGGTACACCATACAGAAGCCAATTTCGAGAATTCTGTAAGCTTGGCACCCACTGGTCAATGGCGTCTGACTCCGTGCAGCTCCCCACCCGCACGCACGCCTGATCATCTGCACAAGGGGCAGGCCATGCACAATGATCCAAAATTGGGGCTGTGAGTGCTGCCCTGAATCTCCGTCAGATTTGCGAAATCTAAGCGGGCTATGGAGATTCATCCCCCGGGTAGGGCAGGCCTTGGGCCGGGAGCTTCGTGCCGTGCCTACTATTGTAGACTACGTGCCTTTCCCGCCTCCGCCTCCGGCATCGTGCTACTTATGTCTCACCCACGGCCCGAAATAACTTAAAAATTTGCTGCGCGACCTAAGTGAGGCCCTGAGGCTCTTTCCCAAGTCGCACAAGCCTCTCGCGCTGCAATGACGGCTGCGGACTTTCTTGAGAGCCGCTGGGGAGCTAGGGGAAGCTATGGAAGGTTTCACCCTCGCACGTCGACGCCGTCGGAGCTGTCATCGAGTCAGACCTCAAACCACCATCCCAGCCACGTCGAACCCAACAAGCTTGTTGTGACAGGGTTCCCGAGTCGCCATGATGCAACGATGCGAACGTCCCACGGCGCGACCGACCAGATTCGTCGCAACAAATAACGATGCGCTGTCCGACAAAAAGACCAACTAATGCATGAGGATATCAACAACGGCACGAGTGCCGCCATCAGCGATGGCCCACTGCGCATCCACGGCACGACGGGCGATCCTGCGGAACCAGAGCTCGGGCCTATCACACCCCCACCCATCCCTTGCTCACCCCTGCCTCTTGGCTCTTCAGAATCTTGCGTGCATTTCTGCAAGGAGGTGGGGTCGCTAGCTAAGCGCCCGGCGGCTATCAGTTATAAATAGATATTTTTAGAAGTCCATCTTCAACTTCCTCCCCCATGACTGGCCCGTTTCGCTAGCCACTCGACACATCATGCAAAGACATCAATCAGGAGATCAAAAAACACCCGGGCTTGACGCTTTTGGCGTCCTGGCACGGAGACAAGATGTGAACAACACCTGCCTACTCGTGAAGATTCTCAACTACGACCTCGGGCGTGGGCTCGCGACCGACGGGTGTTTTGAAGCCCGCGAGACTCGCCGGCCCGTCCTACCCCGCCGGCTTACTCCTCAAATCCCACCCGTTCCTCCGAGTCGCCGTCCACTTACAGAGCTTCCCCGGCAGAATGGTGCGTCGCACCTGTCGAATTGAAGGTTGCGATCCTTCGCCGAGGAAGGATCAAATTGGACTCGAACATGGTGGGCAACACCACTAATACCGAAAAAAGCCAAGGGGATCTCACCTAACCTAGGGACGGTCCTCGCGCGTGACAGCAGCGGCATTCGAGCGCACTAGCTGGCTAAATGTGCGGTTTTTGATCTGGGCTGCACGATTACCACGGTATCTTTATGGTTGATGCGCGTCATGATCCCAATATAAGATGCTTTGATTACATGCGCACTGACAGGAGAGGGCACCGGGGTGTAGAAGCTGGGGTCGCACCTCGAGCCTGTCGTCGCTCGAATCTGGCCTTCGAAACTTGATCGTAGCCTGCATGAATAACCTGCCATGCTCGATGGGCAGATGGGGTGGCCTGTCCCCCTCGGTTACCTGCAAACCCTGCAGCCCTATATGCCATCGGTCTGTGCGACGACCGTTCAGCTGATATTCCGGGCCTTGTCTTGGGGGAGGTGGCGTCCATTGTGCAATGCTGTCTGTCTGGGGGCTTCTTAAGCGACATCTGAACCCGAGTCAGTGATAGATCAGATCACCGCGCGATGAACGGAACAGCCATGCGAGACTAGCCAAGCCATTCTATTCGAGAGCACACACAACTTCAGATGGGACCATCTCTGGGCGCGCAACGCCGTACGTACGACTGCCGAGCGGGCGCGCCTGGTCTTCTCCACCCCGCCTGAAGCCTCATGGGCACACGCCTCCGCTCCGCGGGCGAATACACGTATCCATCTGGGCAGCAGCATGATAATGCCTCGCCTCTCTTTTTGTCTCATTCTGACATGAAACAGCGGCACAGGCAGGAAGCGGGCTAACGTACAGCCTCGTCGGACTCTGTCCTCCCCTCCGCGACCACGTGCACCTATTCAGCCGGGCGTGCGATGCGGTGCGGTGCGGTGCGGTGCCTGCTGCGCAATGCTGTGCCTGCCTTTCCCCCACCCAACCACCACCATCCTCCGTACATCCACGCATGTTCCGTCACACACAACCACCCACACCCACATATACCACGCCGCAGATGTTTCGAAACAAACCAGTAGGGCTGAGCCGCACCCCATCCATCCAACTGCCCATCCTTTCCTCTCGCACCTGGGGCCGGCCCATCGCATGGCCCCCGAAACACGCCGGCGCAAAGCTGTAGTCGGGTGGTTCGCGGATGCGGGCACAGAGAGAGAGAGAACGAGAGAGGATGGATGGATGGGTTATCCCAGAAATCGAACCAAAAACTGATGTCCTCCTGCCAGGACCCGTCTTACGGGCCGCCCTCCTGGCCTGCGCGGACGAGGCAACCAGCGATCACTCACGTAATCAAATAAAATCTAACCTGGCGGGCAGCTGTGGTTCGCGCCACTCGCTGCGCACACGCAAACATGTTCCCGTTCCTGTTCTTCGTCATCTCCCCCTCTAGTGTGCTTACCCAGCTGTGGCCCACCGTCATTGCAGAGCAACAGAGTCAAGTGAAGCAGAGGGCCCTGAGGGATGTACCCTGCGCTCGAGAGCACTAGGAATCGCGAGAGGCTCCAGGCTCACGCAGGCACGAAAGCTTATAGAGTATCTCTGTCTGACAGCAAATCCTGTCGATCATACTGCATTCTACGACTTCATCCCAGAGGAAGGAAGTTTGTTTATCTCGAACAAGCAAGTGCACACTGAGCCAGGCACACACACACACAATCCAACCTAGAGGATTCCGGAGAGCCGTAGGTAGGATGGGATCCGGTGGTCTGCTTCATCTCCCCCCGACCCCAAAGCGCACCGCAACACACCACCACCACACGCACCACCACCACCACACCCACACTCGACTCGCCCGCCCGACCCGTCCGCGTCAGCTGGGCGAATCATGACCACGAACACCACCACAGAGGAGTCCCTCACGCACTGGCACGACATTTGTCTCTCATTTTCACAGATAAGCGAGATGGAGGTGGGTGCAAGTATAGCATTAATCTCAACCTGGATGTAACACCACCCCCGCATGTCAACTCCCACATAACTGCATGTTTCTAAACATAACACACGTGGGGAAGAGAGGGCGGGAGACGAGGAGGAAAAAAAAGACGCGCAGGATTTTGCTCATCTGCAGTTTTGTTTCTCCCACCCCTACCCTACCCCCCTACCCCTTGCCCCTTACAGGTAGAGGTAGGTCCCCTTTCTTCTTCAAGCTTCCCGTCGTCACGCCTCGCCATACGTCCCCGTCGTGTCGTCCCCGCCGACCTTGTTGGACATGGTACCGTTGAGCATCGGGCAAAGCTTCTTGTTGGTCTTGATATGACCGACCTGTCCGCAGTTCGCACACTTGCGCGTGGTACCGCCCTTCTCGACCGACGGTTCCGGCGACAGGGCCGAGCCCCCGCCGCCCCCGCCGCCGAACCCGACGATTGCGGGTCCGCTGGCGCCGGAGAGGCTCGCCCGGGCGCCGCCCTTTTGCTTCTCCCGTTGCTGGCGGCGTTCCCTGTTCTTCTTAAGGCGCAGCTCCTCCTGCTCGAGCTTGCTCCTAATGACTCGGTCCCTCTCCTCGTTGCCGGTCCACTGGATGTTGTAGACGTCGATGTCGGCCTCTTCCAATTCCCTCCTGGCCCTTGTGTACTGCGCGATGACACCCGCGTCCTCGATGATCTCCTCCTGCTCCTTTTGTGTGCCGTCTGGGAGCTTCACCGTCCTGACAATCCGCAGCTTCCGCTTCGCGTTGCGAGCACTAATGGCGCTGCGACTAACCTGGCTTACGCCCTCATCGAAGCGGGGAGTAGCAGCTACTTGAGGCTGAGCATTGAACCGGTCGTCCTCGTCATCCTGGGGCTGCACATCCGCGTCATCGTGGACGGCCGCCTCGCTCAGCGTCTCCTTTTGCTTCCCCCAGATGTCGGCGATGACCTCGGCGTAGGCATCGTTCTGTTTCTTGACGTTGTATGAATGACCGCCGTTTGCCTTGCGCTCTCGCTCGAGGGCATCTGCCGATGTAGACTGTGGTCCTTGCTCGTGGTAGACATTGAGGAATCCGCCCTTCATAGAAGTTCTGATAAAACTGAACCCGAGGCCTCGGCCTGTCGGGTCACCCTCGCCGCGAAGCTTTAGCATTGCCTTTCCGGTCGTGGCATCGATGAAGGCCTTCGATGTGTTCCATGGGGTCAGGTGGACGGCCAAGCTTTCTCCCTCACCCGCTTCCTTATCAGGGTTCAGGGCATCAACGGCGAATCCAGATTTCTCCACTTCGTATGTTCCGACCTGCATGGCATCCATCAAACATACATCCTCGGGTTGCACCATCGAGTTGATCGTCTCAGGGTCCATGAGCCGTTCTCCGTCTTTCAGAGTCCAGTTCCTGGCCTCTTTGTTGAATGACAGGAACTCTTTCAACTTTTGTCGATTTTGTGCATCGTTCGAATCCTTGACGTGGGTTGTAATGTCGTTGAGAGCCACATGACCTTTCTTCATGATCAAACGGTATGACAGCATCTTGAGACGATTCTTGCTCGTGTTGGTGACCTTGCGACTATGCGGGCCTGGTACCTCGACGGATGGGAAATTCTGTCCCACAACGTACAGGTGATCGATTCTGCGCATGTAGTACTGACTGCCCTCTTTGGTATTTGTGATACGGCCGATGAGGAAGTCGGTCTTTCTGGGCTCGTGCTTGAAAATAGGCGCTCGGTACATCTGATTCTGCAGGGTAGGCACTGTCTCCCCCTTGTTGACGTCTCCGAAATTGGCAAACGGAGATCGATCTTCGGGCAGCAGGACCTTGGTCTCGCCAATGGATGGCTTATCAGCCGGTTTTTCCTCCGCATCATTGTTGACGCGGAAGTAGTTGACGACTTTGCTGCCCATGCCGAAGTTGGACAGGACGGTCGGGATTTCTTCGCAGTACTCGAAGAGGACAGCAGTCGAGTTGTCGTTAAGACTTATGTCTCTCGACTCCTTGTAAATGTCGCCCACTCTCTGGTTTTTGAACTCTCTCCGTTTGAACCATCTGGGCTTAATCCAGCCTAGCGATTTGTTGACCTGTTTGAGCACCCGGAATGGAGGTCGGTGATAGCTAAAGGCACTTGGGTCGGTCATTTTGACCTGGAAGTATGGCCATAGGAGCTTGCGGGCTGGAGTGCTGTGCTCGACTTGAATGCCACCTAGTGTCGCCCTGACCTTGTCTCGCACGTTCTCCTTGAGAGCCTCGTACGCATCATCATTCGACACATTAAACCGCTGAGTGATATCTTGGGCCATCTTGCCATCAGCCATCCGCTTCATCTTCTGGTTGGTCTTGGGTCGCTTTGCTGGCCGCTCCGTCTCCATGTCGTCGATCAGAAGATAGGGATCATTCATGTCCAGGCGTACACGCTTGGCGCTTCTCGCCGTTGCGTCCTCGAAATTGTCGAACGACGGAGCTACGAATCGCGAGATCTCAGGCAGACCTGGAAGATGGGACACCTTGCGCCGCTTAGGAGCAGGGCGATCGATACCCATCTCCAAGAACCAATCATCATCTTCTTCAGCAATAGCAGGCCCGGGCGAATCGTGACGGTTCTTTAGAGGAGGATCAATTATGTCATCCCAGTCCTCGCAGACTGTCTCGATATCACGCAGAGTGAAGCCACCAACGAGCTCCAACTCAGAATCCGGGTCGTCTGCTGTGAATATCTCAAGCTCGATGGGATCGACAGGCTCCGGAACAAGCAAGGAAACCAAGCCGTTCTTCTCGGCCATTTGTATCTTTTGGAGGGTCGTCTGCGAGGCGGGTCCGGGGACCCTGAACTGCTTCTCTTGGTCGACGTCGAGTTCCAAGCTGAGCTTCGTAGGAATGAGAGGCTTGGGGTTCCTGGGAGGTTTCTTGTCGACCCAGTTAGCCTTCCTCGGGGGGAAGAGCTCGTTGAAGTTGAGAATCTTTCCCCTCTCGAAGTCCGGGAAGGTCTGCTTCAAAAGATCGAGCACACTCTCGGGGGCCGCAGGGATAGACGGGTCCTGGTTGGCCATGGGATAACTCGGCTCGGGGTCGAAGTTGAGGGCTCGCAGGTTGGCCAGATCGTCGCCGCCAGACATCTCGATGTCCTGCTGGTCGGCGTCCGCGATCGCAGCCCCCGGTGACAGGGCGGGCTCGCCGACCAAGGGTGAGGATTCCCGACCATCGCCGAACAGATCATCGTCGTTATCGTTGCTCGTGCCGCCGTCGCTGGTCAGGGCAGGGGGTTGCTCGGAGCCGCCGTTGACGGCTTCCTCCTCATCGGGAAGATCATCGTCGCTGATGTCTTCGAAGTCGAACGCATCGTCGGCTTTCTTGGACTGATCAATAGGGCCTTCGAGGGTGAAGTCCGGTTGATTAGCGGGATCGTTGTCGAACAACTTCCTTATTGCCTTCTCGTCGTCCTTTTCCTGGGTCGCCCAGTCAACCACATCTGCCATGGGCGATGCAGACTCGCGCTTAACGTCGTCATCAGTAGCCATGGTGAGGATCTATAGCCAGGTCGGGCCTAGCAAGCCGGGGTATGGAGTGGGCGTGTGGTGCTCAAGTGCTCAGAGGTGTCGACGGTGCGGCGGCCTCCCAACGACCTCGCAACGTCGCGTCGCGCGTCGCGGCAAAGACTTAGGTCATGCCAGTAGATCCAGGCAGTGCAGTTGCCGGTGGAAGAGCTGGCTGGTGAGGTGCGCGACGAAAGAGCGAAGGTCGCAATCGTATCGGCCTGGTTCGAGACTGGGTTTCGATGCGGGCGAGCGGGCGTGTCGAGAAGGAGGAGACTGCGACGCTGTGGGATTCAACGGGGAAACTGTTTCGGCGCTCGTCGCTTGTCGCTTGCGGTTTGCCGTGGAGTCGAGGGGTTGGTCGTGTGAAAAGAATGTTGCAAAGTTGCCTGCTCACCTCGGTCGAGGCGAAGGTGGGAACTTCGGGGGTGAAGTTAGGTCGGCCCAGCGTGACCCAAGATGCAGTGACAGTGGCCTGGGCCGGTGGGAGAGCCGCTTTTGATTGAGGAGCAAGGAGCTAAAATGAGTGGGCACGTACCAAGGGTGGGACAACGCGGAGGTGCACGGGCCATCCCCGCTCGAGAAGGCCATCAGAGTCTGGGGGCTGTTGATCTCAGCAAATGCATACAAGACATGGGGAACAAGAGAGGCAGACCTCTGCTGGTACAATATGGATTTCACACCTGAAATCCAATGTACTGGGTGGAAACTTTGCCTTTTCTATTGTAAATTTTACTCATCACCATTCTGACAGCACACTTCACTTATTGCATGAGAAATCATGTGGCCGGTGCCGTGATTGATGATGTACATCCGACACAGAGCAGCACTCGGCCTGCGTGATGAACAACACGGCTACTCTGGGAGCTGTATGGATAGACTTGGCAGCAACTTGCTGTCTTTCTCTCATACCGACTACGCCTGGCCTCAATCATAAGCATGCTGCTGAGTGCCGCAGGAGAAAGGCGCATGTCATACTTCCTCATGGCCGTGCTACCGTGACTGCTACCGGACAATTACAAACCCGGAGCCACCTACATCGGCCTCAAGTCAGCTGGCTCAACATCAACACCAAAATCCTTATTGAACGCAAGCAAAGCGTTGGGTCTCCCCGTTTTGTCATAATCACTTTGAGGCGTATACGGCCCGCGGTGAGCAGCCGGCTGTAAATTTGTAGGACCCGCGCGAAACATAAAATCGTGGACCTCTCGCACGTCCATGCGCCATTTCTGTAGCTTGTGAACTCCGCCACGCATAGAAACGCAATATATTGGCCTGTCATCAACACCATTGTTCTGTGACGTGATGCGGAATTGTCATTGCCCGTCTGTTGCCGCTCTAGAGTCGGCTTGACACGCCCTTATCATGTGGAGTTGACTAACGAGGCCGATATCGTCGTTCTGGCACTGACTTGCAAAAGGGACTGCCGTAATTGAGAGGCATTTCTTGTTCATGCGCAACTGAGCAACTCTTCGTTCGTGCATCAACAAGCCTACAAAACTGCCGGCATCACAAGAACTGGCCAACCAACTGTGTCTATCCCTTGAAAGCAGACCACCTTGAAGCCCTGAGTCGTGAAGCCTCAGTGAACCCAGCTACCGGTAGATGACCACCTCCTACCCTGTTCAGCAGAACAAGATACTAACTCGGCCCAGTAGAACGTCATTTGCTCGTGAAAACAACCCATCATGTCGGCGACAGCATCCAAGGCCGCCCTTCAAGAGCGCTTTGTGGGGAAGACCCTCCACGAGGTCCCAACCCCCAGCATCGTGCTAGATCTCGCCAAGCTCGAGGTCAACTGCCAGCGGATGATCGATGCAGCCGACAAGAATGGCATTGGATGGCGAGCCCACATCAAGACTCACAAGGTCAGCATCTTGTGCCCTTGTCATCGGGGTGAGCTTGTCCAGGAGATCATAGCGGCTGACCAGGTTCTGCACAGACGGAGGAGCTCACGAGGCTTCAAGTTGGCGAGAACTCCAAGGCGCCGGCCAACATCATCGTCTCCACCGTCCTCGAGGCAGAGAAGATCGCTCCTGTGTTAAAGGACTTTCAAAGCAAGGGGCGCAGTGTGAACGTGAGCATCTACGGCAGAGAGAACCCCCACTGTAAATGAACATGCCAACCTAACTCCCAGAACAGGTCCTCTACGCATTCCCCCTCTTCCCATCCGCAGTCCCCCGCCTCGCCGCCATCTCCAAGGCCCTGGGTCCCGACTCCGTGTCCGTCATGATCGACAACCCAGACCAGGTCCCGCTCCTGGCCGACCTCAGGTCTCAGTCCGGCGGCAACAAGCCGCGCGCTTTCCTCAAGATCGACGTCAACTACCACCGCGCGGGCGCCATCCCCGGCACCGCCACCTACCAGTCCCTGCTCAAGGCGATCCTGTCATCCGAGGCCGAGGGCTCCTGCGTCCTCCACGGCCTGTACGCCCACGCGGGGCAGTCGTACTGTCAGTATCAATTCTCTCTTGCAACGGATCCCCGACTTTCGTGTTTTGGAATGTTCTAGAATGCAACACTTTAGGATCCGTAGCAGGACTAACGTCACCATTAGACACGCGCAAGGACTGGGACGCCCTCATGTACCTGACCGACGAGTTCGCCACCCTGAGCAGCGTTGCAAAGGAGATCCGCGCCCAGAGCCCCGGCCACGACCTCATCCTGTCGGTGGGCGCCACGCCGACAGCGACAGCGCTGCAGCACCCAGACTTGACCGCCTCAGGAGGAGGAGGAGTCGGGGAGACCGGTGCCCGCGTGGCAGGCCTGTCAAGCCTGATCAGCACGCTCAAGGGCGATGGCCTCGGTCTCGAGGTCCACGCCGGCGTGTACCCGACCCTGGACCTGCAGCAGCTCGCCACGCACGCGCGCGATGGCTCGCTGCTGAGCAGCGGCGACATCGCCATCACAGTCGTGGCGGAGGTGGCGTCGCGCTACGAGGGCCGCGGCGAGGGCGGGTCCACCGAGGCGCTCGTCAACGCCGGGTCGCTGGCCCTCGGGCGCGAGCCGTGCAAGGAGGACGGCGAGGGCCACTACGCCGGCTGGGGCGTCGTTGCCCCGTGGGGCGAGGCCGGGCTCGAGAAGTCCGACCCGGCCCCCAGGGACTTCCCTGCCGTCCACCGGGGCTGGCAGGTGGGCAAGATCAGCCAGGAGCATGGTGTTCTCGTGTGGAAAGGGGCGAGGGAGGCCGAGGTGCCGTTGAGGTTCGGGCAGAGGGTCAAGATATGGCCGAACCACGCGTGCATCGCTGGCGCTGGGTACGATCACTACCTAGTGGTTGACAGCAGGAGGACAGGGAAGGAGGACGAGGTGGTAGATGTGTGGCAAAGGTGGAACGGCTGGTGAGCATAAATGCAGAAAGTTGGTCTAGATTAATATTCGCCTTTTTTTGTACAAACAACTAGCTTTCCGAAGAGCTGCCCTGCCCAGCTTTTGATCCTGCCACCAGCGAGCAGACCATCTCCCAACTCCAGACGCCATCCATTCTGGACCGCCGCGCATTCCCAAAATTGACACCAAAATCCTCGCACTACGTTTTTCTCCTATACATGGAGACTGCACTCACTACTTGCAGCGCTTCTCGACGACACTGGGTCCAATTTCCTCCCACTCCTTGCGCGAGATCCACATCTGGTGGAAGCTTCCCAGGCTGCCCAGGATGCTTCCGCCGACCCAGGCACCGAAGCGGCGCTCGCTCGTCAGCCCTGCCGCGTGCAGCTTTATCTTCATGCCAGGGTACATCTGGTTGAGCTCGTTGTTGAGCCTGTCGTTGAACCCGTTCAGCAGGCTCGTCGCTCCGGTGACGACAATGTTGCCCAGGAGGTGAGGCCTCAGGTCAACGTCCACCAAGTCCAAACTCTGCTTGATCAATCCCGGTAGCGTCTGGTTCTTGGTGAGGCGGAGATGCTCGTCCGAGACGTGGTACGCCGCTGTCTCGTCCCACATGCCCTCCGCGACCTTGAACCGCTGTTCCCGCCACATCTGATTGTAACCATCAGGCATCTCAAACACACGGCCCGGTTGTGACTTGATGAAGTCCTCGTTCCCGGGGGCTGCGTAGCGCCCGGGACCCTTCCAAACCTCGACCACTGACTCCTTGAACTCGGTCAACAGCCGCTCTTCCTCGTATCGGCGGAAGGAGTCGTGGATCGGAAAGGGGAAGTTCTTGAGCCTGGCGTTCGGCGGTTGTTGGGCATCCACCTGGGTCTTGTTCTCAATCATGAATGTCGGGACAGTGTCGATCTTCGGTTCGTTAGTCTCCCACATGGTGCGAATCTGCTGGGACAGCCATAGACCACCTGCTGAGGACTGAACAGCCGACTTCTTGAGCGCCATGCCATCGTGCACTGCCGTGACAGAGGTGTTTGCCCCGCCAACTTCAATCACCAAAGCTGTTGCCTTTCCTGCCGCGAATGCTGAGAGGACGGGCGTCCTGCTCAGCCAGGCAGCTGGTGTTCCAAAGCTTTCAAACAGCACCTGCATAGCACGCTCTCGGTTCTTGGGCGAGTTGGTCGCAGGTTCCGTCAGCAAGATTGGGTTTTCGTACAGCGCCTTCTCCTGCTCCTCCTGGTTTTCGACCTCCCCCATCGCGACGTCGCCTTCGCCATCCTTGTTCCCATCGTTCAGGCCGTTTTTCGCAGGCGACGTTGGCTTCGTCGGATTCAGTCGGTGGACAAGCATGTTCTCCCAGATCTTGGGCGCGATATCCCAGTCCTCCACTTCCGACTTCGTGTTCATGTAGTTCTGCAGCTCAAGGTCCTCGCGCGGGCGTATGCACTCGTCGCCGAAGGCCAGGGTTCCGTTGATGCGGCTGTAGAAGGAGGGCAGGACGCATTTGGGGACGTCCTCGCCTGCGAAGCCGGCGCGTGTGTGGCAGTAGCCGGGGTCGAGGACGAGGGCAGAAATCTCATCTGGAATACAGTAATCTCATTGTTAGACAATTGAGCGGGAAGGAGGGGGTTTGCGCCACGCGCAAAGGTCACCCACCGCCGCCGTAGACGTCAGCCGGCTGCTGCGACGAGGAGAGTGGCTGTTGAGAAGCCATTGTGACTGGCGCGAATCGATCGCGTCGATGTGAGAAACTCGGCTTGATGTGAAACTGATTAACGCGATCGAGATCAGACACGTCGCGTTGTTGTGCGTTTCTTCTGCCGTGCTTGCACTTCGTAGATGGATGGAAACGGTTGGAAGCTCCAACCATCGAAAAAGCTCCACCAGCAAGCTCATGAGGCGCGGGTGGTACCCCTAACCCACATCCAACTTGGGGGGGGTACCCCGACCTCCTCCTCAAACACTCTGGATAATTCAACAATCCAACGACGTGCCGGCTTCACATGACTATTTCAGATGGGGTGGCTAAGTAAAAGTTAAACTCCAAAGGTAACTCGCATCTGATCTCCTGAAATCGTCTTAGTTCGTGCCTATCTGCATGTAACTACGTTCATTGATAGACGTGCCGCTTATGTCTTCGGCCGTGGAGGCATTTCAAACAGGCCAATGTCAACTGCGTCCAGGTCTCCAAGTCAAAAGACCCAAGCAATTTTTTCTTTTAACTTCCTCAATATGAGAGAGAGATCACCGGCTATCTATGAGTCTTCATACCACTGCCACAGACGCCGGGGGTTGTCCACAAACAACCTCTGAATCTGTGCATCGCTTCCAGCCCAGTCCTTGGTGATCTCGACCAGGGCAGCATCGTTGATATCCTGGAAGTCCTGCTCCTCGAGGCGGCCCCCAACCGCGTCATTCCCCTCCTTGCTCTTGGTATGCGGCCAGTCACTGCCATACACGACCATGTCCGGACCCGCATTGATGATGGTCTCGGCGACCACGCGCATGTCCTCATAAAGCGGCGCCTGGTTGGAGTCCCGGTAAGGACCTGATATCTTGACGAACAAGATTTTCTTCTGGACTAGGTCGATCAACTCCCGGAAGCCTGGCGTCCGGTACGGGTCGTACGTGTTCATGCTCACGTTGGTCTTGGACCCTACCAGGGTGTGCCCGAAGTGGTCGAAGGCGAAAGTGACGCCAGAGTCGACGATGTAGTCGTGTAGGTACACCAGGGATGACAGCGGCGTGTAGAGCTGCAGAACCCAGTCCATCTGTTTTGCCACTGCTGTGTTCTTGCGGACGACTTCGGAAACCTCTGTGCTGTTTTGGCTGTCGAGATTCACTCGTACTACAGTGTCCTGGTCAGCTAGAATACATCTTTCAATTACCCACACAGGACCATGCATTCCCATGTGCTTGAGAGAATGTAAAAAAGCATGTTCCATGGGCGGGTACAGGAAAAGGTAGCCCAACACATCTGGACGCATGATCGACTTACAGCCCCGGACACCTGCTTCCTGAAACGTAGCAAGAGTCATGTCCGTGATATTGTCAGGGTCAATGACAGCTACACCGCGATAGGAACCATTGAATTGGCGTAGAGCATCGATGAGAACTGAGTTGTCGGTGCCGTACACGCTGGGCAACACAATACAGGCGTGGTCTATACCGATGCTGGACTCGAAATCCGTCGCATTCGCAATGCTTGCCGCCTTTGGGGTGTAGTCTGAGGCCGAGATAGACAGATCAGCACCGTATCGCGTAGGTACTGGGCTGAGATCATGTCGGGGGTTCCCGTCACTCATGAAGAATAAATTCTGTTCGTACCTCTATCGGGGTCCAATGGAAACTTCTCCGGATCTATTATATGGATATGGGAATCCCTGCCTCGATTCATTAGTCATTCAAGGCTGGCTAATACACCTCTCAAGTGGACAGTACCAAGATCCTATAGGTAATCTGCGTGCGGTTATGAAGCTGAATAATATGCTCGCAGCAGACAGGATTTTGAACATGGAGGCCATCATGGCGGTTAGGCTGTGACCGGATGAATTATGGTAAAGACCCCTGGAAGTCAGGAGACGTGGAAATCCTATTGTAATATGTCTGACTTGGTAAGAAGCTGCAATCCTGGGAGCTTGATGTTGTGATCTCACATCGCCTTTATACTCCTCTTTCCCCGCTTGGATTTGACCCTGCACAAAGTAATTGTGCCCTCGGCCATCTTCCATCAAACTTTGGAGGCGGGAGACACTCATAAGTTCATATAGGGTTGTATCGAAGTCCACTGCCGCGGCAATAGGATGCAACAGTCCGATAGTCGGACAATCCGGTCCGTCTTGTCTCCAACATACCTAGCCTAGCTCACAATCTCGGGAATAACGTGCTACGATAGCTCGATTTGATGTTTTGTGTCTTTCCAATTCACTTCAACCTTGACCGGTCTTAAGAGGGTCAGAAGTATAAGGTCTCTGTTAGATTACAAATGGATGCATTTGTGCAGATTACGGTCAGAAGCCCGTACCAGACTTATCACACCTTCGATTTACGGGTCAGAGAAAGCTGCATGGTTCCTGCATCAATATACCGTCTGCAGGCTTTTATGCCTCGTTTGAGACTCATGATGGCCTACAATTGATTACGCGTATGTAGCCTGTGCCTATCCACATACGCTTCGACTAGAGTCTAGTATTGTACAACATGGTACCTACGTATATTGGAGATGAGCGTCAGTGTAAGGAATAACTGTTGGAGCACATCCGAGACAAAGAACAAAAGGAACATGCTTCCGCGAAGTGCTGGGACTGTTTTGATGTTGTATGGGTATACTGAGCAGACTATTTCTGAAGCTCGATGACTGAGGTTATGTCTTTGCCTCAGGTAAGAAAGTGTACTCAAATAAGGTAAGACAACCGACTTCTATGACGCTGCATGATGCATAGTGTCAATTCTGGTATTTACAGTATTTCCTTGGGCTTCAGTGCCCTCAATGTCGCCAGAGTGCTCGAAGTTGCAAGGATCTGTCTCAGGAGCTCCTTGTAGTCCCAGCCCAGGGCAGAGGCCGCCATCATGGTGAGGCTGGCTTGGTTGTCACGCCCGGATCTACCGGGCCCAGTCATGTTCTATCGGTCAAGACAGTGTCAGCCTCACAACTATAGGCGCATGTATCAATCACTCCCCAGAATGGCAACATACCGGCTTCATGTTCACATCGAAGAGGGCGAAGCCCGATTCGGGGGAATCCTTGTAACGCCTCACATCGATTCGGATCGGGGCGGTCACGCCGAGAAGCTCGGCAGCTCGCTCCGACTCTCTCATAACACTGATGCACTCATCGGTCAGTACCCAGCGTCAAAAGACAGCTGACCAGCCTGGAGAAGAAACTTTTGGCAAAAGGTGACGAACCGGGCACATATCGGATCTCTATCACAGTCAGGCACAATCCTTGAATTCGCCGTAACAGCAACGGCACCATTGTACGGCGCAATGCCGTCATGGTGGTTGAATCGCGAGACCAGAGGCAGCGCCCAGTACCCCTTGTCCGCTGTGGGCGGCATGACCGTGACGGTCGCCTCCTCGCCTTGCAGGAACTCCTCCAGCATCACGGCAGCGTCCTCGTCGGCGAGACTCTGAGCATGCGCCGCCAGCTCCTCCGGGCTCCGGCACACCTTGACGCCATGGCTCCCGCGCCCGCGGATCGGCTTCGCCACGACGGGGTACGGCAGGTCTCTGAAGGAGTCGGCGGCTAGGGCCCAGGAGCGTGGCATCGTGAAGCCGCCTGATTTTCGCAGGAGGTTGTTCACCCAGTCCTTGTTGTCGTATCGATCGACGCAGAGGGGGCTCTGGCCTACGACGCGAAGCCTTTCGGCGTGCTGGCCGATTTGTGCCGAGGTCTGCAAGGGATGTGAGGCAAAGACGATGGTGTTGGCCCATAGATGGGTCGCCCCTCTATCGATGGCTTCGAGTATGCCATCTTCTGTGTCTGGGAACGTCCAATCGCCGTCGTTTGTGGGGTTGGGATTGACGGTTGGAGTGATGACATCAAGGTTCTTTTTCTGCCCGAGGTTGTATGCAATATCAGCCCCGGAATCCTTGTATCCTGAGAAATTAAAGTCAGTGGAAACGAGTACGGGTGATCCAGCGCGGATACCACGGCACTGGTTAACTACCTAGGTGCAGCCGACGAACCATTGGGCTTCTTGGGCTTCTTGATGCCATCAATGATGGGTGGATCAAGAGCTTGATATAATACGGCCACCCGAGGCTTGGTATTTTGCGAAGTTGAATACCGCGCCGCTTGTGTTGTCTTCCGGAAGCACCTAGCCTGAGCTCTCACCTGACGAGAGACCGCCGGGAGGCTTGAGCGGGTGCGGAACACGGAGATGCTGGCCATAGCCGGGTGAAGGTCCGCCGCTCAAATCAACCTTGAATATTCACATGCAGCTGTTCTGGAGCTGAACATCGAATGTTGATGCCTTTTGCTCCAGCAAATTATTTAGCATAAAGAGTACAAAGTAGGTTCGAGCAACACGGAACAATTACGACACGTCGGCTGTCCACAACGATTCCGACGTGCGACCGGCCCGGCCCCACCTACGGGGTAAAGCCGATGAGGTGGCGCCCAGAACTTGACGCGCCTGCGGACGCTCAACGGTATGGGAACTCCCAGGAAAAGCCTCGTGAATATGGAAGTATCAGCACATTTGTGGACGAATAACAGAGCGAACCCAAGTAGAAAATTTGTTTTCTTTTTGCGTTGTAATATTCTGGATGGATTCCTCGTTGTATGAATGTATTCTGTGTAAGTTCAATACAATCATTTGTTGGCGCGCACAAGCTTAAGCGTCGGTTTGGGAGTGTGGTATTTTCGCCCTATATCAATCAAGTATGTGGCAAACTATTCTATTCCTTTCATAGAGGGGGATACGTGGAGTTGGTATCGTCAAAATTAAAGCCCCCCTCACCAATCCAGTCCAAGTCGAACCACGAGCTCATATCCCCGAGCTCAGTGAGGAAGAATTCAGGCTCGACTAGGTCGAAGCCGTCAACATCGCCGAAGACATCCGACTGGTTCACAGCAGCAGCGGAATCGGCAACGGCGCCGTCCTGAGCCAGCGACACAAGCGAGGCGCCAACAGCGATCTCGGTGCGGCGCTCTGCCTGCGCCTCCTTCCACGAGCTCCACGACGACTCGGTCAGCGAGACGAGCCTGTCGAACTTCTCCACCGCGTCGGCGGCGACGCTCCACGCGCGGCCGAGGACCTTCAGCAGGGCCGAGCACGCCGAGGCGATGCGGGTGAACTCGTCGGCCGAGGTCCCCTCCTTGACGGCGGCGTTGACCCAGAGGCAGTAGAGAAAGGTGATGCCGCTGACGAAGACGGTGTGCGCCGTCAGCCAGGTGTGCGGCAGAGTCGAGAAGCGGTGCATGTCCGAGTGGATGAGGATAGTCTGCGACGCGCTGTCGTAGCACGCCTTCCACGACTCGGCGCGCGGCCGGGGCGTGGCGGGCGACGGCCTGTGCAGGAGCATCAGGCACTGGTGATACTTGAGCTCGAGTCTCTGCGCGACGCCGTCGGCGCTCCGGCGGCGGGACCGCCATCTTAGGTCATTGTTTAGGCGCTCGAACAGCTCGTCGCACCGTTTGTGGCACTTTATCTGCCACTCAGTGACGTCTGATAGCCATGGGAATACGTCTGGCTTGTTCACGACGCGGTAGAGCATAAGTTTGATCTCTGCCGTGATCTGATCAAACCGGAAGGAGTAGTGTGCTGCCTTGTATGGCGATGTCTCGACTCGCATCCGCTTAGCCGAGTTCACAGAAGATTGCATCCCCGTTGAAGCTTCATTGGTTGCATCCATCTCGACCCCAGGAAATTGCACATCGATTGCCTCATCGCGCAGTGTAAGTGGTCGGCCAAGAATGACCGCCAGCCTCCTCTCGATGGAGTATGCCGACCAGAATATTGCCCGTCGAAGATCTCGGCGGACCTGATGTTGACTGACCACCTCTGGGGATGCATCGTGCGGCGGCTGCTCTTGCCATCGCCTTTGAAAGCCCAGATCAAGGCATGTCGTGATGATGTTCTGGCTCAGGAACCAGGCGTTTGGCCCATGTTCGAAACAAAACCCGGCCAAGGTCAGCAAAAGCATCGTTTGTAGACCCTGGAGGCTGTCATGCAGCGCAAGTCGGTCTAGCCGGGACATGGCCGTCGCCAGATATCGAGCGGACTCGAAATCGGACGAGAGACGTGCCTCCACCCTGCGAGCACCAAGCGCGACAACGAGGAGCAGCTGGACTGCATGGAATGGAGATAACGCAGCTTCGATGTCACGCAGCTGGGGCTTCTGGAGCGAGTGTGCAGCGGGAACCTGTCTGGTGAACAAGACATCGAGGCTCCCTACAATATCATCCTCGTTGAGGAATGGGTAAAGCGGCTGCCACGTCTCGAAGTAGGCATCGACAAAGTGCTGCAGGTCGACCTCTGGGGTCCAATCCGGGGGTAGTGGCAAGGCCGGCTTCAAGGCGGCTGTCGTCGAGCTCTCGGTCACATTTCGTTGTGGCGAGTTCCAATAGGCCGTCGACAGCCCCTGAGACTGAGGAATAGCTGCGAAGATCAGGCGCGCAAAGGACACGCCTGAGGATGGTCCGATGTACTTGGGTTCCGTGGCATTGGCAAGTGAGAGCAAGCCGACCTCGTGGGCGAGCGGCTCGCTTGGTCCTATCTGTGTCGACGGGCTGGCCGCCGCGGCGGATCCAAGACCCTCACTCTGAGTTCGCGACAGGCTGTGGGTGTGTAAGTGGCCTTGCACAGAGCCCTGTGTCAGGTCTGACAGTGCGCTCGCGGGCTGATAACGGGAATCTTGATGGGAAGAACCCGGGATACTTCCGTGCTGAGACCTCTCTGTTACCTGAGGAGCCTTTTCCAGCTCCTCGGGGGCTATCCGACGAAGGGACTCCTCGAGTGCATGCAGCCGTGCCTCGGTCTGTGTGATGTAGCTACTCCATTGGTCAGTATCCGTACACTGCGTTCGATACCAGGCCGCATTGCGTGATCAGACAAGACCAATTGCAAATCATTATAGAGCTCCTAATGGACACGTGCAGAAACTGGTTGGAGGTTGCCTACCTGATGGCATCCGGGTTATTCCCAAGGTTCGCCCGGATGCACGTCTGTCCAGCCTTGGCACAATTCAAGCACGATGGTGTCTCATCGTCACATTTGATCTTCTGTGAGCGGCACCGGGCACAAGCCGTGCCCTTCCTTCGTCCCCCACCAGGTTGCGGCTTCTGTCGCGGAGGAGGAGCTGCATCGGCAGTGATGCCGGGGTCGGCTTCCATCGACGAGGTTCTGCGCGGCGGCCTGGAACAAAACGCCCGGCGATCGTCCTGGCGTCTACGTGGGATTGGAGGAATAAAGCCGTCTCACATGGCACAAAGCCTTGGTGGTTACTTGCGAGCGGCCTGTCGTGTGCTCGGCAGGATTGTACGAGGGTGCTCGAGGAAAACATCGGCCCAGTTCTCTCTCGGCTTTCTCCCGGTCATGAGCACACCAAAAGCTCTGAGCGCTCGGAAGTGGAGTCGCGCAGCCGCGCTACTGTACATGGAGCATTCCCGGCATATGCCGATTTGACCCTCGTTCCCACATCTGAACCCTCAAATACATCACGTCCGATCGTATCTACGAGCATGTGCGATCGGTTTCGAGGGTCCTAATAGACCATCTATGTAATGTTAGGTCACGCATGCCGCATAGTGAGCATCTCATAAATTGTGTTAGCTTGCCAGATATTCCAAACACCGAGCGAACAGTGGCCCGCCTTGTGAGCCCTGCTTGACTTCATCAGCAACCCTGGAGGACGCCTCGATAGGAATGGCATCCGCAGGTCGTTATTTCTCCAAGCAGAGTGACGCTGAGGCGTTTGCACGGAATCTTTTGTTGAAGTCAGGCTTGTCAGACGACCATGCAGCGCTCATGGCCCGCTGTTTGGTGCAAGCCGATACCCGAGGAGTTGCAAGTTGCCCTTCGTCCGCTTGGACTCGCAGCTCCGAAAGTGCTGATAATTTTGGTAGGACACACACGGTATGGCACGACTTCAGCAGTATATCGAGCGTGTAAACAGTGGCCTCGTCAATGCAAAGCCAGAACCCAAATTCACAGAAAAGACACCAGTGGCAGCACACCTAGACGGAGACAATGGGTTCGGCTTCATAGTCGCAACCAAGGCGATGGAAAGTGCCATCAAGCGCTCCGAGACCTACGGCATCGGCATCGTGACAGCCAACCACTCGAACCACTTCGGCATGGCCGCCACCTACGTCCTCCAGGCGCTGGAGGCCGGTATGATCTCCCTCGTCTTCACAAACTCGGCCAAACAGATGCCCCCTTTCGGCGGAAAGGACACGCTCCTGGGCATCTCCCCGTTTGCGGCTGGGGCGCCCAGCAAGGACGAGATCCCGTACGTTTTGGACATGGCCCCGTCGGTGGTTGCCAAGGGTAAGATTAGAAAAGCGGCCAGGAGAGGCGAGAAGATCCCGCTCGGCTGGGCGTACGATGAGAATGGGAAGCCGACCGAGGACGCAGAGGCTGCCCTCAACGGCTCCATGGCCCCCATCGGCGGGCCTAAAGGGTCTGGCATCGCGATCCTGATGGACATAATGTCCGGCGTGCTATCTGGTGCTGAGTTCGGCGGTCAAGTCGGCGATCAGTACAAGGAGGCAAGGCCGCAGAATGTGGGCCATTGCTTCATTGCCATCAAGCCTGATGTCTTCATCGGTGCGGACGAGTTCAGGTCGCGAATGGACACATTGGTCCAGCGGGTGCACGCCGTCACACCATCTGAGGGTTTCGAGGAGGTCCTATTTCCAGGCGAGCCTGAGCATCGCCTTGCACTTGAGCGGGAGAAACAAGGAATTCCGTACGCCGACGCCGAAAAGAAAATGTTTGACGAGTTGGCAGAGAAATACGGAGTCCCGGAGATGGCTCTGTCTTCTACACCACTTGGTTAAGCAACCTGAACTTGATGCATTGACGAGTTTCTTTTGGTGTGAAGATGCTATTGCTTTGTGTTTATATTTAAAGCTGCACATTGAACGCATTTCTCGTGGTATCTTCATCTCCAGTCCGGAGTCTATCCGATCTAAACGTTACCTGCCCCAGGTAACATAGACACAACCCCACAAGTTAACATGACGTTGCTCAACAAGATCATACAATAAACTTGCAATCCAGCATAGAATTTGATTTTCTGGCTTTCGTCCATCACATGTTCAAGCCTTTCCTGCTGAATCGAAGACATCTCTCATGACGCGTTTGATAGAGTCCGTGTAGACCTCAACTGCGCGCACTTTCAGCACCGTCAGCTCCAGCTTCCCGGCGTTCTCGGCGACAAACTTTGTGTAGTCGTCCCGGACAGTGCGATTCACATTGACCTTCAGGACTCCATACTGTCTCGTCTTGCGAAATAGCTCATCGGAGACCCCGGCCGTTCCATGAAGGACCAGAGGGACATCTGGTATGAGCCTGTGTATTTCGTCCAGCCTATTGAATGTCAGCGTTTGGCAAAGGTACTGCACGCTATAACACCGTTCTTTCTGTGCGCAAGTTTCTCTCATGGCGATCCCTCCTCATGGCCCTCACGGTGAGACTCACAAATCACATCGCCAGATGGCTTCTGGGCCTTTCGGGCCATACCCGCCGTGAACATTTCCAAAAGAAGGCGCCAGGAACTGCACGCCCGTCTCGTCGATAAATCGCTTCGCGTCCGCCGGCTGCGTAAGAACCGCATCCAGGTCCACGCTCGGCAGCCCGTCCTCGCCGCCCTCAATACGCCCCATCTCGGCCTCGATGGAAATACCCTTTGCGTTCGCAACCCTCGTGATCTCCTTCACCTGGCGTATATTCTCCCCGGCGTCGTGCACGGACGCATCGACCATGATGGAGTCGAAGGGCAGCTCTAGGGCCTCCCGGATGTCTGCCTCCTCGATGCAGTGGTCCAAGTGTACTGCGATGGGCACACTAGCCGCGTGGGCAGCATCGACCACGTATCTGACAAAGTGAGGCCCCTGGAACTTGACAGTCCATGGGAACAGCTGGATGATTGCTGGTGACCTGACGGCCTCAGCTGCACGGATCACTGATATGACACCATCGTCATTGTAACTAAGCCGAATATCAGCCACGGACTTCTTGTTTTCGGCTTCTGAGAGCCGTTCTGTGTTTATACATACCAATTATATGCGCCAACAGCATAGTTGCCCTTTGCCGCAGCGTCAAGGATTTGGTATGTTCGGTTATTCTGAGGGAAAGATACCATCGCTGCTAATTTGAGCTTGGAAATAGAGGAAGTATAGGAGGTTTATTAAAATCTCAATTTTTGGCCCACCGCGTTGTTTCTCGGCCCAGGCATTATATAGTGTGCCCGTGAAAAGCCGCATCGTGAACTCGGGGTTATCCGGACAAAGCTTAGGATCCCGGGCAGAAGCCGGACAGCCCGCTGGAGCCAGAAACACATTTGTTGACAGTCTCAGTGCGGAACATTCACCAACGACAGAGTCCACGACCGTCTGACTATGAACAGAAATAGAGGCTCTCTTGAACAGAAAAGTCAAGCAGGCCGTCAAACCTTAAGGCTTATCACTGCCGGTAAGCAATGAGCCTGGTCTTGTCTAAGAGTCTGCGATGGTTGGTAAGGCAATTCATTGGAAGGCAAATGAAATGACTGTGCGATTTCTACCCTAAAGGCCAGGCACATAGTAGATGGGAAGGGATATGGAGACGTAAGCAAATCAAGCATCGCACTCATCAAGAGGGAGCTTAGTATTGCCGCGAAATGGCCCATCCATCTGCCAGTATCAAACGGGCAACAGCTCCTGGTGAGCTTTTAAGTAATGTAGATGCCGATAACGGATTTATGCTATGGTCAACTTAGATTGATGTATCCCAAGCTCTGATCTATTTATGTGTGTTGTTGAGGAGAGGTCCGCTTCGTGCCATGCTAAATGTTAGAGGGACTTACACTCATTTACATTCAACACCACCAAAAACACACTAGTAAAGCGGACATATCTATATATACCTAAATTTAATATATATTATTATCCCCTCTATATTTTTAACTATATACCTTATTATTAATATACCTACTTATTACTATTTATATTTAAAATTAGCCTAATTAATTACTATATATAAGAATTATCCCTAAATATAAATTCCTATCCCCTAAGCTATAATTTAGTAATATAATTATAGCTAATATATTATTAGCCCTTTATACTAATATACTTTAAGCTAAATATTTATTATATATTATCTAAAATTAATAAAATAATTATACCCTTATAAGGCTAATAAACTATACTATTAACCTAAAATTAATTCTTTATACTAATTATAAGCTATTAACCCTAAACCCCTACTATATATAAGTATATTTAAAGTACTATATTATTTTTAATAATAACCCTATTAAGAAAGCTATAATATTACTAAAAAGGATAAGTATTATAACTAATAAGTCCTATATAACTATTATAAAAAGGTATTAAATAATAGTTACTTATACTAATTATATTAGTACTATAGTACCTAAATTAAAAATACCTCCTAAGCTAAAAATACCTTATAAATTAAAAGTACTTTTTAAGCTAAGGGTATATATAAAGTTATTATTACTACTTTTAAATAATTTTTTTAATAAATATATTTTTACTAATACTTTCTTAACTTATAAAAATAATAAAAATAAGCTTAAAAAATAAATTACCCCTAATAATAAT